>JAABOM020000049.1:1411200-1450437 GCA_011800125.2 Solanum clarkiae
TTAAAAGATTTTTCTGTTAGGTCTTTTAAAATGTTTAATGGTTTCCTAATTATCCTTAAAATTAGGTGGCGACTCTTCTTTTTTTTTGCAAAAATATTAAAAATTGGTTTTTACTTAATTAATTGAGTTTTTAAAACTGATTTTTGATTTTTTTGAATTTCCTTATTTTCTAAAAAAACCATTTTTTCGATATAACAGTAGTACATTATGAATTTTTTTACTTAAATAAATTATGAATTTTTTAAAATAATTTAAAAATAAACTAATAGTTTATTTTTGTTTTAGATTTCTTTTTTGTTTTCTCTTTGCATCATGACACGTGTATATTATTTTGGCTTAGATATATTATGAAAAAAGATCTAAAAAAGATTTCTTTAAAACATAAAGTTAATAAAAAATAAGTTTTAATTCATCCAAAGAGTATGTTTTTATTTTTATAATGTTATTATAAAATAAAAATAATTATTCAAATTCATTAAATAAAAAAAATTAAAGAAAGCTAAATTGATATTAATAAAATACTATGACCCTTAAAAGGTCAAATGTTTTTATATAAATAAAAAAAAGTATGTGCAGTGTTTTTTAATATTTTCAAAATATGTATTAATAGTATTAGTTTATTTAAATTTTTTAAAAAAAAATTCAAATATTTTATCCAAGTTAAAACAATATCTTTCTTTAGAATTTCTAAACGAACTTAAAAAAAATACTTTGAAATCTTTTTTAAAAAAATAAATTGAAGGTTTTAAAGAGGTACATTGTTTTGATTTAAAAATATTATGAAAACAAATCTAATAAGGTGGGATTTTATTTTATTCCATAAAAAAAAATACCATAATAAATATTTAACAAAGAAAAAGAAAAAAGAAAGGATTGTTAATGTGAAGAACATAAATGAGTTAAAAAGGTAAATGGAAGAATATTTTTAGACAAAAAGATAAATAGAGGATATTTATAAACCTTTTCGTATAGTTGAAAGTTATTTTTGGCCCTTTGCCCAATATCTTAATCTAAATGCAAACATATAAGGCAGATTGAAATATTTTAATCTTAATGCTTTGTGAAGATTGGTCCAGTTTACTAGGAAAACCATTATCTGAATCACTTGAAGAGACATGATCCTTTCAAATTCCTTCTTTACCGCAGGTCCCGTGAAGAAGTCCATAGAGGACCAAAAATTGTAACAATGACAGAGTTGTGTCTGATACGAATTTTATTGAAGTAAATTAGAGCTGTAAGTAAATGCAAAGAGAGAGCAATTCGTTGCCACTTTTCTGAATCGATCTCTCATATTACGAAAATAATTTGCACAGATTTTCCCTCTAATCTAATTGCTATGATGCCTGATCTCTCTAAATTCAGGAAATGAGCAAGAAAAGAGAATGTACAAAGGAAAACCTTGTAGTCTATTGATCAGATTATACAGGAGGAGGTGGCAGGTCTAATAGCAGCCAGAATCCAACACAATCATCTGAATTCAGGTCATTTTGAATAGCAAGGAAGTGCAAACCTCCACACGCTTTCTTTGCTGCTTCCCAAGCTTCAGCTTCACTAGTGGATACAGGGTTTTTCTTGTAAGTGGCATAAATGTAGCGGGTAGATATACCCACGGACAAAATTAAGGAAGCCTTGGCAACATCAGCTTCAATAGAACACACTTCCAAGCCATTCATCCAAGCTGTACTAGTCCACAATCAAAAGACGATGAACTATCTTGGCATGCAAAAGAAACTGTATATGATTGCATATAAAAACATTTCCAGAGAACATATCATTCAGCATTAAATGTCTCATTAAAAGCCTAGAATTATCCAAAGATGCTGCTGGCTGCAGGAGCATGAGCATCCAGATGGGCTAACCAAACTTGACCTTAAAACCAGCATTCCTCAGTGAAGGTACATAGTGTATATGATCTATATATCCCCCTTGACTTTCAAAAACAGGGAGACATGTTTTCAGATGCTACAGTTTGATGTCAAAAGTTTTTAACAGTTCACTGTGATCATCATATTGTTCGTCCAATCACACTGTGCCAATCTAGACAAGCTTATCTGATTAAATTTGACTAGGAAATAAAAGATTTATAATAGATTGATATAAAGAAATTAATTCGAGATATATTCAAATAACAGGAGAGTAGATTCATCCAAAGCTTAAAATTGATGTGAAATAATTTCAATTTATGTGGTGTTGCTTCGTAGAAACAAGAAAATTTTCATATTAGGAAAGGGATGGAATATTTAAGGATGCATAAAAATAGAAAGTGCATCGAGCAAATTTTGGCATAGACTAATTATTTCCCAGCAAATAGAGCAGAAAGATTTTAAATCTAAATAAGTGGAAACCATACTTGGGTGGATAGACATTCTGCCCTTAGAAAACATGGGAAGCTTTGAGTGCAACATACATGTGTTTTTGAATGAAATCGATCAATTTCTCAAGCTCCAAATAAATGAAGGGCTAACACCAAATGCTTCAATTACACATTGATATCGGTAAATTGAAGAGGCATATACTCAAAGGTGCTATATATTTGCGATCATCTAACAACTAGACAATAACATGCAGTACTTGCGGTCAGGCCTCCAGTTTCATCAATAATGGTAGTTACCACATCAATTTGTGTGCGGAACCATCTTTGCTTCAAGAAGCCAACAACTCCAAGAAAGGTGAACTTTTGACAAGACTCGACAAATGCAATAATAGTTATCAATAGAGCATTGACAGCCACGATGATATAATATCTTTTCAAAAATATGATGGGAGAACCCGCAATGAAGAAATAAAGACATCCTTCTATATCAAAATCTCAGTTGACAAAATCATAGGAAAATTCCTGGATTACCCATGAAGTTTCTCCACGCTTCTCTCCAACAAAGACTTGTTTATATGAAATATACAACGGTAATTTTTAGTTGAGCAATCAGAGCATAAACTACCAGTACTGCCGAGAATCGCAAATTACCAGTACTGCCGAGAATAATATCATCAGACCATTTGAAATAAGTAAGGAATTTTTCTTTTAAAAAAAAAAGAAAATCAGAGAACAGTGTAAGTAGTCGAATTTAACTTGCTACACGACGGTTCAACCTAAGGCCTCAGGGTTTTGGGCACACTAGAAATGGTCCAATGCCCATATGAACTAGCAAGTAATGATTTTGATGTTGATTAAGTTAAGTGAATTGAATTTATTAGAAAAAAGAGGGAAGAAAACGGAAAGTACTTCAAATTGTAGTGATAGAGCATATAAGAGTTATAATAGCACTATGATGGAAACTTGTCAATCTAGGAGCAACACCTGTGCTCGTGAACACTCGCAAACTCACATAAAGTATTGCAGTAAAACAATAAAGTTAAAAAAAATTTAGTACAACTATCATTATTATCATACCTGCTAGTGGTTTTGCACGTGAGGATGCAACTGCTAGTCCAGGAATCAATGTGTTGTCCTCAATTTCGATCCCAAGAAGATCCAAGTCTAAACTTGAGCCAAAAACCAACCTAGTCTCCAGGTTAGCTACTTCCTCACGAACGGCTACAAAAAGATGAGCTGTGAGTCCATAATTCCGAAGGTACAAAATAAAAAACAAAAAAATTAGAAATTCATGTCCAGCTTGATATTTGTTCTAATTAAAGTCTATATTCTCAAAATGAAATTCCAGTAAGAAATATGGCAAGTTACATTACGATTCCACACAAAGAATAGGAAATTTATTCTTATACATCATCAAAAGCTAAACTAGAGATAGTTTATTAGTTTTCATCTTCCAGAGTGTTGCGTTAATGTACCTGAAATGGGCAACTGGACAAAAGCCCACTTTTCTCCATACAGATTCTCTGGAAGTTCCATTGGAAAAGGATTGTCAAGTGCAAGAAGTGGCTTGGCTCCTTTTTGAAAACCAGGATGGCGAGTATATACAGTTTCATAGCGGTCTTCAAGCCAAAGGACAAGCGATAAGCACTGAAAGAAAGCAGCAGACATTAAAATATATTTCAACAGAAGAAATGTCACTGATCAATGCTTTCGAGCCTGTTTTAACACAAATTAAGACAATTGTGCATTGAAGTTCTGTAAATTCAAAATTGATTGTAAAATTTTAATCCAAAGTTTACTATACCCTCAGGAAAAAACCTACTTGTACCCATCTGGTACATTGACAAGATATCTAGTGCTCAATTTACTGTTGTTTATGGCTATTGTTTAAATCATTCCTAGTCCAACTTTTTAAACATGTGATCTGAGAGACTTTCAAATAACAAATCATCAAAATATGATAATTTTTGGCACTAGTACAATGACATAGAAGAATTATTACTGTCAACAGCATTGATAAAAATGCTCAAGGAAATAAGGAACAAACATAATTTTTACCAAATAATGGTTTCCAGGTACACATTCCAGATGAGCTTTTAATTGGGGGAGTTCTATAAGGATTCAAAACATGTTAGCTTCTTTTTTGTCAAAACGAAGAAGGATCATCAATTCAACTGAAAAGTTACATTTGCCAAAAGGTTAGCCAATACAACCACTGAGAACAAGTTTCTTCAGAATAATCAAATCTTCACTTTTTCATTAAAAAAAGATGAGACTGGCAGAGTAGTGCACTCATCTTGGGGTTGTTTAATATTAGCTGATTTTTTAATATCAGAAATGAAGTTTTTCTACTTCATGGATCAAAGACCAATTACCCCCTTCATTTAGCCATTAGTGAGTCTCATCTATATACAACAATTAAAAGCACAGAAATGATTTCGAACCTGATATGCATTTTCTGGTCACATAAGGATATGGAAATGAGTTTCAGCGTTATTTATCAGACTGACGCTTCTCTTGAAGAGACTTGGAAGGCAGTTTACCCGAAAAGAAAGGCAGAGCATAAGAAAAAATATCAAAGATACAGGATGATTTGTAACAAAGTTGGCCCAGGGTTATACTGATGAGATAGCCTGTATTATGCTGACGAGTCAGCTAGACGTAAAATGACCTTCTCACACATCAAAGCAGGTAACTTTAAGATTGGATGGTACATGTAATAGATGCATAGGCTAAAAACATGGACTTGTCTTTCTATACGAATTGTAAAAACCATTTAAAGGAACTAATTTACAAAATTGATGCAGAAGATAGTAATATATTCAAGAACTGTTCAAAATAAATGAATGAAAGCAACATGGAAATCTACAGAACTCTTTCTTCATGCAATAGTTATATCTATATACCAAATAATCACTCAATAAATTGAAGGCAAACATTTAATTTGTATGATCAACACTAGTTTTAACAAATCTCATTTTCTAGCCTCTAGGTAACTCTGGCATCAGTAAATGTAAATACAGCTGACCAATATTATTGATCACCCCTGCCAAAAATGTCTACATATGTTTTACTGTAAAATTCATTATAGTTAAAGCAATAATGGAATGATTTCATTTCCTATGCTAAATGGTTGTCAAAGTTGTTGAGCAGCTGCAAACTATAGTAAAAAGGAAAACAAATACCCGTTTACTAGGAACAGGTTTGATGCCAAGTTCATTGCAAGCTCTTGTAATAATTGTCTGCATTTGTGACCTAAAATTGAAAGCTCCATCAAACAAGTCTATGTATATATGCAACTGAAAAAGAATAATGTTGGAGTAGAGAAGTAACCTGAAGAATCGGATTTTATCGGGTAACGGCAGGCCTAGGTCATCACATATGGAGACTAAAGCATCTTTCAAAGTGATACTATTGATAACATTATTAGGGAAATATTTGGTATACTGAAGGGACAAAGAATTATCACAAACAAGGAGCTCCCATAACTTTTTCCCTCTAATATCAAGAATTGGCCTTGAGCAAAAATCCAATTCCCACTCGGATATGGTCTGAGGATCAATTTCAGGGTCAAGATACACTAGTTCAGCAGTGGGATCATCATCTTCTTCCAAAGTGGATGAAATGGAAGCTGCAGAAACCGAACATGATGAAAGATGAACAGACTTGACCTTATATTTTGGTGATTTTGCGAGTAATTGAAAGGGGAATTCAGTTAAGCAAGTGAAGTTGGGAATGGGTTTATGAGTTTGAAGTAAAGGATTTCTGATTGTTGAAGGATTGAAGCTTAGAGAAGCCATTAGTTCACAAGAATTTTACGAAAAAGGTATGGCAGTAGAAGAATGGTAAATGAAATCTAATCTCTTCCTCCTAAATTTTGCATGGTCTACACTTGTCCAACCTTATTCTTATTTATGCGCTCACCATTTCAAATTAGCTCAAATAAGTTTTGGGATGATGCAAATTCCTGTACAATTAAAAAAATTATCATATCAAATCATAATTTCAAGTTTTTTTTTTTTTTTTAAGATATTGATTCTCCAGATTATATTGTTTAAAAAATAAAAACATCATCTTAAACTGAATTAAGGATCAAAAACACATCTAAAATATATCACTTTATTTAAATTTATATATATACTATTTTTGATGTATTAGTTTCATATCTCAACTATCATCTAATGGTTAGCAAAAACACCTAGGCCAAATGTTTGTCTACAAATGCTTCTAGGTGCATTTGTCATAAAATCTTCGTCCACCTACTCTATTTGCTAAAACATTAGTTTTTTTTAATATATTTTTAGTTGACTTTTTAAATCCTAAACTCTCCCCTTTCAAGTTGGAGATATCAACATCACGATAGAGACAAGAGCGTGACTAAGAAGATGGAGAAGAAGATGATGAACATCATAGTTGAAATAAATTAATTTGTATGAAAATAGTTTTAATGTTTAACCTTAACTTTTTACATAATATTAATTTATTTTGATTTGCCATGGTGAAATTAATTTTTCATATGGATGAACTTTTAAACATAAAACAATGTGTACACACATAATAGAAATTTAGTCGAGATGAGTTTCATTAATTATTAGGTGATATTTTAGATATGAAATTCACACTCTCAATAATTCAAGTATGAAACTCAAAAAAGCTGGATAATTTAGATGTGTTTTCTCTCATGTCTTTTAGATTATATAAAAATAGACTAATGATTGACATCAAAAGATTATTTGTACCATGTGAAAGAGTCATATTAAGAAAATAATTAACTACTACAATTATTGAACGGTGGATCTTTATAAAAATTATATGCATTTGAAAGTTTGTATTTATAAAATTTTATTTATAAATGTGATATGCTTAAATGAGATATATAAGGGCAAACAACATAAATTCCACTAGTTTTGGATCTATTATGTGTCTTTTCATGAATTTTTCAAATTATTCCAAAACTTCTAAAATTACCATTCCCGCCAAGAGATGGAAGAGACTTCACATGTGGTTATCAGTATGTTGAAAATTTATGATTTTGATGCATATGCACTATTAGATCTGGGAGACAATTTGTCCTTTGTAACTCCATTTCTTACTAATAGATTCCATGTATGCCCTGAAGTCCTAAATGAACCTTTTGAAGTTTGTACTTTCATAGAAGAGTCCATTGCTGCAAAAAGAGTCCATAAGGATTGACCAGTATCCATCTTACGTAAAGTTGTTTCTTGTGATTTAGTAGAGTGTTCCATGGTCGATTTTGATTTCATACTTATTTTCTACGTGAAAACGGCGAGAAACTCTACATGAGAAACCCCATCTTCTTGGATTGGAGAAATTTGGTCCGCATTCACGTCTCTTGGTGGGGGCATCCTTGTTGGAGGCAGTACATTAGATAGGGAAATCTTAGGACAACTCTAAGGCACAACATGATTCATAAAAGAAGGGAATGTTTCTTAGATGGTTCATAGTTTCTCATTCATAATCGTGGCGCCCTTCAAAACTATGAAGAAGATCCTATTTGATGTTGTATGTTGGACTCTAAGAATCATTTCAAAACCTTGTGCTTCAATACTAAGTTTGTCATGACCCAAGCCTGGAGTCTATTCATAACACGATGAGTGAGCTACTACATATTCCAACATGACCCCTACATTGACTTGGGGAGACTACTTGCCAGGTAAAACTCTGTCAATTTATGCATACATATCTTTACTTTAACTTTTGCTATTGTGGATCCACTAGCCTTAGCCTATAAGAGCTCCTATAGTGGCATCATAGTTTTGGGAAAGAGGTTACTACTAGGATTTTCTTAGGTAGATAACCTTATGTTCACCAAATCGAACCCCACTTCAAGCCTTCTCGGTGCTATGTCAAGTCTCACAGGATAATAATAACACATAATCATATGTGTATAACATTTTCAAGCTTTAAAACACAACTTCATCATAATAGGAGTAGCTCATTAATCTTAGGAATTCATTCAAGTGAGAATTTTCCTTATCACAAGAGGATCCATCTTTGGTGAAAATTGTTACTGACCATCTTTTATAATATTCATAAAAAAGTGCTTCATAAAATACTTGGAAACTTCTTAACTTTCATAAACATCTAGTAGAAACTCTTATCTTTCATAATCATATCTCATTTGAGCTTAACATAAAACTTGATGGGTTTGATGCATGGAAGCTTTAAAACATATAATGCAAGAGGAATGCGCATAAACTTGATAAATCTCATCATTTAAAAGCATTCATAAAACAACCCACCATAACATTCAAAATTCTATGTAGAGGAACATAGGAATCATTTTGTAAGCCATCGACACTTTCATAACATATCATAACATTATATCAACAAAGATCATATAAATATAGATGCATTATGGTATCAACATTTAAAAGGGAAGTCCTAAAACTGATAAAGATTTCATAGCTTGAAACTAGGTAGAATAATAAAAATTATTTGAGCTTTATGGGTGAAAAGTAACCATAAATCAAACCCACATACCTTGATTGAAATCTAGGAGGGAACCTTGAGCATTGGGGAAAAAGAACCTTGAAACCCTAGCTTTGCCTTCTTGAGCTTTAAGAGTGCAATGCCTTTAGACAAATTTGGGATGAATGTGAGTTGGGAGTGAATGAAAGTGAATTGGTTGGGCAGGGGCTGATATGAGTAGAAACAGGTCAAAAATGATGTAGTATTAAGCTTAATATATAGAAAAAGGTTGACTTTTTGCTTTAGTAAAAACTGTTAGACCCTATCTACAAACTTGATCTACAGGTTGTAGGCTGTGGTTTTATCTTGTTACACCTTAGAACTCCTGAAACATGTCTCTGAACCTCATTCCATGAATCTCCTTCTATGGATCATAGTTTAGACTATGGACCGTAAAGACCCTCCATAAAACACCCACACTAAGAAATTTTCACTGCTAAAAACTCAATAAATGAGACCCATTTCATGATCCATAAACAGAACCACGATCCATAAAACACCTTTTGTCTGGTTATCCATCCTCAACTTCTAAAACCTATTTTGACCCTCTAGTCATAAGCTAGTGATTACGACTCATGGACCCTTTCACGAGCTATAAAACCCCTCCTTACAACCAGTTTTTAGGTTTCAAAATTTGACCAACTCTTTGGCCCTTTACGAGGCCTATCTATGACTCTTGATCCTAACTATGAGCCATAGATAGGCCCATATTTCCTGCACCATACCCAAATCTTGCACTTCTTTTCGCATTCCAATCTTTCAACCTACAAATCCTCATGGACAAACACCTTAAGTCCAGAAGAACCATTGGTCAAACAATTTATTAATGCAAGTCTAGAGCCACTAATCAAACACTTTATCAATACATGATGTCTCAATTGAATCTAGTAGTAGTAACTTCTCTTAATCAGAGTTTGGTGTCAAGAAGGGTCTGAGATTTCTCAAAGATGAATCTGCAAGAATTTCATGTTTTAAAGATGAATGAGGATCCTCGAGAATTCATTGAAGGCATTCATAATATAGTTTAGATTATGGGAGTGTAACTGATGGAAAAAGGGACTTGGCTACTTATCAACTCAAGAGTATTTCTCGATTTTGTTTGATCAATGGACGAGTAAGCAGGCTAGAAAAGTGGGTCCCATATCTTGAAAAGAATTCAAAGGTGTATTTCTTGTCTGTTTCCTTAACATTGAGCTAGTGAAGGCTAAAATTCAAGATTTCATCAATTTGAAGCAAGGTGGTATAAGTATGAGGTAGTATACCCTAAAGTTCAAATAATTGTCAAAGTATGCTCCGTTCATGATTGCTTACCTAAGAGCCCAGATGAGCAAGTTTGTATAGGGTGTTTTCGACTTGGCATCATAGAGCACAAAACAACTATTTTGTCACGACCCAAGCCTAGGACCTAGACGTGACCGGTGAATGGGGAACCTGAAGGAACCCTAAACAATCCTTATTGCATATCATCACACATCCTTAGTTGCGTAAGCAAGATAACATGACATAAGAAACATAAATAAGGGAAATTGAGACTAAGGGAGAGGAATCATATTTAAATAGCTTGGATATCATAAGTGAGTCAAAACTCAAGCATAATACATATTTTATCCAACAACACCTTTAACATAGAACTTAGCGGGGGCCAAGACAAGCAATCGGGCTCACCCTCATAGTCAAGTATACCCCAAAAAAAGAAAGATCGTCTTAAATACATTGCATAAGGACTTACATACTGCCCTCGGACATAAGGACTCACCAATAGATTGATTGGATATCACTAGTTACGTGGAGGAGGATGATGATCAAATGGAGCTCCAGTTCCTACATGGTAACATCATGTAGGCATAGAGTATGCATTAGTACGTTTGAATGTACTAAGCAAGTGGCATGCAATGCAACAAGAGATAGATATCATAGGAAAAATGCATAAACATGGAAAATGGATAGCATACTGTCAATATGACATGTATGACTGATGCTTGAAGAAAAACATGTTAATGAATCATATGCTTATATAGAATTAGAGCATGCATTTGAATAGACCATCATCATAGACCCAGTGAGCTACTTCCCAACTCCAAGGAACACCATTCCTTGAATGGTGATTGAGGCTTAATACCCACTCAACAAGGCAACCGAGGCTTGACACCCCCTCGTTAAGGTGATTGAGGCTTTGTACCTCCTCAACAAAGCAACTAAGGCTTGGCACCCCCTTGTCAAGTTGATTAAGACTTAGTACCCTCTCAACAAGGTGATTGAGACTTGGCACCCACTCAACAAGGTGATTGACTTGCAACATCATAGATACATTTCATGAATTCAACACATATATAACATACTTTCATCATCACAAGGTCATCATATGACTACATTTCCTCTCATCATGATACATCATATGTATACCATTGATTCATCATCATACCATCATCGTTGCATCATCATAAAATAATCATAACAGTGTTCAACTCATAAGACATCATTGGACCTTCAATTCCTCAAGAAACCCTAGCCGGACATTTTATCAAACGCTTGGTGGATGTGTAGTGCTAGTGTAAAACCATGCAATTCAAGAGTGAAATCATGCAAGAAAATCTATTGTAAAACCATAAATCAATACCTTACAACACTCTTAAGCAATATACATCAAAAGCCCTCATCAAATATTACAATAGGTCCATGACTTATAGCTCAAAACATACTAAAACAATCATACTTTCACAAACACCAAATCACTCTGCAGTGAAATTTATAATAATCAAGACCCATAAGTAAATTAATATTTAAATCATGCAATTTATGTAAAAAGGAGGCTAGGAATCACGGGTGGAAGGACCCAATGGTTCAACACCACATACCTTAGCTTTGGAGATAAACTTGATGAAGACTGGGGATGGAGACTTGAAGCTTGAAAGAGAACCTTGAAATCTAGATGAGGTTTTTGGGACTTAAATTTGGGAGTAAATATTTGGCTAAATATTGTAGTGAGTATTGGGGAATGTGTAGGATGATATCAAGGTGACAGGGCAAGTTCTGAATTAGTACACAATGCAAGAATCTAGCAAAATAAGCTCATGCTGACATGGCATTGCACACATTATCAACAATTAACTCATAGATCATGCTTCGTATCTCAAATTGCCCTCACTTACCAGAACAAATATTTCCAAACACCTAAATATGCATGGTTGCCATCAAACTACTAATAAATTTTTTTAGTGGGTATTAGTTTTCAAAACAAAACATAAAAACATGTTATATGTCATAAGTTTTAGTACTAGATACTAACCATATTATCTAAACATCCTAAACATGCTGATTCAACATAAATTAAATATCCATGAGGAAAAAGAACACAAGCAAGAAAACCTTGGGATCAAAATTTGGGGTATTTATGGACCATAAGCTATTTAGACTTCACTGAGGCCCATAACTACCCATACCCCATCGAAAAAATTATGCATTGTCCCTAATGCACCAACTCAAGCAATAACAGAATAAGTAGGGGTCAAAAGCATACCTCAACGCTTAAGTGCCAGTGTCCACCTTGGGTTGCTCCCAAGTAGTACCTAATTTATTATCGTGGCATGACATAACTAGCTTGCATACTCAGACTTCCCCAAGATCCCATTCCTCCACTGTCTTTATCTCTTTCGCATTTCTAAGGTATGGCTTGACTCTTTGTCCATTTACTTTGAAAGTTCCTCTATTTTATTGCTCTGGTTCAATGGCCCTATGATCAAAGACACGTGCTACCCAGAAAGGTCCCCAACCATCTGGATTTGAGGTTCCTGTCGAATAACTTCAGTCTAGAATTGAAGAGTAGCACCAAGTCGTCGGGTGTGAATTAACAATTTTCTATACGACGGTCATGCTTTACCTTCATTCCTTTTTTATACAAGGCTGAGCTTTCATATGCTTTCAAACAAAATTTATCAAGCTCATTGAGTTGGCTCAGCCTAGAGGTTGTTGCATCATTCCAATCCAAATTCGACTTTTTTAATTCCTATATTGCTTTATGCTCAAGCTCCACTGGTAAATAACATGTCTTCCCAAAAAAAAGTTGATATAGAGACATGCCTATAGGAGTCTTGAATGCAGTCCGGTCTGCCCATAATGCATCATCCAGGTTCTATAACCAATCCGTCTGATTTGAATTTATAATTTTAGATAAAATTTGTTTGATTTTCCTATTTGATACCTCCACCTGCCCACTCTTTTGATAACGCGTTGTCACCTGGTGTTTCATTCCATACTTTTCAAGAAGATCTTTAAACAGTCTATTGCAGAAGTGAGAACCTCCATCACTGATGACCCGAGAGGTGCCAAACCTTGAGAATGCGTTCTTTTTCAGGAATGTTGTGACTCTTTTACCCTTATTGTTAGGTAGATCCATGACCTCCACCCACTTTGATACATAATCCACATCAACTAATATGCATTTGTTTCCATGTGAGCTAACAAATGGTCCCATGAAATCTATCCCCCATACATCAAGAACACAATCACCAAAATAGGGTTTAGAGTGAGCTCATGTTTGTGAGTAACCCTACCTTCTCTTTGGCATTTGTCAGAAGATTTGGCATAGTCATGGGCATCTTAATGGATGGTGGGCTAGCAATACCCACATTGTAAGATCTTGTGGGCTATTTGAATCTCACTATGATGTCCACCCAACAATGATGAGTGGCATGCCCCAAGTTTGCTCATCATTTCAACCTTAGTAACATAATGACGAATAATCCCATCAGCAGATACACAGAACAAGTAGGGGTCATCCCAAAAAAACTTCCTTGCATCATACATAAACTTTTGATGTTGATGTGTGTTTAAGTTGAGTGGCACGATATCGCTCACAAAGTAATTTGTATAATTTGCAAACCAAGGTATCAAATCATGCGGTGCAGCAAACACTCTCTCATCAAGAAAGGAATAATTTATCTCCAATCCATCATCAAACTTCCTCATTGCCCCATCTTCCAATCTGGATAGGTGATCTGCAACCTGATTCTCTGTCCTTTTTCCATTAATGGCATCAAAGTTGAACTCTTGCTAGAGAAGCACCTATCTCATCTATCTTGGTTTCACATCCTTTCAGCTATAAAATATTTAAGTTCTATGTTATATGTATGCACCACTACTTTGTCTCCTAACAAATATGACTTGAACTTTTTGAATGCGAAGATCAATGCAGGTAACTCTTGTTCTATGATAGTATAATCCTTCTAGGCTATATTTAGGGCTTTGGTGGCATAATATATAGGATATAATATCTTCTCCTTGTACTATCCCAGTACCACACCTAGTGCAACCCCACTTGCATCGAACATGATTTCAAAGGGCTTGGACCAGTCTAGAGCCATAATAATTAGTTTTGAGATCAACGTCTTCTTTAACTCTTCAATGGCTTTTAGACGTATCATCTAACACAAACTTATCATCTTTCTCTACTAATTTGCATAATGGGTGTGAAATTTAAGAGAAATCTTTTATGAACCTTCTATATAATCTTGTATGTCCCAAGAAACTCCTCACACCCTTTACTGAGATGGGTGGTGGAAGTTTCTTAATCACCTCCACTTTAGCTCTGTCAACCTCGATGCCTTTGCCAGATATCCTGTGTCCCAACACAATATCCTCTTCACCATGAAATGACACTTTTACCAATTTAATACCAGATGACTTTCTACACATCTTTGCAACATATCATGTAAGTGCTTCAAGCAATCCTCAAATGAGTTTCTGACCACACTAAAGTCATCCATCAAAACTTTAATAGTATTCTCCACCATATTTGAGAAGATGGACATCTTGCATCTATAAAATGTTGCTGGGCATTATACAACCCAAAAGGTATCCTCTTGAATGCGAATATGATGTAGGGCCATGTAAATATGGTCTTCTCCTGATCCTCTAGAGCAATGATGATCTGATTGTAGCGTAAATACCTGTCAAGATAACAGTACCACCTTTTTCTTCTAGTCTATCCATGAATGGCATAGGAATATGATCCTTCTCTGTCAAGGCATTGAGCTTTTTGTAATCTATGCACACCCTCCATCCTGTGACTGACCTTATTTGGATCAATTCATTGTTCTACTATGATACCTGCTTTCTTTGGAACCATACTGTACTGGACTCACCCATTCACTATTAGCGATCTGGTAGATTACACTTGCATCTAACCATTTAATGATCTCTTTGCGTACAACCCCTTGCATAGGAGAGTTTAGACTCCTTTGATGCTCGATTCTTGGCTTGTAGTCCTTGACTAACTGGAGTTTGTGTGTACATACCCCAGGAGGGATACAAATAATGTCTGCAATAGTCCATCCAATGAACTTCTTAAATTGTTTGAGTAGTATTACAAGGGCATCTACTTGCTCATCATTCAAATCTGCAACTATTATGATGGGTAAAGTATTATTGGCTCCCAAAAATGGAAATTTGAAATGTGCTAGAAGTGCATTCAATTCTAAGATCAGTGGGTCTTCTATGGAGTGCTTTGTGGGTGGTGGCTCTCGATTCTGCAAGTCAAGCTCTAGCTTAGTTTGGCATCTAGGACCAAAAGACTCCCTTAGAGCATTTACTCTTTCCTCATAGTCTACGATACCATCACTATTGAAGTTCATCAATACTGGCTCCAAAGTAACACTCCAATCTTACCTCAAATGGTACCTCTGGCTCATCATCATCAATTGTCTCGATAACCAAAACCACCTTCACATCATTGTTATTCCTTGCTTATTGACACACATTAAACATGACCTCATCCTTCCCAAATTTGAACCTGAGTAGACCTTCTCCATATCCACTAAGGTGTGACTAGTTGCTAAGAAAGGCCTTCCCAAAATAATAGGAACTTCAAAATCAACCTCATGGTCTAGAATCGCAAACTCTACAGGGAATATGAATTTCTCCACTTTAACCAACACATCATAAAGTATCCCTACATGTTTCTTCACCATTCTATCCGCCATCAATAAACACGTATTAGTTGCAGTAGAGAGGCACCAAACCAAGCTTTTTGTAAACCACAAGAGGTATCAAATTGATACTAGCACCCAAATCATATAGAGCCCTTGCGAACTCTAGATCTCGTATAGTGCAAGGTATGGTGAAAACACCTAGGTCTTCATGCTTTTAGACCAAGGACTTAGTAGTGATAGCACTGCAATATAGAAGCTCTTGAGAAAGCTCCTGACTCACAGTATAGTAACCAAGTCCTTCATATACTTTGTATAACTGGACATTTTCTCCCATGCTTCAATGAGAGGAATGTTGATAGATAATTGCTTAAGCATAGAGAACAAGTGCTTGAACTTGGCTTCCTCCTCCCTCTTTTTTAGTCTTTGAGGAAAAGGAGGAGGAGGCCTTGGGATGGGGCTTATAATTTTTTGGTTCTTGAGATGCTTCACTTACCCCATCCTTGACATAATCATCTCCTTCAACCACATCCTTATCTGCAACTATCTTCTTACAAACATTTTCTACCTTAATTGGCATAGAAGGATCAATGGTGCTCTTGCCACCCAAGTAGTAACCGCCATACATTGTCCCTTATTCTTAGGATTTTGTGCCATATTGCTAAGTAATGTAGTCTTTGATGCTGATTCAACTAAGTTGACACTTGACCAAATTATTGCTCAAGCTATTTAATAACCACATAATAAGGCTCTATTTTCTGATTAATACTTGAAATATCAAATTTCATGCCTTTTAGGGTTTTATCTTGTGTCTCAGCATTCTTCAACAAGTGATCAAACATCTCCTCAATTCTAGAGTTGCTTGGACCTATGTCTCGATTATGTGGTGGTATATATGGACCATTGTTGAAACCATCTCTTCTACCCCAATTTGCTTCCTGACCATTTTTCCTACTATAATAACCACCTCGGATATCTTTATAAGCTCCATCTCTACCATAGTTCTGATCTTGAATTCCTTAACTTGGTGCCAATAGTCCTGATTGGACCCCTGGACATTGGTTCGAAAAGCCCTCATCTGGTCATTCACAAAATAAGAATCCTCCTCATAATATGACTCCTCATACATGGGTGCACGTAGAGGTTGATGAACTACCACATTTACTCTTTCTAATTTTTGATCATCATCGCCTCCATGCATGTGCGAATTTGAGCAAGCTTTTGCATAATCTCTTCATTAATTTTGGCTTGCTCTGAACCTAAACTAACAACACATGAACCCTTCATTAGAGCTCCATCTTATTGCCCCCTTGTATGATTCATCTTGACCACTTGCTCCATACGCTCAGTAATCCTTGCAAATGGTTGATCTAGAAACATGCCTCCCATAATAGTGTCAGCACAAGCTCGGCTATTCTCATCAAAGGAACGGTAGAGGATCTCCACCAAGGTATCATCAACTATCTTGTGGTCAGGGATGCTCCTTAAACACCTGATAAATCACTCCCATGTCATTCTAATCGAATCACCAGGAGGTTCCTCAAAGTTATTGATTTAATCCTTCAATTTAAGCTTCCTTGACCTAGGGAAGTACATCACAAAAAAGCCTTCTACAAATCTGCCCAACTAGTCATTTAACTTTGTGGGAGTTCAGATAGCAATAATTCGATATTGCCTATGAGAGACAATGGGAAGTCCCACAACATCTATAAACAGACTTTGTGTCTCCATCACACTCTTACAAACAAATGCCATATTATGCAAGTGGCTATGTGGATCCTCTGAAGGTAAGCTGATCACGCTCAAACAGTACCTCTCACTTTGAGGATAAAGTGGCCATTGTCAAATATAAACCCTAACCATAGATTAGGGTCGAATCCCAAGAGAATATGGGGGTTTTTCCACCTTGATTCACCAACAATCAATTCAAAATATGAAACAACTCAATTCTCAAGTAAAAGGGGGGGGGGTTTGTAATTGATTTGTAAACTAAAACTACACTACAAAAATGAAGAGACAATCAATTTAGAGGGCAACTTGGGAATTTGTGTTCCCCATGATTCACTAACTCAAATACATGGATATGTAATATCCTTATTACTAAATAATGTAATCACTTTTAAAAAGTATATTCCCTCAAGATGAAGTCAACCCTTACTTCACTACTCTTTAATTGGAGTTTGTGTCGTCAGAGAAATCAGTTTTCTTGAATCATAGAAAGAAATAAGGAAGGGGTTTATTTTAGTAAAATTTATTTACTTATATACAATTATACATGTTAAACAATCCTTTAATAATAATTATTATATGTGAACAAATAAATAAGGAAGGAAAAAGAGAAAAGTAGGGCAGCCACCTTATTAGACCTTTGTTTTTTCTCTTAAGATTCTTTCAACATACAATATGTTTTCCCCCAAAGTAAGTCAGTTTATTGACTTTATCAGACATTATAAACTCTCTCTTATCCTTGTATTTTCACAAACACACACATAATACATCAGTACATTGGAGCATAGCTAAGAAATCCTCTATCATTTGGTAAGTGATTGAATTCTGTATTTAAATTAAGTAGTGTGTAGTAATTGTGGAATATCTCATTGTATATTGCTTTGTTTGTAGTGTCTAAATATGTTTTGGAAAGCTAATTTACATACCTACAACCTCTATCTTTATGTAAAAATCTGAATCTGCTTGTATGGTATCAAAAGAAGGCGTGAAACATAGTGAAAGTTCTAGCAAGTTTTCTATCTGAGAAGCCTTCTATGTGCTATTGTTAGTATTTTAATAACATCTTGATGTGTGAGCTGTAATTTATGGTGCTTATTAGTTCTTTGCAACCAAAATCATGTATCTACAACTCTTATGTTTATGTTGGGACCTAATTTGATAGTTGTAGATTCAAAACAGTGGACGTAAGTCAGGACAAGTTCTGTCCAGAGTTTTGACATAAAAATCCCTGGGTATAAAGAGTATTCTGAAGTGATTCTTGATTTTTTACAACCTATATTCATATACCTACAAATTTCACGCATACTGAAAAGCTTAGGTCCATTTACCAATCCAAAATCTAGTTGCATTGCAAGGCAATACAACTGCAAAGAAGAACGTGATTTGCAAAAACAGGACTCAGTTTTGGGATTTCTCTTGTTAGTTTCTACGTATTAAAAGTGTTGAATATTAAATGAGAATGTAAATGAGTATTAATGTGCTCACATTCTTGTACAATCTTGAGGAAAATGATTGAAGAAATAGATGCCGTATTGATCCACAACTTGAAATCGGTAGGGTCAGTTGCATGCTAAAATGTTCAGGTTCATGTAAAAACTTATTCTTATGCCTTTGTTACTTCTTGGTATATCTGAATGTTATCTTTGTTTCTCAACTATGTGCTTGTCATTTTATCTGGTTATGTTGATGTATTTTGGGACTTGTAATGAACTTATTTAATTCGACCTTTTGTACGAATTGCCTGATCGCTTGACATTCTTGTGAACTTTGTCCTTCTTCTGGTTGTGACTTTGTCACCATTGGAATGCCTCTTGTTTGGATCAATTGCCATCTTGATTGTGAATTTTTGGTTCGTCCTAAGTGTGGATGTAGTCCATTTTATGTACAAACTAGAAAGTCACTCTTAGTATGATTCTTGGTTCTCTTGATAATTGGGTTTTCACCCTTATGGATACAGGGCTTCGGTCCTTCTTGATACTTGATTATGTTTGATGTGACGACATGACTTACATACTAGGAGAAACTTGTCATTTGAATTTCATGTTAAAATTGTTCCAGGAACCCATGATACTTAGATCTTTAAATATCCTACTGGATACTATTGATGTACTTGTTCACTTGGTCTATTTACTATATTCCAATTGTGTTTCTCTTTGACTTAAGAAGGGTAAACTGAGGGATTTAAGGTTCTCAGCTTTTAGCTTTTACACCACTAAGCTTCATGCTTAGCGATAATTATTTCTATCATAGGGAGTACCCGAGATGATGCTTGAGGATGATCATTGAATATAAACTTTGGGAGATATGCAGAAGATCACATTTGCATCTAGACATATGTATTGTAGTAGTTTTGGGACATGTATATGATTCTCCTATTGCATATACGTATAAATCTAAAAGGCTAATGTAAATTATGGAACCATCGGTTGTAACTTCAAGTTTTGACTTATTTAGTTAAATTTGAGTCGGCGAGCTTTTCTATATAAAAATACTAGTAATGTTAAGATGATTGTATGAAACGAAAACTAATAAATTTTGTGTCCTTGCATTTTAACATCGGTAATACTTTTTAGCGTGCTACAACAGTTTGGGCAATATATAAATATCTTGCAATATAGTAGTTTAAATTGCTTGCAAGGTACTCACGCCAAAAACATGAGCTATAATCAACTGCACAACCTTCAGAATAAAATCATATACCTTTAACTATTTTGAATTAGCTACTTATATATGATTAATAGGTCATGTGCTAAATTCTTCATATGTTGGTAAGTGGTATGTAATCCTAGAATATACAATAGTAGCATCCTTCCGTGATGGTTGCCACAGGATAACACAACCTAACTTGGGACATTACATGCAAGATGGTAACTTACGTTCTTCCAACTATTGGGTAAAGGTGAAGGTCGAATTTCACTATAGCACTTGGCCAGCTAACATAGTGTGCCAAACAAACCATTACCTATTGTCCCAATCAATCTCTCCTTGATTAGGTTTGTTGATTAGATGAGAACAGATCAATCGAATTCTATCATCCATTTTCTTTTCTTATTCATCATTACCTTGATTGGGATCATGACACTAGGTGGGGTTTAATATTGGCTAACATTAAACAATAATCAAAGTGAAGGAAAATGAACAATACATGCAAATACCCTACTCAAGAAGTGCAAATAATCTGGGTTTTCTAAATTTGCTACTCATGGTTCCCACAACCCCAAGTTGTGGGTTTAGCCACTCACGACTTGGGCAAACAAATCAACAATAAAAAAAAAGAAGAGATGGAGATTTCTTACCCAAGCAAATTGAAGAACGAGGAAACCCTTTTTGCAATTACAATTACAAGCTTGAATGATGAAATTAATCCACAAGTAAATCTTAATCCCCAAATTTGAATCTCAAAGTAAAACCCTAAAATTCGACTCTAAAATCACTCTACAATGTCAAGAATAATTGAAAAGCTGCTCCTAAAACTCTAACATAAACTATTTATAGTATTTACAAAAAGGTCCTTAAGATAATTAGAAAGTCTGGTCGGTAGTTGTTACGACATGTAGTAATGACTTTTAGGGTGACCTACCTGTCGTAATCGGGCTTTTGTGGTCAGAAGTTCATATTTTGGACTTGACTGCTATGGTCCACCTCTATGAGTCATAGTCTTCTCTACCACTCGTAGTGCCTTCTCATTGTCGATTCTTGCATTTCTTGGTCCAATTTTCAGCAATATTGGAACTTGCTACAAGTTTTCCTCCTACGAGTCGTAGTGAGACCTACGACTCATAACTGAGTCTCATACAACTGACCTTCAGACAATCTGATTCTGCATTTTGAACACTGGAAGTTCCTACAAGAGTACCACTAGGACCCGTAATTTGAGCTACAGCTCGCAATGTGCCTTGCATGTCCTAAACTTCAGCAAAAGTTGCAACATTTTCCTAAAATTAAGCTAACTTGTATTTTCTGCAAAAACAACACAAAAACACATAAAAATCATAAAAAGTCGCATTGAGAGCACACAAAATCCCATATTTTAGGCATCAAATATGCTGTATTTTTATAGTACATCAACACCCTCAACTTAGAATTGTTGCTTGTCCTCAAGCGATGACTCAATCTATCTAGATAATATAGTAATATATAGTAATCAACCCAATGGCATATACCATACTCAGAGTAAATTGAGGTACCCATAAGAACTTTTGAAAACCTGATCATGTAGCTAATAAGCAAAACACAACATATTGATACATTTGACAATCCAACTATAACGAGTTAAGGAGTATAAACATTTCACATTCACTGAACAAGTTAAATCTAAACCACATAATGCAAACGACCTCACAGAAAAGAAGACCCTTTTTTACACTCAGTATGCTTCCAGATGTTGTTCAAGGGACCGTGCAAGCATATTCACTCTCACAAATGAGATTCATGCATGATAACCAATACTATAGGCTTGGCCATGTAATCATAACTCGGACTATTGATTGATTGGATTATGATCACTTTAGGACTTTATAAGCTTGTAACGTAGGCTCATGGGTCATTAGTATGGCATTTTGGACAATTAGTGACTAAGGGCCAATCTGGAACCATAGTTTTAAATACTTTCACCTTAACAACTCAATCATTTCCAACTTATTTTCTCTTTTCTTCATTTTCAAGCTTTTTCGGGTACTTTCTCTTCATTTTTTGGTTTGTGCCCTATTTTCAAGCTCATTTTGCTTTTTTTTTTTCTACACTCATTCTAAGATATCATTTTTCTGTTTTTCTCTTAACCACTATATGAATTTCTACTCTTTCATTTATTTCCAAATCACCACATCCTCAATTATGCTATTATACCACAACATAGGCCACCCTCAACTTAGGTTTTTAGCCTAAGGTAAAGTACACAGGCCTAGACGTGATCGGCGAATGGAGAACCCAAAAGTACTCCAAAAAGCATCATAACATATCATTACAAATCCTTGGTCGCAGAAGTAATTAAAAATGAAAATAAGAGATAAACATAACCAAGGGAAATTGGGACTAAGGGAGCGAGAGAAAAAGAGGAAGTAATACTTAAATATCATAGATTAGTCAAGATCAAGCATAATACATAACTTGTCCAACAACACCTCTAAACATAAATACTTAACGGGAGCCAAGACAAGCAACTGGGCTCACCCTCATAGTAATGACAATAGGTAAATAAAAATATACAAGACACAATCGAAGCATAAGCATAATAGAAGATAGATATTGTCCTCGGACATGAGGACTCACCAAATACATACTTGAACAATCCGTCTAGCCACGAGGAGGTGAATCAATAGAGGCATCGATCCCTGCATGGTGATATCATATAGGCCTAGAATATGCGTTAATATGTTGGAATATACTAAGTATGTAGGATGCAATTCAACAAGAGAGAGGCATCATAATCAAAATGCATAATTATAAGCAATAGATACGCATAATAACAATATGACATGCATGATCAAAGCTTGAAGTAAAACATACTTGTAAATCATTCCAATTGCATAGAACATAGTACATTAGTGTGTGAAGAGACTTCAACCGACATAGAATAAGACCGAGCAAGATACAACTTGGAAACCTGACGATTACCCCTCACTAGTAAAGAGGTGGTCTACTTGCCAAGGTACCATACTTCAAACTTATAGGAACATGACCCAATTTCGTATGAAGTAACCTTCCTTATGGGAACATGACCCAGTTTCGAAAAAGATTTCATTAAGAGCTTCATCTTACGAGAACACAACCCAATTTCGAGAAGAATCTTAAGAGAAAGTGTACTAACTGGATCCACTAGTATCAAAAGGGTATAACATAGTCCTATGGTGGCACATAGTTTAAGGAAAGAGAGCAAACTCTCCATCCATCGGTGCTAAGCTAATCCCATGGAATACTTATAATAATCATGCTTTAGTAACTTATGAGAAACATAGAATCATGACACGAGTAGCTCTAAAATATCCTTGACCTCTAATGGTGAAGCCAAATTTAAAAATAAGAATAGTTCATCATCAAACATTGCCCTTGCATCAACATCAACATTAAAGGACTCACAAGAGGTAAATTTTTTAAGAAAGTGCTTAAACCTGGCTTTACAACATCATCAACATTTTTATGAGTTAAACATATCTTTAAAAAGCTCAGAATCATCGTAGAGTCACTTGGATCATAAATCAACCAATAGATTATCAAAACCTAAAGAATCCTTAAAAAGGCATTTTATCAAACACTTGCTGAGTGTGTAATACTAGTGTAAGCCATGCAATTCAAGAGTGAAATCATGCTAGAAAACTCGTTGTAAAACCATAAATAGGTACTTGGTAACACACTCAAGAGATATACATCAATACCCTTCATCAAATCTCACAATAGGTCTTAGATTCATAACTCAAAACATGCTAAAACAATCACACTTTCATGAAACCCCAACATAGTGTACACTGAAAATCATAATCAGTAAGCACCATGAGTAGATCAACTTTAAATCATGCAATTTTAGGTAAAAGGAAGATTGGGCATCATGGATGAAAGTAACCCATGAAAGAAACCTACATACCTTGACTTTGGAGAGTTTCTTGAAGAGGATTTGGAATGGAGGCTTGAAGCTTGAATGAAATCCTTAAATCCGGATGAGATCTGGGACTTGAATTTTGAGGAGGACATGGGGCTTGACTTGGTTTCCTTGAATTCCAACAAGACTTCTTGAAAACCTTGAGAATAGATGGAGAATTTGATATAGATTATAGAAGAATTTAGAGGTTTTTGGTTGCTTTTAGGGCTCAAATAGGCTTGACAATGAAGGATTTTCGTGTATATAGGTATAGAGTTATTACCCAATTGCCCTGGAGTAAAAAGAATAATTTTCGAAAAATTTTGACCTAGTCCACGTCAGGTCTACTTCGCAGACCTATCGCAGACATCTACTATTTTTGCAAAGTTTCACTAAAAATTATTTTTCATGGCATGGACAAAGTATACCTTGTAGGTACTCGTTTTCCCACTAAAATTTTCCCTCTGAACAAGAATATGAAGTAAGATTTGCAAAATTATGCATGAATTTTGAGATATTAAAAAAAAAGATTATAGGGTCTTTTTGAGCTATGTGGAAAGGTGTTCAAATATCCCCGAATTGAGATATAAGGGACTTACGATTATGGGGGAATTCCTGGACAAGTGTGGGGTGTTTCAATATCCCCCCTTGAGAACATTTGTCCCCGAATGTCGAAGAAACGTACATAAGAAGAGTAATCATGAATAAATCAGCCCTAACAAGAATGCAACAATTCATTTAAAAACACCATTTTAAAAATCTTGACAGAAGTGTCAAAAATCATCATGAACTTGTCAACATGAACATGGATGCATGCAAATACATAGTGGCTAAAACATAAGACTTGAAATCACAAGAAGGGGTTCAACATGTTATCGTAAGCTTCAATAGAATGAAAGAGGTACAGATATCTCTTTTCCATGCCCGCTCTGGCTCCCCGAGAGGCACTTTCAACTTGATGATTCTTCCAAAGGGCCTTGACTAACACTACACCCTTACCAATCAACTTCTTCGACCCTTCCATCTAATAGGTCCACCAGGCTGCTTCCTAAGTCAACTTATCCTCCACAAGACCAATAATCTTATGAGTTCTATAGCACTAGAGTCACCACCATACCACTTCAACCTAAAAGCATGAAAAACTGGACAAACCATAACCATATCCCTAGGTAATTCCAATCTTTAAGCAACCTTACCAATCCTCCTCTACGCTCTATAAGGACTCACAACCCTAAACTCATTGTCAACCTTAATCACATATAATCCACTTGGTACCATAAACCACCATCTCCCCCTTGCGAGACAAGCTCCACTCTATCATCTCTTTACCCAAAACTCCCAACTCTAGTAAGGTAGAAACAAGGCCTTGCTTAAACTAGATCTCTTCAACCAAAGAAGATTTGGAACCATCAAGAATACTACACCACCATGCTCAACTTCCTCCAACCTAACCCCCAATCTAGCCAACCGATAGATCTCTATAGTCCCCTTACCACCATCATCAACATATGCTAGGCTACTTAGAGCACTGACTACAACATTATCCTTACTGGGGAAAAATAATGCATGCTCATATCATAATCCTTAAAGAGTTTTAACCACCTTCTTGTTATCTTCCGTTCACACCTATCATATTTAGCAAACAACCCCCTCATCATCCAAGACTTGCAACACTACCCCCAAATGATTCACAAGCCTAAAATAAATCAATGCTTTACTACTAGATACCACCTCCAACACATCATGCTAGGGTTTTAAGACCCTATTCATGAAACCCACAAACATAGTCGGTGCATAAATCAAGCAAACAACTCCAACAATACTCAAATGCTCACCCCTAGTCTGGAAAGAAACTTAGGATTATCACTTACCCTCATCCTCACAGAGACAAAACCAGAAACAAAGATCAAGCTTAGAGAAGTGACTAACCCATTGTAGTTGACCAAATAAACCAACCACCCTTAACCATCATATTGCAACCTTACAGGTTCTACACTTATTGGAAGCATTCTATGTAAGTAGCCCAAACTACTCCAAGACATCCAACACATCAAGCTAAGTTCAACCCACAATCACAAGACAAAATCCTATGCAATAAGAACATGAACAACTCTTAAACCTTCTAGCAACGATAGACTTACATAATCATACCTTATTAGCAACAAAAGGAGCAATGAAAGGAAAAGTAACTTCTGGAACAATGAAAGCATACATAACAACATCCATAAAAGCCTTTAACATATCAGTAGCAACATCAGGTACCTCATCCCTTCCTTGCCTCCCTTGAAGAGCATAGAACCGATTATGTCATGGAGCACCCCCTTGGCTACCTTGAGTCTCTTGAGGAAAATAATTCTCTACCCTCGGGTTGAGCATGAGGACAACCACTAGCTTTGTGAACAAATCCACCACAACCAAAGAACGCATTATACTTCTTCAAACACGGGCCACAATGGCCTTTCCCACACTTCTGGCATCTAGGCTTTGTCAACCCTTTGATACCTCCTTGGAATCTTTGATTTGGCACCTTATTATTGACAAACCTCTCATTGGAAGCAATGGATGACTCTTGGCCTTGGAACTTGTGGCCTTAAGGAAATCAGCCACCCTTGGGAGTTTGGAACTTACCATCAAAACGGGCCCTCTTGGCCTCTCTACTCCTCCTCTTCTTCAACTTTTTACCCTTCCAACTGCTCGACATATGTCATTAAGCGGGAAAAATACATGTCTCTAATTAACATAGTGGACCGGCAGTCCTCATTCACCAAATCGGACATGCCCATCACAAACTTGTTCATTCTAGACCCTGGGACATCAACCAATTGTGGAACATATTTAGAGAGTTGGTTGAACTTGAGGGCATACTCCCTCACACTCATAGATCCTTGTCTTAAGTTCATAAACTCCATCTTCTTCGCCTCCCTAAGCTCAATAGGGAAGAACCGATTAAGAAAAGCCCCTTGAACTCCTCCCATAGAACCACATTGCCAACCCCTTTCTCTTCCCTCTATTGTGTGAACCATATTTGTGCCACCCCTTGAGTTGGTAAGTTGTCAACTCCGCCTTCTCTTCCGACCTCACCCCATAATACATAGTACCTTGTATACTCCATCAATGAACTCTTGAGGGTCCTCATCCACCTTAGACCCATAGAATTCCGTTGCATTCATCCTCATAAAGTGTCTCACCTGAGATGCCGAGGTAGGAGCATGAGTGGCTTGGGCCCCTTGATTAGCTTGGTTAGCTACAACTTAGGCAAGCATAGTGAGTGCATCCCGAAATGCTCCAATGGCCGATTTCACCTCAGGTGTGCGAGCTTGTCTTCCCCTTGTATTAGGCATAATCTACCATGTCAAAGAACAATGGTTAAGGGGGAAATAACCTTACTTTAACTCTATAGCACGACTTAGAACATGAAGAAGGGAAACAATTCGTAAAATGCCTCATATCCTCCTATTCATAGTTGTGGATCTAAGAACATAGTGCTCCGATACCATATTTGTCACGATCCAAGCCTAGGGCACAGATGTGACCGGCGAATGGGGAACCTGAAGGAACCCAAAACAAGTCTTATAGCATATCATTACACATCCTTAGTCACAGAAGCAATTAAAAATGACAATAAGAGACAAACATAAACAAGGGGAATTAGGACTAAGGGAGCGAGAGAGAAAGAGGAAGTAATACTTAAATATCATAGATTAGTCAAGCTTAAGCATAACAAACAACTTGTCCAATAATACCTCTAAATATAGATACTTAGCGGGGTCCAAGACAAGCAACAGGGCTCATCCTCGTAGTAATGAAAATAGGTAATCCAAATATACAAGATACAATACATAAGCATGAGAGAGGATATATATTGTCCCCGGACATAAGGACTCACCAAATGCTAACTTGAACAATCCCTCTATCCACGAGGAGGAAAATCAATAGGGGCACTAGTCCCTACATAGTGATATCATGCAGGCATAGAGTATGCATTAGTACGTTGGATGTACTAAGTAGGTAGGATGCAATGCAACAAGAGACATACATCATAATCAAAAGGCATAATTATAAGCAATGGATACGCATAATAATAATATGGCATGCATGTTCAATGCTTGAACTAAAACATGCTTGTAAATCATTCCAATTGCATAGAACATAGTACATAAGTATGGGAAGAGACTTCAACCGACAGAGAATAAGACCAAGCGAGCTACAACTTTGAATCCAGACGATTACCCCTCACCGGTAAATAGGTGGTCTACTTGCCAAGGTAAACCATACTTCAAACATAGAGGAATATGACCAAATTTCATGTGAAGTAACCTTCATTGTGGGTACATGACCCAATTTCGAAAAGGATTTCATTAAGAACTTCACCTTATGGGAACACAACCAATTTCGGGAAGAACCTTAAAGAAAGTGTACTGAGTGGATCCACTAGTATTACAATGGTATAACATAGTCCTATGGTGTCACATAGTTCAAGAAAAAAGAGCAAACCCTCCATCCATTGGTGCTAAGTCTTATCCCAAGGAATACTTATAATAATCATACTTTAGTAACTTATGAGAAACATAGAATCATGACATGAGTAGCTCTAAAGCATCCTTGACCTCTAATGGTGAGCCCAATTCCAAACATAAGAATAATTCATCATTTAAACATTACCATTGCATCAACGTCAACATTAAAGGGCTCATAAGACGTAAAATCTTTAAGAAAGGGTCTTAAAACTGGCTTTACAACATTATCAAAATTTTCATGAATTAAACATATCTTTAAAAATGTCATAATTATCATAGAGTTACTTGTATCATAAATCAACCAATAGATCATCAAAACCTAAAGAATCCTTAAAAAGGTATTTATTAAACACTTGGCGGATGTGTAATGCTATTGTAAAATCATGCATTTCAAGAGTGAAATCATGCTGAAAAATCATTATAAAACCATCAATAGGTACTTGGTAACACCATCAAGCAATATACATGAAAACCCTTCATAACATTTCACAATAGATCTTACATTCATAGCTCAAAACGTGCTAAAACAATCACACTTTCATGAAACCCCAACATAGTGTGCAATAAAATACATAATAAGCAAGAATCATGAGTAAATCAACTTTAAATCATGCAATTTTAGGTAAAAGGAAGCTTTGGTATTATGTGCGAAAGGAACCCATGAAATAAATCCACATATCTTGACTTTAGAGAGCTTCTTGAAGAAGATTTGAAATAGAGGCTTGAAGCTTGAATGAAATCTTTAGATCCAGATAAGTTTTGGGACTCTTGAATCTTGAGAAGGACTTGGGGCTTGACTTGGTTCCCTTAAATTCAAACAAGACTTCTTGAAAATCTTGAGAATAGATGGAGAATTAGATTAAGATTAGAGAGGAATTGAGAGGTTTTTGGTTGGTTTTAGGGCCCAAAATGACTTAAAAATGTGGGATTTTTGTATATATAGGTATAGGGTTATTACCCAATTGCCTTGGAGTAAAAAGAACAATTTTTGGAAATATTTGAACTAGTCCGCGTCACGGACCCGCCTCCGGACAACTATTGTTTTTGCAAAGTTTCCCAAAAATATTTTTCTTGGCATGGAACAAGCATACCTTGTAGGTATTCGTTTTCCCACAAAATGTTTCCCTATGAACATGAATATGAAGTCAGATTTGCAAAATATTTCATGGATTTTGAGATTTAAAAAAAAATACATCATAGGATCTTTTCGAGCTATGTGGAGGGGTGTTTAAATATCATCGATTTGAGATATCAGGGAATTATGATTATAGGCATTCCTAGCCAAGTGTGCGGCGTTTCAAATTAGGCTAATTAGGTATTAAGTAATAAATAGATACATGTAAGACTCAAATATTTGGAATAAAGGATAAACCCTACCATTTGGTTGGTCATTTTGGTAAAAGGGGACTAAATCAAAGAACAATGGCCTAAGATCCCTTCCTAATCCTTATAATCTCCAATCCAACTAAAAGTAATAAGGCATGTTCTGAATCAACATATCACATATGAATATAACAAATTTAGCTCACACGCACATATGATTGCACACATAGCCAACAAAAACTCACAGATCATGCTTTAATCGTCAACTTTCCTTCACTGAGTCAGAACAAACATTGCCAAATCATTCATAGATGCATGATTGCAAAATAACTACTAATCAATAAAATATTTGTGGGTACTAATTTTCCAAAGAATTTCAAGTATCATTCATTCATGTCATATTGCTAAATTTGCTCTCTCTTGCTTATGATATTACATTTTGCCATGTTCCTATATCTGGTTGCATTGCATCTGACATACTTAGTACATTCAAACTTACTACATACTTACCATGTATGAACCAGAGCCCCACTTGAGCATCTTCCTCCACGTGGCTAGTACAATTATACTCAAGCTAGTTGGTGAGTCCTCTATCCGAGGACAATGTCTATGATCTCATGCTATGTACTAAGACTATCTTTTTTTTTATGTATGTATTGACTATGAGAGGGAGCCTGATTGCTTGTTTTTTCCCCCGCTCCTATTTATGTTTTAGAGGTGCTATTGGACATGTTATGTATAGAGCCTTGCCTCTCTTATTTTGATGTTTTTGTTATTAAAGTTTCCCTTTAGCCCTTTGTCCTTATTTGTAAGATAATTATGTTGTTCAATTGCTTCTACGACCAATGATGTGTAATGATATGTTAAGAGACTTGTTTAGGGTCCTTTCTGGTTCTCGATTTTCCAGTCACACCTATGCCCTAGGTCCGTGTCATGACAAAGAGCATCGATTCCTACATGGTAACATCGTGGATACAAAATATGCATGAATATGTTTGAATTTACAAAGTGTATGAGATGTAGTGCAAGCGTGAAATTGTGATGTCATTATGCATAAAATTGTAATGCTATCATTTAATACATGTAATACCATAACCAAGAATAAAAATCAATATGAAGTGAAGATCAATGCACCATACGAAGCAAATTTAAAGAAACATAAACATCAAATTCATAACTTTATGGGAGGACTTAGATAACCATAAACGAATAAGAGTCATGAACATAGAATAATTACATTACATTTCCAAAAACACCTGTAGCATAGATTGGGCGGGGGACCAAGACACTTTCCGGGCTCACTCTCATAGTATCAAAAATTCAGTGTAAAAAAATAACACAAGCTAGAGTAGCATAGCTTGTGTCCTCGAACATGAGGACTCACCAAAGATTATCTTCAAGATATCACAACTACACACATTGAGGATGATCTTGATGAGCTCCTATTCCTACATGGTAATATCATTTAGGAATAGAGTATTTATTAGTACATTTGAATGTACTAAGTATGTAGGATGCAATATAATAAGAGATAGACAACATAGTCAAAATACATAATCATAAGCAAGGGATAGTATATTAGCAACATGCATGATCACTGATTGAAGTAAAAATGCTTGTATAGAACATAATACATGTGTAGGAAGAGACCACCATCATAGACCAAGCAAACTAGTACTTAGAATCTAAGGCATACCACCCCCCTGGAAGGCGATTGAGGTATCTACTCCTCAATTGGTAGTACGGGCTTACCACCCCCCGACAAGGTGATTGAGGTTTCTACCCCCAACATGGAAGTATGGGCTTACCACCCTCGACAAGGTGATTGAGGTACATACCCCTCAACAGGGTAGTATGGGCTTACCATCCCCTGACAATGTGATTGAGGATTAACACCCCCTCAACAGGGTGATTGGTCTTAACACCCCAAACAAGGTATGGTAAACTTGAAACACAATAGATAATTTTTATGAATTCAGCACATACATACATTCCTTTAATCATCATAAAGTCACTTGCCTTATAGGCCATGCAATAGATCAGCAATAACTCAGGAATTCTTAACTAGACATTTTATCAAAGACTTGGCGATGTATAATGCTAGTTAAAAATCATGCAATTCATGAGTGAAATCATGTTAGAAAACTTGCTGTAAATCAACCCACCAGCACTTGGTAACACCATCATGCAAAACACATTGAAACCCTTCATCAAATCTCATAATAGATCATAGATTCATAACACAAAACATGCTTAAGCAGTCAATCTTTTTATGAAACCCCAACATAGTTTATAATCAAATTTCATAATAAGAGATACCCATAGATAACACAACTTGAAAATATGCAATTTACATAAAAAGGAAGGTTGGGCGCCATGTGTGAAAGAATCCAATGGTTGAAACCCACATACCTCAAATTTGGGGATTTTCTTCATGTAGATTGAAGGAGTCATGATTTTGGGGCACTTGAATTTTTGATGAAATATTTGGTTAAGTGTTTGAGAGGATTTTAGCAAATGTCTTGAATGATGTGGAGTTGAGAAATGACTAAGTATAGGTGTTTTTATGCATAGGAGGGCATGTGCCCAAGACCCCAATGTCTTGGACTGAAATAGTAAAACTTGCGACAAAATAACATTGGTTCACGCCCTGGCCGCGTCGCTCCAGGGGCACGGATCCTCTCTTTTTTTTTTGAAAAATTATTTTTCACTATGGTTTCTCTAAAATTGGGATTAGACCAATTCCCCACTTAATTTTTTCCCTTGATCATGAATATGAAGTCAGACTTTTGATATCATACACAGATTTTGAGGTACATGAAAATTACGATTATGAGCATTTTCAAGGCACATTTTCGGGCATTCTTTTTTTGGGGTATTTCAATATCTCCTTATTGGGACCATTCATTTACAAATGTCAACGAAACATATATAAGAGAAGTAATCAAGATGATTTCAGCCCAACATATGAATGCAATAATTTATCTAAACATCATTTTCAAAAATCTCAACATGAGTGTCAAAGATGACCATAAACTTGCTAACATGAACATGAATGCATGAAAATGCATAAAGGCTGAAACTTAAGACTTGAAATCATGTAGGGGACTTAAATTAGTACCTTAGGTTTGAGTGGAGTGGAAGAGATAGCGATATCGCTTTTGCATGTCCGCTTCAGCTTTCCATGTGGCACCTCCAACTTGTTGGTTCCTCCAAAGGACCTTAACGGAAGCTACATCCTTGTTCCTTAACCTCTTCACTTGTCTATCAAAAATTTCTACTGGGACCTCTTCATAAGTCAGATTGTCTTCAACAACACCCACAAAATCTAAAGGCACAATAGCACTTGGTCACCCACACACTTTCTTAACAAAGACACATGGAAGACCGAATAAACTATATTCATATCTTTGGGCAACTCCAAATCATAGGCCACCTTACCAATCCACCTCAATACTCTATAAGGACCCATAACTCTTGGACTCAATTTACCCTTTTTACCAAAATGAACCATACCCATATAGAATCAAAATGCTTTCTCGTCTTAGGCAACCCAACCACAAAATCCATGTCAATTTCCTCCTACTCACAAGTAGGAATCTCTATATCTTGGGCTAGGTCACTCGACCTTTAATGATCGGCTTTAGCTCATTGGCAAATATGACAACCAAATGCAAACTTAGTAATATCTTTGTTCATACCATCCCACCAATACACTTACCTCAAATCTCTATACATTTTTGTAGAACCTGAGTGAATAGAATAGGAAGAATTATGGGTCTTGTCTAACATGTGCTCTATCAAGTCATCAACAGTCAGCACACAAAACCTACCTTAGTACCTAAGGGCACCATCTCCCCATTGAGAGAAAACATCCACCGTACCACCTCTTACTAAGGCCTTCAACTCTAACAAAGTGGGGTCAAGATCTTGCTTTGCCTTCATTTCTTTAATCAATGAAGATTTAGAACCATCAACAACTACCACACCACCATTTTCAACCTCTTCCAACCTAAACCCCAATCTAACTAACCAATGAACCTCTCTAGCTACCTCTTTGACACTAACATCAACATGAGCTAGGATACCTATAGTCAACCTATTTAGAGCATCGGTCACAACAATAGCCTTACCAGGTTGATAATGCACACTAATATCATAATCTTTAAGAAGCTAACCACCTTCTTTATCTCAAGATGAGATCTGTTTGAGTGAACACATATTGGAGACTCTTATTATTGGTAAACACATCGACATGAACCCTATACAAGTAGTGATGCAAAATTAGTGACACATATTACTCTTTATTGGTATACAACTCTTTCTATATTATGTATCCTTGTCATTTAATATTGAATGTTAAGTTATATGCATTGCATGCCCACATACTTACAACATTAAATACATTCTAACACATACATTTTGCCTACATGACCTAACCATGTGGGGGACCGGAGACTACCTTTATCCATCATCGGACGACTAGATTTGATTTGAGATACTTGTTATGGTGAGTCCTATCTTATAGGGACAAGCTACGGTTCCTCCATCTTATTATGTCTTCAACTTATGTTATTTATTTCAAGGGTGAGCCTAGGACATGTCTTGGCCCTAATCCTATTCTATGACTAGAGGCATTGTTGGACATCTCGTAGACTCTTGTCGGATCTATATGTTATGTGTCATAACTAATGCTTATGATTATGGTTACCTATTGGATATAACTACTATAGATTAATTATAAAAATTATGATAAGGCTGTATGTGTTTATATGGAAATGTGCAAGATCCTACATCCTGTAATTCCCCCATAGAGCGATTCATACTCCCCCCCTTAGTTCTTATATGGTATGTGTTAGTGAATCTATGTTAATCCCTTATCCCTATGACATCCCCAAAGCATGAGTCATATTTTTCCATCTCTTAGGACTATATGTTTACTATTTATATATATGCTTAGAATAGATGATGTGAGTATGGATACTTGAGGATTGTTTGGGGACTCTCAGGTTCCCATTCACCATGTCACTCCTAGACCCTAGGTCTTGGTTATGACAGAGATGGTATCAGAGAACTATGTCTATAAATGATCCTCAGAGTCAAAAATGTTGCGTTAAGTAGAGTCTTATTCATAGGTGTGAAGCATGCCACATTTATGGGATAAAGGCTACAAGGTATTTTAGGAAATGTTTCACTTTTTCATGTTTCTTATCATGTCATGAAATGTATCTTAATATTTTCTATCTCTTTCTTTCCCTACCGATTAGGCAAAATTTCTTTGGGCCCGTAATACAATCCAGGCAAGGAAGATGTTGTAGCAGATCTTATAGATGAGCTTAAAAGGAAAATGGTAAAAGATGTGTATTGTATGACAAGATTGGGGAATTGGGTTGAATGAATTGAATGATGGTTTCGTTCATGTTCAGAATAGGGCTGAATCTTTTGTAGTTGTTGATATTTCTACCAATCATGAGAGTTTGCAATATGTGTTAACTCAAAGGGATCTTAACTCGAGGAAAAGGAGATGGTTCGAACTCCTTACGGACTATGACTTAAGTTTACAATATCATCCCAGTAAGGCAAATCTTGTAGCTGATACTCTTAGTAGGCTATTTATAGGAAGTGTGGCTCATGTTGATGAAGGGAAGAAAGAGTTGAAAAAATGTTCATTGTTTGGGTAGATTGGGTGTTAGGTTGTCTGACTCTAATGATGGTGGTATTCATGTTTAGAATAGGGCCAAATCTTCTGTGATTGTTAATGTTAAGGCTAAGAAAGATCTCAATCCATCATGTATTGAGTTGAAAAAGTTTGTTACCAAAACGAAGATAGAGGTCTTCTCCCAAGGGTAAGATGGTGTGCTTCGGTATCAAGATCTGTTATGTGTTTTTGATGTGGATGGTATTAGGAGGGTGATCATAAGTGAAGCCCATAAATATCATTATTCTATTCATCTGGATCTACTAAGATGTATTGAGATTTTAGGGAAGGGTATTGGTGGCATGGTATGAAGAATGATATAGCTACGTTTGTACTCGAATGTCCTAATTGTCAACAAGTGAAGGTAGAACACTAAAGGCCCCATTATTTCGCTCAAGATATTGAAATTCCTACTTGAAAATGGAGAGATGTGAACATGGATTTTGTGGTTCGTTTGCCTCAGACTCCAAAGCATTTTGATTCAAATTAGGTTATTGTTTATCAGATGACAAAGTCAGTTCATTATCTACTGATCAAGGCTATCTTTGGTGCCGACAATTATACAAGGTTGTATATCCAAGAGTTGATGTGGTTGCATGGTGTGCCTAAGTCTATTATATAGGATTGTGGCACCTAATTTACTTCACACTGTTGGAAGTCATTTCAAAGAGGACTTGGTACTAAGGTGAAGTTGAGTACTGCTTTCCATCCTCAAACCGATGGACAAGCCGAGAGGATAATTCAAACCTTGGAGCACATGTTGAGGACTTGTGTATTAGAATTTAAAGAAAATTGCATGATCATCTATTACTTATTGTGTTTGCTAACAACAATAGATTTCATGCTAGCGTTGGTATAACACCTTTTGTGGCTTTTTATGGTAGGAAGTGTAGACTTCCGATAGGGTGGTTTGAGTTAGATGAAATGACTTCTATAGGACTAAATTTAGTATTAGAGGCTATGGAAAAAGTTGAATCGATTAGGGAAAGGTTGAAGATGGTTCAAAGTCATCCGAAGTCTTATTTGGATGTCAGAAAGATGAATCTTTAGTTACTTGTAAGTGATAGGTTTTATACGAAGATTTCTCTTATGGAGTGTGTAATGCATTTTGGAAAGAAGGGGCAAGTTAAGTCCCTGGTATATATGTCCTTATGAGATTATCGAGTGGATTAGGAATGTGGCCAGTAGATTAGATTCACCTCCAGATTTAAGTTCTATGCACTCAGTTTTCCATGTGTATATGCTGAGGAAATTTGTTGGTGATCCTAGTACCATTGTGCCTCGAAAGGTCTTAAGATCGAGGAGAATTTGTCTTATAAGGAACTTCCAGTTGAGATTTTTGATAGGCAGGTGAATCAGCTTCACAACAAGGATATGGCTTCAGTGAAGTTTCTTAGGAGAAATCAACATGTTGAAACTTCTACGTGGGAAGTGGAATTAAGTATGATGCGATGATAGCTCTATCCTTTCCAATCTACTCAAGCCGATTATATTAGGTTCTTTCTATTTCAAGTGGTCCTAATTCTTTCACTCCTATTTCATGACATGACATGCATACACGTCCATGAAAATGATTTAAAATGATTTAAAGATGTTTTGAAAGATTTAAATATGTTTTTATATGAATTTTAATGACTTTATGATTTTCAAATGATGAAATACACATTGTATATTGTATTGGGACGTTTCATGTTCTAAGTCAAGCCTTGCAAGCCATGTTCTAGCATATTCAAGGATGAATGTTCCCAAGGGGGACATGATGTAAGGACCCAAACTTTGTATGACCTTAATGGAGCTTGGAAATTTGGTTTTAGAATGTTTTGGACCAAGATGGCACCTCAAGGAAGACTTCATAGTCTGTGTGAGCATATACGGACAATGTGGAAGCTCCTTGAAGAGGCCCTTAGCCTTGTGTGGGGTGTGTAAGGACCGCACACAGTTCATATGGTAGACTATATCGGTTGCCTTGGCCTTGAAAATCCACATTCTGGAAAAGGCATTTCACATATGGACCCTCTCATGGACAGTATAGTCCTTCACGATCTATGAGGCCCTCTATATGGGGGTCGGAGTGAAAATTTTCTAAGTATTGGATTACCATCTCGAAACTTTGTCAACAAGAATTTTCCAAGAGAAGATTCACATAAGAGTATACGGCCTGTATAACTTGGTACGTACTGTGAAGCTATCCATATAGGTGTCTTCCAATACTAGTACAATTCAAATTAAACATGACAAGGTTTTGTCAAATTAGCGCTAATTTTCAAAAGTGCTTGAATCTCAAGTTAATGGGCTATATGTGCGTCTACAGCTTAAGAGGGTCGAGTGTATACATGTTTTGTGTCGAATTGAGGATATTACAACCTTAAAATGAAGTGAGAGAAATGAGGTGCTTGTAGGACTTAGTAAGCAAGTAGGTGCGTCACCTGCTTGCTTAGCTTAAAATTGTTAGCTAAACGGAGACGAGGCTCGACATTGAAATTGTACAAGTTCAATTATGTATAATGTTTGTGTTAAGGGTGTAACTTTTTCCCATGTTTTAGTATCATAAATGGGCTATATGGTCATCCCAAGAAGTATAGTAAAAAGGTCCCAAAGACATCACAATACACTTAGCAAATTGGGCCCAAAACTAAGTGAAAGTTGGAAAATAGGCAGCCCAAATCCATCAAGTTGGTGCTCCAAAAGGCCCAAATGAAAGGAGAAAGGAGCTGCATCACCTCCTTAGTGAAATAAGGCTGAGAATTCCTTAGTTAGGTCGGCCAAATTGCACTATAAAAAGGGGTCAAAGCAGCTCCCAAAGGTCATTTCTCAACTTGACCTCACAAAAATCAGATTTGCTCTGTACATTTCCTTTCAACTTTTCTCAACTTTGTGAAGTAGCCAAACTTCTTTTTTAGGGATCTTAAGGAGCCTCTAAACATTGAAGACAAAGGTTAGTAATTACAGTTGTGTGTTTAGTATGGTTTTATCATGAAAAACAAGAAATAGATGCCAGTTGCACTTGCTGAAATTTGTTGGACAGATTCTGTGTAGAAAGTTGCTTCACCTTTTCCTTTTGTTTTGGTGATTTCTCTGTGGTTTTTAAGTTATATTATGAAGATAAATTGGTGTTATTAACATGGGTTGAGTTATAAATATCACCCTAAGGTTGCTGTCCTGGTTTTGGTTTCATTTAACAAGCGCATTTTATCGGTTATCTTAAGTGTCATGTTGATTAGAACTTGCGGGCGGTTGTGTGTAAAGCTATTAGATCACATCCTTCATGACTTCCCGAGTGCTGTTATAAGATTGTTTTAAGTTTGTTTATATGTGTAAATATTGCTGGAACAGTTTAGTTAAATTTGGAATAAGTTTAGAGTTGTCGACGTCGAAATGTAGCGAAGGAAGGTAACGTTATGCTATCCATTTTTAGATTGCATGAATTTGTGATGTGTTTGACTTGGTGGGCTTTTGTAAGCCTTTTATCGACTTAAAATAGGCTGTACATGATATGTACATGCTAATGTTTATTAGAAAATACGATTAGGGCCGCTTGCTGCCCATGTATTGTTTTCTTATGTGATTGGAATGCCAAGATGTGTCTATTGGCTTCTAATGCTAGTTTTATCACCTACTATGTTGTAGATAAGTATTTGGAGGAAGGGAAGGTTATCTCAAGGTAGTAACGA
>JAABOM020000049.1:1450537-1500996 GCA_011800125.2 Solanum clarkiae
CCCGTTGGGGGGTTTGTACTTCATCAACCATGTTAGGGGTTTGTACCCATCAACCCGTTGGGGGGTTCGTACTCCATCAATCTCATGAAGAGGTTTGTACCTCATACATCCATCTAAGGAGGTGGTAGGTGTTGGAAAGTTGCACCAAGAATGGTTACTCCCTATAGATGCATTATGTTCTATGAAAGTATGATTTACTTCAAGCATCTTCCAGTCATGTCATATTGCCATATGCTCACTTTGCTTAGGGATGCACTCATTTTGCTTGCACAAGTTGTGGTTAATCAAGCCAATCAAGAGGCCCAAGCCCGTCATACTCCTACACTGGCTTCTCAAATGAGAGACTTCATGAGAATGAATCCCCGGAACACTACGGGTCAAAGGTAGATGAGGACCCTCAAGAGTTCATTGATGAGGTCTACAAGATATTGGATATGATAGGTGTGAGGCCAGAAGAAATAGCATAGTTGGCGGCCTACCAAGTCAAATGTGTAGCATAAATATGGTACAACCAATGGAAATAAGAGAAGGGAGTCAACTATGTGGTGCTTTGGGAAGAGTTCGAAGTGGCTTTCCTTAATCGGTTCTTCCCTCTTGAGCTTACGGAAGCTAAATTGGTGGAATTTATGAATTTGAGACAAGGATCAAGGAGTGTCAGGGAATATGATCTCAACTTCAACTAACTTTCAGAGTTTGCTCCATACTTTGTTGTCGACCCAAGATCGAGAATGAAAAAATTTGTGATGGGTTTTTCTGACTTGGTAAGTGAAGAATGATGGTCCGCCATGTTGATTAATAACATGGATTTGTCACATATGATGAGCTACACCAAACAAATGGAAGAGGAGAAATTGAGGAAGAAAAGGGGTCATAAGGCTAAGAGGGCCCACTTTGAGTGTAAGTTTAAAAAGGTTGGTTGGTTCCATAAGGGACAAGGGTCATCTCATGCTTTTCAAAAGAGGGTTGCCAATGATTTTTCAAGGGCGCAAGGTGTGAGGGGTGCGGCTCCTATTGATGTATGTCCGAAGTGTGGTAAGGGCCATAGTGGCCCATGTTTGAGAAATATCGGTGCTTGTTATGGTTGTGGGGAAATGGGGCATAAGGCGATAGATTACCCTCGAAACCGCAACAAGGGCAAGGAGGTTCAACCACAAGGGGTTAATGCAGTTCCCTTAGGGAGAGGTGGCCAACTAGATGGTGTCCTAAGGCACAACCGGTCTATGCTTTCCATGGGAAGCAAGGGGTTGATGAAGTCCCTGATGTTGTTACCGCTATCCCTGATGTTGTTACTGCTATGTTTAAAATCTTTGACTTTGATGTGTATGAATTGATTGATCTGGGTGCCACTCTCTCTTTTGTTACCCCTTTTGTTGCCAAAATGTTCCATGTTGACCCCGAGTTGTTTCATGAGTCATATGAGATATCTACTCCTATTAGTGCATCTATTGTTGCTAGAAAGGTCTATAGAAGTTGTCCTATTTTCATCTTGCATAAAATATTGCCTTGTGATCTTGTTGAATTAGACATGGTTGATTTTAAAATTATTCTTGGGGTCAATTGGTTGCATGCATACTATGTTTCTATTGATTGTAGAACCCGTAGGGTCAAATTCCAATTTCTAAATGAACCCGTCCCTGAGTGGGAAAATCAAGATGTGGTGGTCAAGGGTAGAGTCATCTCTTGCATTAAAACCCGTAAGTTGATATTTAAGGGGGGTCTTTACCATCTTGTAAGGGTTAGGGATGTGGAGTCTAAAGTCCTTCCCATAGAGATGGTTCCAGTTGTAAATGTGTTTCTCGATGTCTTCCCAAATGACTTTCCCAGTGTTCCTCCCAAAAGGGAAATAGACTTTGGTATATACCTCCTCCCCGATACTCAATCCATTTCTATTCCCCCTTAAAGCATCTCCCCAACAGAGTTGAAGGGACAATTGAGGGACTTGTTGGAGAAGGGATTTATTAGTCCTAGAAAATCACCTTGGGGTGTAGAGATGTTGATTGTGAAAAAGAAGGATGGGTCCCTTAGGATGTGTATTGACTACTACCAACTCAATAGGGTCACTATCACGACCCAAGCCCAGGGCTTAGACGTGACCGGCGAATGGGGAACCCGAAGGAACCCCAACAAGCCTTATAATATATCATTACACATCCTTGGTCGCGGAAGCAATTAGAATGACAATATGAGATAAATGTAAACAAGGGGAATCAGGACTAAGGGTAAACTTCCATATCATAAACATCAAGAGTCAATAGAGTCAAAGCTCATACCATAGATACATAACATGTCCAACAACATCTCTAAACATAGATACTTCGCGGTGGCCAAGATAAGGAACCGGGCTCACCCTCATAGTCAAAGTATACAGAAAGAAATATAGTTCAAAACATAGCAAGAAATCATAAGTAACATCCCGAAATGGAGGACTCACCAACAAGCTTAAGTGAAGTCGTACTAGCCACGTGGGTGTAGATGCTCAAGCGGGCTCCAATCCCTAATGGTGATATCATGTAGGCATAAAGTATGCATTAGTATGTTGGAATATACTAAGTATGTAGGATGCAATGTAACAAAAGAAAGGAAATAATCAAAATGCATAATCATAGCAAGAGATAGTACATTAGCAACATGGCATGCATGAGCAATGCTTAAGGTAAAACATGTTTGTAAATCATGACCAAGGAATGTAACTCAATGTGGAATACATACTCAAACCTTTTTTACCAATCTTCATGAAATGGACCAAAGGGCCCCCACTCACCTTACGTTATAACCTTTTTGGAGAAAATCACCAATACCCCTACGGTATGACATAATCTCTTTGGTAGGTAGTATATGACGTCCCATACTTTATAATATAATCTTTGGGTAGGAGCCATTATTCATTCTACCTTACGACATGACCTTTTCGAGGGAATGTCCATACCTTATGATATGATCTTTTTTGTGGGAACCATTAGTTATTCTACCTTACGGTATGGCCTTTTCGATGTGGTGTCCATACCTTACAATATGATACTTTCAGGAGGAACTATTAGTTATTCTACCTTATGGCATGATCTTTTCGGTACGGGTCCATACCTTACGATATGATCTTTTTGTTAGAGATTATTAGTCTTTCTACCTTACGACATGGCCTTTTCAGTAGGATCATAGAACTAGCTCATCACAACATTACATGTCAAGAAGAAAGGTAATATGTTTTCCATTTTCTCAAGAGCACAACAAACATGGAAACCCAACAATCTACTTGCAACACCACAGGTACTCCTTCATGAAAGAAAGTCATATAAACATTCCTATCATCATCATATAGTCATCACTTACATACATTGATTTCATCATCATTTCCCATCATCATTTAGTCATTCAACGCATAAGACATGCATTGGACATTCAATTCTTCAAGACACCATAACTGGACATTTTATCAAACACTTAATTGGTGTGTAATGCTAGTGTAAAACCATGCAATTGAAGAGTGAAGTCATGATAGAAAATTCAATGTAAAACCATCAATAAATATTTGGTAACACTCTCAAGCAATATACATCAAAATCCTTCATCAAATCCTATAATAGATCTTCGATTCATAGCCCAAAACATAGTAGAATAGTCACAATTTCATAAAGCCCATCATAGTGTGCAGTGATTTTTCATAATGAATAAGAACCTCGAGTAAATCGAATTTAAATCATGTAATTTTTAAGAAAAGAACGTTTGGGAATCATGGGTGAAAAGAACCCATGAAAGAAACCCACATACCTTAGCTTTGGAGATGAACTTGATGAAGATTGGAGATGGAGACCTGAAGCTTAAAGCAAAACCTTAAGATCTGGGTAAGGGTTGGGCACTTGCATTTTGAGAGAAATATAAGACTAAGTGTTTGAGTGAGTCTTGGGGAATGTCTTGTATGATATCAAGGCAAAATATGGCTCAGTATAGGTGTTTTCTCATGTGGGAACACTTAGGCCCAATACTAAAAGTCTTGGACCGAAATCCAAAAACTGGACCAATTTTTAACAAATGTGCATCGCCCTGATGGCGCGGTAACAACACTATTTTCATGCCGAATAAAATTTCATAGTTTGATACGGTTGCTTAAAAATTGGGGTTAGACCTATCTCCAACTCAATTTGACCTCCTGAAGAAGAATATGAAGTCAAATTTTCCAAATAATGCACGGATTGGAGATATATGGAAATTTCTATTCCGAGCACTTCTAAGGCACATTTTCGGGCACTTTTTGGGTGTTTCAATATCTCCCCCTTGGGAACATTTATCCCTAAATATAAAAGAACATACATGAGAGAAATAAATAAGATAATTCCATCCCACATAAGAATGCAAGAATGCACTTAAACATCATTTCAAAAATCCCAATATAAGTGTAAAATCACCATGAACCCTTCCAATGTAAATATGATTGCATAAGATGACTTAGGGATGGAATATGAGATATAAAATCACCAAAAGGATTTTTAATTATATCACTTGCTTGAATAGAAATGAAAGAGATACAGATATTGTTCCGTTATGCCCGCACCCCGAAAGACACTTTTGACTAGACGAACCTTCCATAGATCTTTAACGAACACTATATCCTTATCAATCAACTTCTTTCACCCTTCCATACCATGCCTCCAATGGGACCCCTTCCTAAGTCAACTTATCCTCCACAACACACATAACCTCAAGGAGTTCTTTAGCACTAGAGTCATCAACACATCCCTCAACCTAAAAGCATAAATAACAAGATAAACCACAACCATATCCCTAGGTTAATCCACTCTTATGCAACTTTACCAACCTCCCTTCATATTCAATAAAGGCTCACAATCCTGAACTCATTTGTCAAGCTTAATCACACATAACCCATTTGGTACCATAAACCAAATCAGGACCTCCAATCTATCAACCAACTTCCACCAAGATCATAATACAAGACTTTATGTAATGAGAACATGGAGCAACCCTTATATGCCTTTCTAGCACCAATAGACTCACATAGCCAAATCTCACTAGCAACAAGGAATAATGAAAGAATTGCTAATCAACTTTAACACACACAATCCACTTAGTACCAAACGTCACCATCTCCCCCTTTGGAGAAAACCTCCACTTAACCATCCCTCACCAAGACCTCCAACCCCACCAAGACAGAAATCAAAGCCTTATTTTACTAGAACCCCTTCAACTATAAAAGATTCGGAACCATTAAAGCCCTTACAGCACCACTCTCAACCTTACCCAACCTATTCAACAAGTGAACTCCTCCAATACCCTCCTTGACACCCAAAGCTCTCCACTTTCCATAATTATCAAGCAACCTCACCTCTTCCGAATTCATAACATCACACTCACACGATTCACAAGCTCTCCCCATTTTTGAAAGCAATCAACAAATCATCACCAAGAACTACCACAATCATAACAAGGTAGGGATTAAAGACCCTATTCATGAGACCTATAGGCATGACCGGCACATAAGTCAACCAAAAGACACCACCCCAAATACAACATACCAGGAAGTACATTCAATAGCTCATTGGTCACCGAAAATAACCTAATAGAAATAACTTAGGCTCAACACCCCTAACTCTTACAAGATGATCAATTGTACCCTAAAATAATTGTACCCTAAAATAAGATATAGAATTACCCCTCCACTATTAATCGAATATGTGTGATTAGGAAATTAGAATCTAACTCCATGGGGCCTACCATCAGTGGAGACACAACATACATGAAAATAATCCACTGCAAGTATGATCTCAAACTCACCATATCCAATCCAACAAAATCACAAGGCAAGATTTAGACACTGCATAACCACGGAACAATACTTATGAACCTTCTAGCAACAATAGACTTAACAAAGCGGTAATCACCAAGAGATTCATACAGCAACTCGGCACACACAAAAGAAGGCCATAAATAGCCAAAGGAATAATGAAGGGAATAGTGGCACCCAGACCCAACAACGCACACACCTCTAAATTAAAGAAACTTTAACATACGGGTAGCAACATTGGGTGCTTTATCTACCTCTTGCCTCCTTTGAAGAGCATAGAACCAATTATGTATTGGAGTATCGCCTTGATCAATGTGACCATCTTTAGCCTTGTTTTGAGCATACGGGCAATCCAGAATTTTGTGGCCCTTTCCCCACATCCAAAGAATACACCCGTGTTACACCAACATGTACCATCATGTTTCCTTCTGCACTTTGGGCATCTAGGAAGAGTCACCCCATCATCCCCTTGGGGCCTTGCGTTTGACACCCCATTCTTAGTGACCATCTTACTTGAAGCATCGTCGGACTCTAGACCTTGGGAGCTACCATCAAGTCAAGTCCTCTTGGCCTCATTACCCCTCCTTTTACTCAGCTTCTCCTCCTCTATTTTTTCAGCATAAATCATGAGGCTGGACAAATCCATTTCATTAATCAACATGGCGGACTGGCATTCTTCATTCACCAAGTCGGAGACACCTATCACAAACATGTTGATCCTAGCCCTTGGTTCGGCAACCAAGTGAGGAGCATACTTAGAGAGTTGGTTGAACTTGAGGGTATACTCCCTGTCACGACCCAAGCTTAGGGCCTAGACGTGACATAGTAAATGGGGAACCCGAGGGAACCCCAACCAAGCCTCTCAACTTATCATTACACATCATTGGTTACGAAAGCATGTAAACGATATAAAACAAGCATAAAGGAGCGAATGGGCTAAGGGATAGCTCGCCCAAATGTCAACATCAACACAAAGAGTCATAGCTCATATCATAATTATACATCTTGTCCAACAATACCTCTAAATACATAGATAAAGAGGGGCCAAGATAAAGTAACTGAGCTTACCCTCATTGTCAAAATAGAACAAGGAAAGTGTCTCAATGCATGGATAATAGCAATCATAGACTAAGGTCCTCAAAATGAAGGACTCACCAACAAGTTTGGAATAGCACCGACTAGCCAAGTGGAGGAGGATATCAACTTAGGCACCGGTTCCTACATGGTGACATCATGTAGTCAAAAGTATGCGTTAGTACATTTGAATGCACTAAGTATGTGGGATGCAATGCAACAAGAGATAAGCATCATAATCCAAAATGCATAATGATAGGCAATAGGCATAAAATAGCAATATGACATATATGATCAATGCATAAGTAAAACATGCTTAAGTAACTCATGCTCTTGTAGGATATCATATGTGAAGATGAGATCAAGCAAGCTATCCAACCTTGTGTTGGGCTAAGATGGTGCTGGTCACACCCTATCACCCTAGGTGGTGAGATACGCGCCCCTCACATAGTTAATGATATTCACACCTATCATCCGGGTGGCGAAGTACGGACCTCTCACATGTTTGGTGAGTACTAACACCCACCTCGATTATCAAGGTACTAACCCCTCGATAGGTTACCCGGGCTTTTGTCCCCCCGGATTAGGCAGAGTCTAATGCATCACTTCATATAGGATTTATCATATGATCTAGTACAATACTTTATATAGGAATAATCACATACATAATATCATTGATTGTCATAACATCATTCATATTATATCTCATGCTTTGGACATTCATTTCCTCAAAGAATCATAACCGTACATTTTATCGAACACCTTGGGTGTGTGTAATAGGGGCAAAAGACCATGCTATTTAGAGATGAAATCATGAAAGAAAATCCATTGTTAAACCATCAATCAACACCTTGCAACACTTCCAAGATATTCACATCAAAACACCTCATCAAATCTAACTTTAGATCCAAGATTTGAAGCTCAAAACATCCTTAAACAACCATACTTTCATGAACTAAAATCACTTTGCAGTGAATTTCTCAATTTACAAGACCCACATGTAAAATCAACTTTAAATCATGCAATATTAGTAAAAAGGAGGTTTAGACACCATGAGTGAAAAGACCCAATGATTCAACACCACATACCTTAGCTTTTGGATGAGCTTTGTAAAGGTTGACAATGGAGACTTGAAGCTTAAAGAGAATCCTTAAATCTAGATGAGGGTTTTGAGTCTTGGAATTTAGAGTGAAAATATGTCTAAATGCTTTGTGGAGTATTGGAAAATGCTGAGGATGATATAAGGGTGAAATTTGACTAAGTATAGATAAAAATACGTTTGGGACTCTTGGGCCTAGCACTTAGAATATTTTGGGCCGCACTGGAAAAACTGCCAGGTGAAAAATGGATCGCTGTATCACAGAAAGGATGTAGAGAGGGACTTGTACTAAAGCATGCCCAAGGCGCATCACAGGGGCATCGTGAACAGCTCACCGGAAATCATCCCTTAAAAAAATTATAATTGCCATCTTTCGTCCTTAAATCGAGATTAGACCCTTTTTCACCTAATTTGGACCCCTGGAGCAAGAATCCGATGTCGGATTTTCAAAATCACAAAACGATTTTGAGATATAAGAAAATTAAAATTTTGGGCATTCCAAGGCACGTTTCGGGGCACTTTTGGGGGTTGTTACATCCCTCACACTCATTGACCCTTGTCTTAAATTCATGAATTCTACAAATTTGGCTTCTTCGATCTCAAAAGAAAAGAACCGATTAACAAAGGCCTCCTTGAACTCTTCCCGTAGAACCACATGGTTGACTCCCTTCTCCTCCCTCCATGATTATACCATGTTTGTGCCTCTTTGAGTTTGTAGGCCACCAACTCCACCTTATCTTCCGATCTAACACCCATGATGGCCAATACCTTATAAGTCTCATTAATAAACTCTTGTGGGTATTCATCCACCCTTGACCCATACAACTTCATTGGGCTCATCCTTATGAAGTTTTTCACCCGAGAAGCTGGTGTAGGAGCATGAGGGGCTTGGGCCCCTTGATTGGCTTGGTTGCCCACAACTTATGCAACAAAGTGAGAGCCTGCCGAATCTCTCAATCAGCCGGTTGTCCCTCGGGGGCATAGGCTCTTCTTCCTCTTGAGTTAGGCATGATCAACTAGAATAGCAAAGAACAATGGTTAGAGAGGGAAAACTTACTTCAACTCTATATCACAACTTAGAACATGAAGAAGAGAAACATTTCCTAAAATGCCTCATAGCCTCTTGCTCATAGTTGTGGTGCACAACACAACCATGAATAAGACTCAAATCGACGTGGTGTGTTGGACTCTTAGAATCTAACAATATAGTACTCTGATACTACCTTTGTCATGACCTAAGCCTAGAGCCTAGATGTGACCAACGAATGGAGAACCCGAAGGAACCCTAAACAAGCCTCATAGAATATCATTACACATCCTTAGTTGCAGAAGCAATTAGATTGACAATAAGAGATAAACGTAAACAAGGGGAATTGGGACTAAGAGTATACTTCCATATCATAAACATCATGAGTCAATAGAGTCAAAGTTCATTGCATAGATACATAACATGTCCAACAACACCTCTAAATATAGATACTTCCCGGGGGCAATGAAAAGCAACCGGGCTCACCCTTATAGTCAAAGTAAACATAAAGAAAGATAGTTCAATACATACAAGAGATCATAAGTAATGTTCTCGGAATGGAGGACTCACCAACAAGCTTGAGTAAAACCGTACTAGCCACGTGGGTGGAAATGCTCAAGCGGGGCTTCGGTCCCTACATGGTGATATCATGTAGGCATAGAGTATGCATTAATAAGTTGGAATGCACCAAGTATGTAGGATGCAATGCAAGAAGAGATAGGCTATAATTAAAATGCACAATCATAGAAAGAGATAGTACATTAGCAACATGGCATACATGAACAATGCTTAAGGAAAAACATGCTTGTAAATCATGACCAAGGAATGTAACTCAATGTGGAATACATACTCAAACCTTTCGTACCAATCTTCATGAAATGGACCAAATGGTCCCACCGCCTTACGATATAATCTTTTTGTAGAGTATCACCAATACCTCTATTGTACACATAGTCTTTTTTGTAGGTAGTATATAACGTCCCCTACTTTAAGATATGTTCTTTGGGTGGGATCCGTGAATCATTCTACCTTACGGCATGGCCTTTTCGATAGAATGTCCACACCTTATGATATGATCTTTTCAGTGGGAAACATTAGTTATTCTACCTTATGGCATGGCCTTTTCTATAGGGTGTACATACCTTATGATATGATACTTTCTGTAGGAACTATTAGTTATTCTACCTTACGGCATGGCCTTTTCGGTAGGGGGTCCATACCTTACGATATGATTCTTTCGGTAGGGATAATTAGTCTTTCTACCTTACAACATGGTCTTTTAACTAGGGAACATAGAAGTAGCTCATCACACATTACATGTCAAACAACAAGGTAAGACCTTTTCCATTTTCTTAAGAGCACAACAAACGTTGAAACCCAACAATCTACTTGTAACACCATAGGTACTCCTTCATAAAAGAAACTCATATAAACATTCCTATTATCGTCATATAGTCATCACTTACATACATCACTTTCATCATCATTCCATCATCATTTAGTCATTCAACTCTTAAGGGATGCATTTGACATTCAATTCCTTAAGAAACCATAACCGGACATTTTATCAAACACTTACAGAGTATGTAGTGCTAATATAAAGCCATGCAATTAGAGAGTGAAATCATGCTAGAAAATTCAATATATGACCATAAGTAGATACTTGGTAACACCCTCAAGCAATTTACATCAAAACCCTTCATAAAATCCCATATTAGATCTTAGGTTCATAGCCCAAAACATAGCAAAATAGTCACAATTTCATAAATTCCAATATTGTGTATAGTGATTTTCATAATGAATAATACCTATGAGTAAATTAACTTTATATCATGCAATTTTTAAGAAAAAAAGCTTGGGCATCATGGGTGAAAGGAAACCATGAAATACACCCACATACCTTAGCTTTAGAGATGAACTTGATGAAGATTAGAGTTGGATACTTGAAGCATAAAGGAGAATCTTATGATTTGGATGAGGGTTTGGCCTTGAATTTTGAGAGAAATATAAGATTAAGTGTTTGAGTGAATATTGGGGAATGTCTTGTATGATATAAAGGAAACATATGGTTAAGTATAGGTGTTTTTTCATGTGGGAACACTTAGGCCCAAGACATAAAATTCTTGGACCGAAGTCCAAAAAATGGACCAATTTTGTACTTGTACGCGTCGCGTTGATGGCGCGAAAACAACATTGTTTTCGTGCCCACTTGAAAATTCATAATTATATATTGTTCCTTAAAAATCAAGGTTAGACGTATTTTCCACTCAATTTGACCCATGAACAAGAATATGAAATTAGATTTTCGAAATAACACACAGATTTTGAGAAATATGGCAATTACAATTCAGCGTACTTCTGAGGCACATTTTTGGGCAGTTTTTGGGTCCTTTCTGTCACCATCAAGAATAGGTATCTTCTTCCAAGAATTGTGATTTTTTTGACCAATTGCAAGGGGCTAGCCATTTCTCTAAGATTAATGTTCGGTCCGGGTATGATCAAGTGAAAGAGAGGGAGTGTGATATTTCCAAGACGACCTCCCAGACTAGGTACGGACATTATGAATTTGTGGTGATGTCTTTTGGGTTGAATAATACACCGGCTATCTTTATGGACCTAATGAATAGGGTCTTTAAACCCTACCTTGGTTCCTTTGTTGTGGTCTTCATTGATGACATTTTGATCTATTCTCGTTGTGAGGTGGAGCATAGGGCTCATTTGAGGGTTCTGTTGCAAAGATTGAGTTAGGAGAAATTGTATGCTAAGTATGAAAAAGTGTGAATTTTGGTTGATGGAGGTTGCCTTCATAGGACATGTGGTGCCGAGAGATGGTACTAAGGTGGACCCTAAGAAGAACAATGTGATTAGAAATTGGCCTAGACCATTGACCCCATCGGACATCAAGAGTTTCTTGTTCTTAGTGGGCTATTATCAGAGTTTTGTGAATGGATTCTCTTCTATTGCTTCTCCTATACAAAAATTAACTTGAAAGAAGGCTAAGTTTGTGTGATCCGACGAATATGAAAGGTGTTTTCAAACATTAAAAGATAAGCTTGTGTCCTCTCCCATATTGTCACTACCAGATAGGCTTGAGGGATTTGTTGTGTATTGTGATGCTTACCGAGTTTGTTTGGGGTTGTATGTGTATGCAAAATGGTAAAGTCATAGCTTGTGCTTCTAGACAACTCAAAATGTAGGATAAGAACTACCCTACCATGATCTTGAGTTAGCCGCCATTGTGTTAGCATTAAAGATTTGGTGACATTACTTGTATGGGGCGCATGTTGATATGTTCACCGATCATAAGAGCTTCTAATATGTCTTCACTCGAAAGGATCTCAACTTGAGGCAAAGGAGATGGTTAGAACTTCTAGAGGACTATGATATGAGTGTGAATTATCATCTTGGTAAGGCGAATGTGGTGGCGAATGCTTTGAGTAGGGTATCTATGGGTAGCCTAGCTCATGTTGATGGTGGTGATAAAGAGATGGATAGGGAGTTGCATCGATTAGCTAGATTGGGAGTTAGGTTGAAGAGGTTGGTAATGGGGGTATTGTTGTTGTTGATGTTTCTAGGTCTTCCTTGGTCGATGAGGTGAAAGAGAAGCAAGATCTTGATTTCTCCTTGTTAGAATTAAAGGCCTTGGTAAAATAGGGAAAGGTGGAGGTTTTCTCCCAAGAGGGAGATGGTGCACATAGGTATCAAGGTAAGTTGTCTATGCCTTGTGTTGATGATTTGAGGGAGAAAATCCTTGATGAGGCCTATAACTATTCTTATTCTATCCACTCCTGTTCCACGAAACTGTATTGAGACTTGCGAGATGTGTATTGGTAGGCAGGCATGAATGGAGACATTACTAAATTCATTTCAGGTTGTCATAGTTGTCAAAATGTCAATGCCGAACATCAAATGCTGGGTGGCCTAACCCATGACATTGCGGTTCCCACTTGGAAGTAGGAAGAGATAAATATGAACTTTATAGTTGGGATTCCCAAGACTAGAAAGGGTTTTGATTCCATTTGTGTTGTGGTTGATAGGATGAGAAAGTCGGCTCACTTTCTACCTGTTAAGACCACATATAGGGCTGAAGTTTATGCAAGGTTATACATTCAAGACTTGGTAAGGTTGCCTTTGTCCATTATATCCGATTGTGGGGCACAATTTACTTCTAACTTTTGGAGGTCCTTTTAAAGGGGTCTTGGTACAAGAGTTAAGCTTAGTACGGCCTTTCACCCTCAAACGAATGGCGAAGACGAAAGAACTATCCAAACCCTTGAGAATATGCTTAGAGCATGTGTTTCAGAGCTTAAAGGTAGTTGGGATGATCATCTTCCATTGATTGAATTTTCCTAAAGCAATAGCTACCACTCTAGCATCAGTGTGGCTTCTTCTGAGGACCTTTATGGTAGGCATTGTAGATCATCGGTTGGTTGGGTTGAGGTTGGTGAGGTGGCTTTGCTAGGACCGTATCTGGTTATGGAGGCTCTTGAAAAGGTTAGAATGATTAGAGAAAGGTTAAACACGGCCCAAAGTCATCAAAAGTCTTATGTCAATGTAAGGAGAAGGGATCTTGAGTTTAAGGTTGGTGATTAGCTCTACCTGAAGGTATTACCCATGAATGATATGGTCCATTTCGGTAAGAAGGGAAAGTTGAGACCAAGACACATAGGTCCTTATAGGGTGATGAGAAGGGTTTGCAAGGTATTTTATGAGTTGGAATTGCCTAGCGAAATGGATTTGGTTCATCCGGTGTTTCATGTGTCCATGTTGAGGAAATGTGTGGATTATCCGAATTTCGTTGTGCCTCTTGATGTTGTGGGTGTAGTTGAAGATAATATGACATATGAAGAGTTTTCGGTTCAAATTTTTGATAGGCAAGTGAAGAGATTGAGGAAAAAAGAGGTGGCTTCCATTAAGGTTCTTTAGAGGAATCAACAGGTAGAGCGTGCTACTTGGGAGGCCAAAGCGGACATGCAAAAGCTATATACTTACCTTTTCCACTCCACTCAAGACTAAGTTATTGGTGTAAGTCTTTATATGATCTCAAGTCTTAAGTTGAACCCTCACGTCATTACATGTGTTCATGTTTAATTGACTAAGTTCATGATGATTCACTTAGGATGACATTTTTTAAATGATGTTTAAGGGCATTATTGCATTCCTATGTGGGCTGAAATTGTCATGTTTATATCTCATATACATTTCTTTGACATTCGGGGACAAATGTTCCTAAGGGGGAGATATTGAAAGAACCCCAAAAGTGCCCAAAAATGTGCCTCGGAAGAGCTCGGAATCGTAATTTCCACATATCTCAAAATCCGTGTGCGATATCGAAAATCAGACTTCATGTTATTTTTTATGGGGTCATTTTGAGTGGAGAATAGGTCAAAACCCCGATTTTGCGAGCAAACAATTCGCAATTTTAATTTTTCAAAAAATGATTTCCAGAGAGCTTTTCGTGCCCTTGGCATGACACGCCAAGGGCGTGCACTAGTGTAATTTTTTTGTCCAGTTTTGACTTCGGTCCAAGAGCATTAAGTCTTAGGCCTAAGTGTACCCAAATGTGAAAATGCTATACTTAGCCATTTTTCACCCTCATATCATTCAAAACATTCCCCAATACTTATTCAAACACTTAACCAAATATCTTACTCCTAAACTCAAGTCTTAGAACCCTCTCCGGATCTAAGGATTTCCTCTCAAGCTTAAATTCTCCATCTCCAATCTTCATCAAGTTCATCTCCAAAGCTATGGTATGTGGGCTTCTTTCATGGGTTCCTTTCACCTATGATACCTAAGCTCTCTTTTACTCAAAATTGCATGACTTAAAGTTGATTTATTCATGGGTCTTATCTATTATGAAAATCATTGCACACTATATTGGGGTTTATGAAATTGTGATTATTTTACCATGTTTTGAGTTATGAATCTATGGTCTATTGTAATGTTTGATGAAGGGTTTTGATGCATATTGCATGGGGTGTTACCAAGTATCCATTGAAAGTTTTACATTGAATTTACTAGAATGATTTCATTCTTGAATTTTATGATTTTACACTAGCATTACACACCTTCTAAGTGTCCGAAAAATGTCCTGTACGGATTCTTGAGGAATTGAATGTTCAATGCATGTCTTATGAGTTGAATGATTATATGATGATTATATGATAATGAAATTATGATTAAATGATGATGATATGATGATGGAATGATGATGAAATTGATGTACATATATGATGACTATATGATAATGAAAGAATGTGTGAATATGATGATTGTATGATGATGAGAAGAATGTATCGCTACGATGACTATATGACGATGGAAGAAATGTATATATGTATGCATGATATTATCTATATAGTATTGGGGATGACCAAGCCTAGCTGGGGGGTTGTAGGCCTAGGAAACCTATTGCAGGGTAGGTACCCCGATTGCCTAGCTCAGGGGGTGGTAGGCCTACTAACCTTGTTGGGGGTTAGAACCCATCAACCTTGTTGGGGGTTTATACTCTATCAACCCGTTGGGAGGTTTGTACTCCATCAACCATGTTGGGAGTTTGTACCCATCAACTTGTTGAGAGGTTTATACTCCATCAACCTCATGATGGGGTTTGTACCTTATGCGACTCTCCAAGGAGATGGTAGGCCTTGGATTGAACTAAGAATGGTCAGTCCCTACACATGCGTTATGTTCTACGAAAGTATGATTTACTTCAAGCATCTTCCATTCATGCCATATTGCCATATGCTCATCCATGGACTAACTAACATTTTGATTATGATACCTATCTACTGTTGCATTGCATCCTACATAATTAGTACATTCAGATATACTAACGCATACTCTATGCCTATATAATGTCACCATGTAGGAACAGGTGCACATCTTGATCATCCTCCTCCTCCACATGGCTAGTACGACTTCTATCAAGCTTTGGTTAGTCCTCCATTCCATGGACGTTACTTATAATCTCTTGCTATGTATTAAGACTTTCTCTCTTGACTGATATATTGACTATGAGGGTGAGCCCGGTTGCTTTGTCTTGGCCCCGACTCTTATCTATGTAGTAGAGGTGTTTTTGGACATGTTATGAATCTATGCTATGAGATTTGACTCTATTAACTCTTGTTGTTTATGATATGAAGGTTTCCCCTTAGTCCCTTTACCCTTGCTTTTAATCGTTCATTGATAATTTATTGCTTTCGCAACCAAGGATGTGTAATGATACATTAAGAGGCTTGCTTGGGGTCTCTTCAAGTTCCTCATATGCCGTGTCACATCTAGGCCTTAGGCTTTGGTCATGACAGTAAAACCCTCATGTAAGACCTTGAAATCCATCATCAAATCTCATAATAGATCATAGTTTCATAGCTCAAAATATGCATAGTCTCAATACACAAAACCAATTCATAGTATAAGCTTGAAATAGACAAAGATGTGTATTCAATCAACATTTCACAAAATCCCAACATAATTTGTAATAAAAACCATTATAAAAAATACCCATAGAAGGTACAATTTGGAAACATGCAATTTTCATAAAAATAGAGATTGGGCTCCATGGGTGAAAGGACCCAATGGATGAAACCCACATACCTTAAACTTGGGTTTTCTTGATGTAGACTTGAAGGAGACTTGAAGCTTGATTGGAGTTCTTGAGATCCGATATTGAGCTTGAGACACTTGAATTTGGATGAAATATTTGGTTAAGTCTTGGTGAGGATTTTGAGAGTGTATTGAGTAAAATAAAGTTGAAAAATGGCTAAGTATAAGTGTTTTTACGCATAATTGGGCATGGGCCTATGACCCCCAATGCCCTTGGGCCAAAAGAAAAACTAAGGAAAAAATTGAACTCGTCCACGTCTGGTCCATGATGCAGACCCAATGTGGAAGGAAAATTAACACTGATCCATATCCCAGGCACATCGTCGCCTGCGCATGGTTAGACACTATTTTTCAAAAATTTGTGAAAATTATTTTTCGCTATGGGTTCTCTAAAATCAAGGTTATACGTACTTCCTACTCAATTTTTCCTCTGGTCAAGAATATGAAATCTAATTTTTGATATTATACACGAGTTTGAGATATATGGAAATTACGATTATTGACATTTTCGAAGCACTTTTTAGGGCATTTTAGTCCTATTGCTAGGTATGGTCTTTCGAAGATGATTGGAACTTCAAAATCTATTTTGCAGTGATTGGGAATATGAATTTCTCAACTTTAACCAACACATCATACAGTATCCCTATAGGCTTATCACTGTTCGATCCGCTATTAACAACTACATGTTAGTAGGGGTAGGGGCTCTTAATCCAAGCTTCTCATAAACCGCAAGAAGCATCAAATTGATACTAGCACCCAGATCACATAGTGCCCTTGCAAACACCACATCACCTTAGTGCAAGGTATAGTGAAATCATCTGGGTCTTCACATTTTTGAGCCAAGGACTCAGTGGTGATAGCACTGCAATGTTGAAGCTCTTGAGAAAGCTCCTGACTCACTGTACTCTTTTTAGTAACCAAATCCTTCATATACTTTGCATAACTCGATATTTTTTCCAAAGCTTTAATAAGAGAGATGTCGATGGATAGTTGCTTAAGCATGGAGAGAAAGTGCTTGAACTTGCCCTCCTCCTCTCTCTTCTTGAGTCTTTGAAGGAAAGGAGGAGGAGGCATTGGGACGGGCTTATACTTCTGTGGCTCTTTAGCTACCTCACTCACCCATCTTTGACTCAATCATCTCCTTCAACTACATCCTTATCTACAACTATCTTCTCGCGAACATCTTCTACCTCAACCAGCATAGGAGGATCAATAGTGCTCTTGCCAACTCTAGTACTAACCTTTATACATTGCCCTTCGTGCTTTAAACTTTGCACTATATTACTAGGTAATATACGTTTTTGATGTTGATTCAACTAAGTTGACACTTGACCAAACTATTGCTCAAGTTGTTTAATAGCCACAGATGAGACTCTATTTTCTTATTATTACTTGAAATATCGGATTTCATGCCCTTTAAAGTTTCATCTTGTATCTCGGCCTTTTTCAACAATCGATCAAACATCTTCTTAGTTCTCGAATTGCTTGCACCTATGTCTCAAGTATGTGCTGACACATATGGACCATTTCTGAAACCATTTCCTCTACCCAATCTGCTTCAGGAACCCTTTTTCTATCATAATAACCATCTCATTTGTCTCTATAAGATCTATTTCTACCATAGTTCCGACCTTAGTTTCCTTGACCTTGGCACCAATACTCTTAATTAGACCTTTGGGCGTTGGTCCCAAAACCCCCATCTGATCTTTTATAGAATAAGTATCCTTCTCAAAATAAGGATCCTCATATATGGATGCACGTAGAGGTTAGTGAACTATCGTATTTACTTTTTCTTGGTTTTTCTTGATCACAACATCCATACTTGTGCAAAGTTAAGCAAGTTGTTGCATAATCTCCTCATTGATCTTGGCTTGCTCTGAACCAACATTGAGAGCACATGAACTCCTCATAGAAGCTCTATCCCATTGTCTCCATGCACAATTTGTTTTGGTCACTTGCACCATACGCTCTGCAATCCTTGTGAATGGTTGATCTAGAAATATGCACCGCATAATGGTGTCAACATAGACATGACAATTCTCATCAAGGGCATGGTAGAAGATCTCCATCAAGGTAACATCAACTATCTTATGGTCAGGGATGCTCCTCAAACACTTAGTAAACCGCTCTAAAGTAGTACTTATCGAATCACTAGGAAGTTGCTCAAAATGATTAATGTGATCCTTCAATTTGAGTTTCTTTGATCTGGGAAGTACCTTTCCAAAAAAGCTTTCTGTAAATTTGCCCAACTAGTGATTGAACTGTGTGGGAGCTCGGATAGCCATAACGCAGCATTTCCCATAAGAGACAAAGGGAAAACACTTAAATCCCACAGTATCTATAGACAGATTAGGTGTCCCCATAACACTCTTACAAACAAATGTAACATTGTGCAAGTAACTATGTGGATCCTCTAGTGGTAAGCCATAAATAGCCCATGATTTTGTAGCATCCAAAGTAACCCACTAGAAACTGTGAACTTTGTGTCAGCCGGTAATGGTGGCAGCACAATAGCCCTGGTCACATCCATAGTTATAGAGTTTAACCCATACTGATTCTATTGGTAAGCATTGGTGTCAAACTCTCATGTTTGTGGAATGTTCTTGAAAACAGGTGGTTTACGATTCCCATTTTTTAAGTTCAAAGCTGGATTGGCTACGTTGTTGACAATTTCTTGGGCCAGTCTTATAGTAATTCTTTGGATCCCTAGATCAAGTGGAGTTAAGGGGTTGCTTTGACTCCAAGTATTGGGTATACACTACTAGTATACCCTGCAAAGAAACAAAAATAAAAACAAAAATAAAAGTAAAATAAAGGGAACTAAGGATTAGCACTCAAATTACTTTAATGAATCAACTTAAGTCTAGTTGTATTCCTTGGAAATGACACCAAAACCATTGAATTCCCCCAAGTTACACCTTCTTTAGAGGATAAAGTGATCGTTGTCAAGATATAAAACCTAACCAAAGTTAGGGTCGAACCCAAGGGAATACATAGACTCAAAGAAAATTCAAAATCAAGCAATTCAAGTAATTAACTAACTCGATTCCCCAAGGGGGGGTTGCAATATTTAACAAGAAGATAAACTAAACTATCACAGGAGACAATCAATAATGGAGAGAAACTAGGGTATTATGTTTCTCATAATTCCCCGACTTAGTATCCCCGGATAAAACAATTCAAATCAAGTGTTTAGCATGCTGGACGTTAATTTAAGTCAACCAAACCCTTTGGTCCAGGTGAGAGGTGAATTTCACTATTAACTTTGCCCATCTCCATACTGTGCATTACTAACTATTACCCATAGCACTACTCAACCTCCCCTCAATCTAGTTCAATTGATTAGATGAGTACACATCATTAAATACTGTTAATCAACTTTTTTCCTATTCATTACCACCTGGATCAAGAAGGTAACACTAGGCAAGTTCTAATATTTTTCACCACTAGAAAACATGCAAAATAAAAAGAATTGATTAATACATGCAAATACCCAATCAAAGAATTGCAAAATATTCGGGTCTGCTTTGTTAGATCTTCACATTCCCACAACCCTAATTGTGGATCTAGCTACTCATGTTATGGGTAGATGAAGAAATTATGGATCGTGAAAACATAATTAAACACTTACCCAATTGAATTGAGAATCAAGCAAATCCAATATTGATTGAGAATCACAAGATGAAAGATCAAATTAATTCGTGAGTGTATACTCCTCAAAAATTGAGGTGTCCAAGTACAAAACCCCAAAACTGCTCTCTAATGACGTTCTCTACTGTACTCCCCACAAAAATAACCTAAAAGGTGCTATTTATATTAATTACAATTAATTCATAAAAAATAGAAAAACAAGTCAGCGACTTTCTATAAAAGGTCCTTACGACTCGTAAAGGGATTTATGAGTCATTATCGGGGTCTCATATTCAGCTTTTGAGATCTAGGACTACACTTCTATGAATCCACTTTACGAGTCGTAGACTGATTCACGACTCGTATTGCTTTCTCTTAGTCTTCATCTCCATCACCTTGTCCTTCATTAGAGTTCTTCATGAAATCTCCCAATACGACTCGTAGAGTGAACTATGACTCATATAGAGGTCTTGTATGGCTCAAATTCAGATCTCATCTTTCACTGGAAATCTTCACAAAACCCACTCGATGACTTGTATAATGCTCTACGACTCGGAGGGTCCCATAAACTATCAAAAACCAGAAATTTGCTGCAATTTAGCCCCAAAGTCATGCCAACTTACTTTCTTATAAACTAAACACCAAAAATAGATAAATCCATAAATTTCACATTGAGAATATACAAAATCATAAGTTTTAAGCATCAAATGTGTTGTATTTTGATAGCACATCAAAAATGTTGTACTACTCGTTGAGAGGGGTTTCCTGATAAATTCTAGTTAGTTAATTTCATTACCCCTTTCTATGACCTATAGAATGATCTTCGACTCATAGACTCGGATAGTAGTTTTAGTGAGGGGTATTTTTGTCCATTCAAATCCCTATTCTATTAAACCCTTGGTCTTTTTAGGCTTGAATAAAGACGTAGAACCGAACCCTAAGGGTATTATTCATTTTTCTTCATTCAAGGGTCATTGAGAGCACTAAAGGAGAAGAGAAAAAGTTAGGGTTTCTAATTCAATGGAAAGGGTCGATTGAAGTCTGATTGTTTCTTCTATTACCAGTTATGTAAGGCTTACCAAAGTATGGACGTACTTTTGTTCACACGCACATTCCTCTACTTGGGTCGATTTCTGAGAATATGAGTTGGGTTTTGTATTTTTCCCAATCAATTACCAAATTTTTTGTAATTCTTTTGAGTCTTTATGATAATGCATGAGATGATTGCTAGATTGCATGATTATTGATATGAGATTTACATATTTATTTCACACTTGATGGCATAAACCCTAAACTTTATGATTTTATGAAATTCTTTACATGATACATACTTGAGTTTGAGTTTAAGAACCTGAGTTGAGTAATTTGAGTATGAGAAGCATGTTGCATTTAGTCATATAATTCTATATATGATCATTTTTTTGCACCATATGATCAGCCAAATTTAGTAAGTCTAATTGACTGTTTAAGTTTGAATCAAGTTTGATTGTCTGCATTGATTGACTTGAGCTATGAGAAACTGAGTTAAGTTGAGATAACCCAAATGAGGTTAAGTTTTGAGTTGATTGACCGACCATTGAGGATTGAGTTGATTGAATGAGTTGATTGATGAGTTAAGCATGTTTTAGTCTTTGGAGGAGTTGCCAACATATGATAGTCGTATAAATCATTCTGATGACTCTTGTCCCATAAGTGGACATTTATTATAAATCTATGAGAGAGTTGATCACCCTTTTCCTTAGCAAGTTTAGGAAAGGAGAGGCGACGATGTCATCTTCATTGTGCATCACCAAACTAAAGGTGATGAGATTGGATGTCGATTAAGAGAAACTCCTGAGCAACATTGATTGAGCATGATTTTTAAATTGAGTCCATTCTTACTGAGTACATTTTGAGAAGCATGATTTACTTCAAACTTGCATTTTATGAGTTGAACATAAGTTATTGAGTCGAGATGAATGAGTTAATCCTTACATTCTTGAGCTATTTTACATATCAATCTATCCCATGTACTAACATTAATTTGGGCCTACATCTTTTCATGATACAGATATAGGTGATAGAGAACTTTAACCCACGCAGGAGGTCTAGATCAGTAAACTTCCACAGTTGGTGAGCCCTCTTTGCTTTTCGGAGGAGCTACTTATCTTATGAGTTGATTTAGTATATTCTTTCTTTCTTTTATTTGGGATGTTCATGGCCTGTCATGACACCATCTAGATTGTTGAGTAGAGGCTTCATATAACATGAGTAGAGAGTATTGAGTACTGACGTATCTAAACTTATTTCATGTTGAAAGTATGATACAACAGAGTTACATATTTTATTTTCTTTCTTGTATATAAGGTACTTATATTTTGAGTTCTTTCATTCGATGTTGAGTTGATGTGACGTTGAGGCCAGGTGGTTCACATAGGGAATTATCAGTGGTTCTTCAAGTGTCGGCCACATCAAAGGTACCCTCCGGGGGTGTGAGAAGAGTGGTAGTTACGAATTGACTTATGGGCCATAGTTTTAGTTACGGCTCATACTGCTAACTCATAGAGAAAATTCTGCAAGTCCATTTTTGTGTTCCAGAATTGATGGGTCGTAAATACTTCTACATGCCATAGATTGGGCTCATAGAATCGAGTTAGTGACCCCGAAAGTTTTCCAAAAACTCACGGATGGGTTCTTACAAGCAGTAGAAGTTTCTATGGACCATAAATGGACTCGTAGCTGACTCAAACACCAATTTTAAAGAGGGGTGTTTTCATATTTTCCCACCCTTTAAGCCTAAACTTGTAAGTTTCACCTAACTAATGTGATTCTTTAACTCACTAATGCTCAAATACTCTCCAAACTCAGAATGTAGTTTCAAAAGGGTAAAAGGTAGGGCTTTCACAGACTTTCTTCAAAATTCATCAAGATCCTAATTCCCGCAGGTATGTAAGGCCTACAAAAATCTTCTACATTATTTTACCATCATATAACTACCAGTTTCTCCAAGTATCAAGTTATTAGTTAGAAAAAATCATTTCTTTATTTTGAGTAATTGTTCTTGTTTATGTTGTTTTTGAAGAAAAGCATGAAATTTTCTTAATTTCTCTACTATATTAAGGTCTTACGTTGAGATGCTACTTTTAACTGTTAAACTAGTTAAACCCTAAAGTTACTATGAGAATCTATGAATTTCTAATTCTTGCTTCAACTTAAGAAAAATATTAGCATAAGTATTTAATGAATAGTGAAGCATGAAACCTAAGATTTTAGACAGTTTTGAGAAAAGCTAAGGGAATGCTAAATTGGGCTATGTCCCAAAAACAGAAAAAGTAATACGTAGAGCATATTATATTCTTTTAAGTATGAGCATACGATTTATACTTTTAGGAATAATGTTAAACATTGATATGGGTAAGAGTATAACAACTTGAACTCATAAACTATGTAACCAACATAGGAAAGGATTGTAGCAAGAGTATAGCTCCTTATTGCCACTGAGATGGCCCAATTTTTGGATGGATCCACTCCCCTAGATTTCATCCCTTACCCTGGCAAAGTATAGGATAGTTTTGGCAGCATGGGTAAGACGTTGTAGCATTACGAAGCTCATAGAGATGTTTGTTGATTAGAAAAACTACCCAAGCTAAAGCAAACTAATTTTTGCATGCACTTCAGTATATGTACTTACTTTCTGCATACTATCTAATATCATTGCTATGTTATTTTGACACATGTTTTAATTAATTTTGAGTACAGTGCCCTATCCCAAGTCTCCCATTTTTGCTATTTTACATGCTTATACACTCCATGTACAAACGTCCTTTGGACCTGCATCATTTTATGATGCAGACGCAAGTTATAGAGTTCCTTAGTAGATGCTCTGTTGAGGACCAGCATTTCATTCAGCCATTAGTGAGGCCTCCTACTAATTAGAGGCTTTGGAGTCTTCATTTATGTTTTAGCATTTCTTTTCAAATGTGGTTACCGTAGGCCTGTCATAGAAGATATTTTTTGATTACTTTAGTTAGAGGTTGCATAGACTACATGACATGAATTTCAGTTCTTATTTCTGATAGTTGTTAGGATACTTCCTTTGTTTAGTTGTTTAAATTATTGCATTCTCTTTAGCACATTATGTCTAAGCATGTCATTTATTATTTGATTCTTCTACTGAGTAAAGTAGCCAAGCCAAGTTGTTCGCTTAGGACTAGAAATGGTTCTAGGTATCGACCACATCCAGGGTGTGAAAACTTAGCATCAGAGCTCGATTCAAGTGTCCAAGGATGTCTATGGAACCATGTATCAAAGAGTCCATATTATTGGTGTTAAGCACGTCACGTGCATAATAGGGATGCTACAAGGCATTGGGAAGTGTCACTATCAATTGTTATTCCATTCATGCTTCTTAGTTTACCTATTTTCACGTGGTCTGATGTGAAGGAGGATCCCAAGAACTTGATTGAGGATCTCTAGAAAGCATTTTAGATGATGACACAGGTGATGCAGAGCGAGATGAGTTGGCTCCCTACAAGCTCAAGGGAGTAGCTAGACTTTGGTTTGATCAGTAGAAGGGAGGTAGAGCAGATGGGGCCCCAGCCTTGAGTTTTATAGTGTTCGAGGAGGCCTTTCTAGGACGATATATTCCTAGAGAGTTGAGGTAGGCTAAGGTGAGGATGTTTCTTAATCTAAATCAGGAAGCTGTGAATATGTAGGAGTACAACCTCAACTTCACTTAGTTATCCCATTATGTTCTGACTTTTATGAAAGACATACATACTAGGATGGATCTATTCGTATCAAGCTCTCTCAAATGACTAAGAGAGAGGGAAAAAATAGTATGCTAATTGGGGATATAGACATGGCTCATTTAATAACTTATATGCAGCTGGTGGAGGAGGAGAAGGTGCAGGATAGGGAGGAGTACAGAAACAAGAGGGCAAGACACTAGTCTAGGAGACAGATAAAAATGGGGCTGAAGTTCCAGTCATTCATCCTTTTAGCCTAAGATATTTGGACCAGCACCTTCTTCTGCTAGTGCACCTACACCGAGGGTCAAGAATAAGTAGGGATCATAGAGATGCAGAGTTTAGGGCAGCCAGCCATAGGAAAGTATAGCTCAAGGATTGACTCATTATCTAGTTTGCGGTAAGTTTGGTAGGTCACATCCACGAGAGTGCCTTGTGGGCAGATGTGGGCAGGTGGAGCACTTTTTGAAGGATTGTCCTATGGGGAAGTAGAACATTAGAGATAAGAAATCTCAATCAGTTTCTTCAACACTGTAGGGTTATCAAATTCAAAGAGGTGCTACATCAAGGATAGGTGACACAAACTGTCTATATGCCATGGACACTAGACAGGAGTAGTAGAACTAACCAGATATGGTTATTGGTATGTTCAACATATTTACTTATGATTTCTATGCATTGTTATACCCAAGTGCCATATTGTCATTTGTGATTCCTTATGCAGCCACAAAGTTTGAGATCAGTCCAGAATGTCTTCTTGAGCTTTTCAGTGTTTTCACTCCTATTGGAGAATCTATTCTAGCCCAAAGAGTCTATTAGGGTTATCTAGTATCAGTTTACAATAAAGATACCTTACCTGATCGGGTTGAGTTAGACATGGTAGATTTGGATATCTTTCTAGGCTTGGACTTGCTTCATGCTTGTTATGCCTCCATAGACTACAGAACTAGGGTAGTCAAGTTTTAGTTTACTAGTGAACTAGTCTTAGAGGGGAGGGGTAGCTCCATTTTTCCTAAGGGTCAATTGGTCTCATATCTCAAATCCAAAAAGTTAATTTCCAAAAGGCGTATACCATCTAGTCAGAGCTAAAGATTTCAATGCCGAGACACTATCCCTCCAGTCTGTTCTAGTCGTGAATTAAGTCCCATAAGTCTTTTCGGATGATCTACCTAGAGTCCATCATTATAGGGAGATAAAGTTTAGGATAGAAAACCTCTCTAATACTCAGCCCATATCTATTCCCTCATGTCGTGTGGCTCTTTCAGTGTAAAAAGAGTTGAAAACACAGGTGAAAGACCTCCTAGATAAGGGTTTCATTAGACCGAGTGTCTCATCTTGGGGTGCTCCAATTCTCTTCATGTGTAAAAGGTATAGTTCTCATAGAATGTGCGTAGATAACCGCCAGTTAAATGAGGTTACCATAAAGAATAAGTATCCTCTTCCCTGAATTAATGACCTGTTTTACCAACTCTAGGGTGATACTTGTTTCACCAAAATAGACCTCAGATCTTGGTACCATCAGCTCAATGATAGAGAAAGTGACATCACTAAGACAGCCTTCAGAACTGGTTATTATGAGTTCGTAGCCATGTCATTTGGACAGAGAAATGCACCAACAACTTTCATAGATCTTATGACTAGAGAGTTGACGTAGTACCTAAATATATTCATTATTGTGTTCATAGATGGAATCCTGATCTACTCTCGTAATGAGGAGGAGCATACCAACCATCTTAGAATTATCCTTCAGACCCTTAAGGACCAACATTTATAAGCAAAATTTTCAATATGAGTTCTAGTTAGCATCTGTGGCATTTTTAGGTCATATTATTTCTATTAACGGCATTCAAGTTGATTCTCAAAAGATTGATGTGGTAAAGAACTTATCAAAGCTCACAACTCCAACTGAGATAAGGAGCTTTTGGGTTTGGTAGGTTACTATAGGAATTTTACAGAGGGGTTTTCTTCTGTCTCAGTTCCCTTAACTAAGCTAACTCAAATGAAGGACAAGTTCTTATGGTCTAAAGCTTGTGCGAAGAGTTTCTAAGAGTTGAAAGCTAGCCTGACTACAACTACAGCCTTATCCCTACCCGAGAGAGTTGATGGGTTTGTTGTATATTGTGATGCTTCTATAGTTGTCTTGGGATGTGTATTGATGCAAAGAGGCAAGGTTGTAGCATATGCCTCCAAACACCTTAACACTCATGAGAAGAACAACCTAATTCATGCTCTTGAGCTTGTTGTCATGGTGTTTCATCTCAAAATCTAGAGGCACTATCTTTACGGTAGGCATGTGGATATATTTACTAATCACAAGAGCTTGTAATATATATTCAGTCAGAAGGAGCTGAACTTGAGGCAGAAGAGATGGTTGGAGCTGTTAAAGGACTATGACATAAGCATCATCTATCACCTAGGTAAATCTAATATAGTTACTGATACTTCTAGCAGGTTGAGCATGGGGAGCATTGCACACATTGATGATGTAAAGAAAGGCTGAGTTTTCGAGTGTAGTTTTGTTGATTTGAGTTTTAAATTAGTTTAATTGACTTGCATTGGTAAATTTTTGTAGAGACCTCAGAATCAAATTTTAATGATTTCGTTGAGTTCAGATCGCTTTTCTGGTATGAATACATATAAATTTTGTGAAATTTTGAGTCCGGAAGAGCTTCAGGTATCCATTTAGAATTTTGGCATTAGCTAGTGTGGTGGTATCAGGTGCAATCCAATACTCCACCTTCATGGAAGGACCTTTGCCTTTGAGGAGGTATGTGCACTCTTATTCTCTGCGATTGCGGACAAGAATCCGCCTTCGTGGAGTACCATTTTACTGAGTCATTTTTTAAGACGTAAACCCCCCCCCCCCCATTTTCACTCTATTTTCAATATTTTAAGATTTGGGAGATGATTTTTGATGAGGATTTTCAGAGAAATATTATGGATATGTTTCTAACATAGTATTAATCAATTTCCATTGTTTGTATGTTGATTTTGACTTATATTTCATGATTTTGAATATCCAAAATTGAGAATTTTCTATTTATGATTTTGAAACTTTAAATGGGGATTTCTCCATCGATTTGAACTAAATTTTATAGGGATTTTCACCCATGAACTTTATTTTTTGTGTAGAATCAATTTTTGAAGTCAATCTCTAAATTTGACACTGTTGAATTTTAGTCCTAATTTTGACCATTTTTCCCCTCAGTTTAAAATATGTCAATATGGCTATCAAAATGCACCTCTTGATTTCTATTGTTTATTCTTGATAGTGGTTGATCAATCTGTGGATCATTTGGAGGCGTGAATTGATTAAAAGCTTGTTCGAGTGCGGTTTCAGCATCGATGTAGGTTCGGCTAACCTTTATGGGATTGGATTTGTGTTATTGATCATGTAATGTGACAATTGTGAGATTTAGACTTATTTTGAGTAATTATGTTGCTATGTTGGAACGATGACAACAAATGTGATCTCTACTGAGCCAAAATATGGGAACTTGCAACCCTATTACTGAATTGAGACAAAATATTATGAATAGAAGTTCATTGGGATATTATTAAGATAAATTGAGACATGACATTATTTTGAGAAAGTTGTGACAATAAGGTGTCTTATGAGACACTTTGATAATTGTGTTGATAGTTGGAGACGAGTAAGGTATAATACTGTTGTATACTTGGTTCTTGGATAAAATTATGGTATTTATATATATTGTAGGGATGAGTGAGGTTTGGTTCTAATGGTATACTTGTTCTTTGATATTATATAATTGTATGAGTTGTTATGATAAATTTGTAACCCCTTTCCTAACCATTGTTGCTACTTGTTGTGAATATATGGGTCTTATGTGCCAATACTTTTATGGTGATGTATATATAGTAATGTGCATATTTAGATTAGTATCATTGAATTGCATCTATCCTCTATTGTGTGGTACTACCCCTTGATACGAGCAGGTGACAAGGTTGAGACTCAATATCATTCCGTTGATCACGAGTAGGTGAAATGTTAAGACTTGATACTATTCCCTTGGTCATGAGCAGGTGGCAAGGTTGAGACTCAATATTATTCCCTTGATCACGAGCAAGTGGCAACATTGAGACTTGATACCATTCCCTTGATCACGAGCAGGTGCAATGTTGAGACTCAATATCATTCCCTTGATCACGAGCAGGTGGTAAGGTTGAGACTTGATATTATTCCCTTGATCCCGAGTAGGTGGCAAGATTGAAATATTATTATATCTCTTGACCACGAGTAAGTGGTAAGGCTAAGACATTATGATACTCCTTGACCATGAGCAAGTAGCAAGCCTGAGGCATTATGTAATTCTTTAACCCCGAGTAGGTGACATGGTTGAGAGGCACTAGTCGAATAATCTAATAAGACTTTGTGAATTACATTTGATATCTAGGGTTGTGGTGATCAGCTGTTTATGTCGAGACTATTATCTTTGCTATCTTATGTTTTTATTGTATACTAATATTTTTGGATGCAGGTATTAGGATACTTTGTTATTACCTACTTGTTCGACTTTTTCTTAACCAGTTGGTTGAACCTACTGGTATATTTTACTATACTCACTCCTACTCTATTTTCTCCCTACAGATCAAGTATATGGACCTACATAGGGTAGATGATCACTTTAGTTGAGCTATTCTACTTCCATTCAGATCTTACCAGTGAGGCTATAAAACCTGGTGAAATTACCAAAATACCTCTAGAGAAGAAACGAGCACATTACGCGTCTTCCCATGCTCTATTTGTAAATCCGAGGCCAGATATGCGATCATCATGAAAATTGAGTGGGTAGATGGTCTTGGTCGATTTTTAGAGTATCCAGATCAAAAGATAATTTTCAGTCCAAAAATGAAATACAGTGTGATTGTGTGACAAAAGCGCGTTGCACCTCTATAGCGGAGTTAGACTTATTTTTTTTCAATTTTTTTTGATGGGATTGGAAAACATATTAAAAAAATTTCGAAAAAAATAGACGTGTGCGCTCCCAGTACGCGTCGTGGAGTTGGCTATCCTGAACTGAAATGTTTTCTGTAAAATTTGTGAAGGGCGTTCTGAATAATTCGCAACCCCTCCTAAACTCAAAACACGATCAAAATAGACTGTTTTGAGCATAAAAGGGTAATAGGTTGTTTTGAGCATAAAAGGGTCTAAAATCCCATTCTAAGTCCTTTCTAAGTCATTGAAGTGACTAAGGCTTAAGAGAATAAGAAAGGAGAGCATGAGAAATTGAAGAGTTCAAGGGAGAATTCTTGAAGGTTGATCACTAAAGCTTAACCCCAAGTATGTAAGGCTAAACGAAAGCATAGGATTGTTCTCCCATGTGCCCTATAGATGGTCATAGATGAGTTGAGAGTCTAATGAGTCTACATACATGATTCTTGATGGGTTTTCTTGAAAATTATATTAATCATATGTATTTTCATATGTTGATGATCATCATAAATTTATTTCCTGAATTGAATACATTTCATGTATAATTTTACATGATTATTTTTTGAAAGCATGTACGAATTAACTTAGGGATTGAGTCTAGATCCTTGGTTTGAGAATGTCGACTGTGATTGTGATGTGAGAATGATGATGAATTTATAGAACTTGATGGTCCTATGAGTCTTCATAGATAAACTCTAATGATTTGTCTATTCAATTACATCCTAATGATTGTTCTAAGCCTTGAGCTAATGATTAAGATGTTGATTTAAGAATTTCGCGAAGAAACCAATTCGAATGTTCTCAACTCCGCCCCGGCATCCTGATCAAAAGCCGTAGCGAGCTGATGAGACTCTTTATTAGACTGATTGAATAATAAGTGCCTCCACAAGGCTGATTGAGATAGTTTGATTGGGATTGGTTGTCTTATGAGCATTGAGTCTTGGGAGGAGAATCGAGCACCAAAATAGTAAGAGTTAATCTAACTCGTACTTGTAAAACTACGTAGCCAAGCATAGGTGAGGATTAGGACCATCACATTACATTATGTTAAGGTTCCCTTTGATTAGAAGTCCCTGAAACAATAGAGGACTTGTCGATTGTCGTCTCCATCTTATACTTGTCCATTATGGTTTTGATTTGTTCTCTATCTGGAAAGTACAAAGCGACTGTGGCAACATCAGTATAATTGTTGTACAATTACTGACTCATAAGTGATTGTTGGTTGATAAAAGAAACTCTCCGAAAGTTCCTACCTTGAGTATTCTAAGTCAAGATGAGGTGAGATGTGATGATATGAGATGGGTTGAATTCCTTTGAGATGAGTCTAATTTAATTGATGAGTTGATTGGTTGGGTTACTTATCTACAGTTTTTTCTTGCTTTAGCTAGAGATTTGACATGCTGATTGTTTAGTAGTTTGAGATGATGTAGTTCCATATTATTCTACCTGTCTCTGTTACATTCAGTTATTTTACATACCGTGCATTCCACGTATTGACGTCATTCAGTGCTGCATCATTTTATGATGCAGATACAGGGATTAGAAATCATCAATAGGCGCATCGCTGAGGATCTAGGATTTTCTTTGGTGAGCCTCCCCTACTTTGGATGATTCATTATATTTATTTCATCTTTCTTTAGAATTAGACTTGATTAGATTTATTTTTATTGAGGTAGCCATGGGTCATTCATTAGCACCATTTGATAGTGATAGAGGCTTCATAGACTAGAGTCGGAGATTGATGGTTAAGATTGTGAGCTAGTCTTTTCTACCAGCCCTTTCATTGATATATTATTTTGAGCCTTGATGATGAGATGTACCTATTTACTTTTCTTTTATCTTTCGCTGATTAGTAGAGTTATGGACTGAATGATTGTGATGAGGCCAAGTGGTTTTCTTGGGGACTATCCATAGTCTTTAAGTGTTGGCCACGTCTTGGGTACCCTCCCGGGGTATGAAAAACTTGGTATTAGAGCATGAGTTTAAGAGTCCTAGGGAGTCTATGAAGTCATGTGTAGCAGAGTCCTTATTATTTGTATGAAGAGTTCCATATCCATAATTTGAAGGCTATAGGACATTTAGGAATTATTTCACTTCTTTAACGTTCTAAATTTTGCTATAGAGTTACGATCTATAAAAAGTCCCCTTCTAATTCATGCTTTGCGAATGGAAGAGTGTTGATCATGTATCCCAGAAGAGCCGTCAAAGGTATAGGATGTCCTGTCAGATAGAATGTCAACCCACCTGAGCCTCAAGGATGTGAGGAGCCCATGACATTAGCTATCCCTATTGAACGACCCCCCAAAAGATGAGGTCTCTAATTCTGAGCTACACTAGGCTATTCAAACTTTAGCCCAGGCTATCACAACACCTACTGTGAGACAAGGAGCAGGTAGATAGGATGCACATGACACATCCAGTGTCCGAGAATTATTGTGGAGAAACCTTCCTGAGTTCACAGGTACTGTACCCACTGAGGATCTTGAGAACTATATGGAGGAGCTTTATAAAGTGTTCCAAGTGATGCATATGGCTAATACTAACAAGGCTGAACTAGATGCTTACCAACTCAAGGATGTGGCTAGACTTTGGCTCGACCAATGGAAGAATGGTAGAGGAGAGGATGGCCCAGTGCTGACTTGGGCATTGTTTTAGGAAGCTTTCTCGGGGAGCTTCTTTCCAAGAGAATAAAGAGAGGCTAAGGTAAGAGAGTTCTTGAAATTAAAACAAAGATCTATGACTATGCAAGAGTATGGGTTGAAGTTTACACAACTATCTCACTATGCTTTGGATATGGTTGCTGACATGAGGGAGAGAATGGGAATGTATGTTGATGGGTTGAATAGAGGGCCAAAAAGAGATAAGAGGGGAGAAATGCTTATGAGTGATATAGATATTGGGAGACAGATGACTTTTGTGAAACAAGCTAATGAGGAGAGACTGCATGATAGAGAGGAGTTCAGAAGTAAGAAAGCTAAAACATCTAGCTATGAGGTTGGAAAGAAGGAGAATGGTAACAGGTTTCAAAATGGGGTCAGCACCATCATCTGCTAGTGCCCTTGCACTCAGAATCAGGAATGATCAAAGGTCCCAGAATGTTGGAGCCCTTGGATCTCAATCACAAGCTAATATGGCTCAAGGTTCGTTAGGTAAACTAGCATTTAGTAAGTTTGGAAACTTGCATTTGGGGAAATGTCGTCAGGGAAGTGATGTTTGCTACAAGTGTGGCCACGCGGGTCACAATCAGAGAGATTGTTCAAAGTAGGTTGACTGGGCTCAATCTACTGTAGCAGCCCCCTAGCTAAAGGGAATCAGAGAGGAACTATGTCAGGTGCAAGCATAGTCACAACCTGTTTGTATTCCATGGTTAGTCATCATGATTAAGAGAACTCCCCAGATGTTGTGACGAGTATGATCCGAGTTTGTTTCTCTTGATTTTTATGTTTTGATGGATCCTGGTGCCACATTATCTTTTGTAACTCCTTATGTAGCTAGTAGATTTGATAGAACCCCTGAGTATCTTCTTGGACGCTTTGATCTTTCTACTCCAGTGTGTAAGTCTATTCAAGCTGAGCGAGTCTATATGTAACGACCCCAAAAAGTTCTCAAAAATGTGCCTATGGAAGTGCTCGGAATAGTAATTTCCATATATCTCAAAATTCGTATCCTATATCAAAAATATAACTTTATAACCTCGTTAGGGGGGGTCAAAATTTTTTGGGAAAGGGTCTAACCCCGATTATAGAGCTACCATATCAAAATTTGAAATTCCCAAAATGCAAATTCCAGAGAGCTTTTTGCGCCCCTGGCGCGACGCACTAAGTGTTCCCAAACGTGGATATACATATACTTAGCCCTTTTTTCAACCTCATATCATTCTAAACATTTTCCAATACTCACTCAAACACTTAGCTGATATTTTACTCCTAAACTCAAGACTCAAAACCCTCTCCAAATATAAAGAATTCCTCTCAAGCTTCAAGTCTCTATCTCCAAACTTCATCAAGTTCATCTCCAAAGCTAAGGTAAGTGGGGTTCTTTCATAGTTCCTCTCACCCATGATTCCCAAGCTTCCTTTCACTCTAATTTGTATTATTTAAAGTTGATTTACAATTGGGTCTATCTTATTATGAAAATGACTACACACTATGTTGGACCTCATGAAATTATGACTGTTTTGCTATATTTTGAGTTATAAAACCTAGGTCTATTGTAAAATTTGACGAAGCATTTTGATGTAAATCACTTGAGGGATACCAAGTATCTATTGAAGGTTTTACATTGAAATTTCTAGCATGATTTTACTCTTGAATTGCATGGTTTTACACTAGCACCACACACCCTCTATGTGTTTGATAAAATATTCGGTTATAGTTTCTTGGGGAATTGAAGGTCCAATGCATGTCTTATGAGTTGAATGACTATGTGATGATGATATGATGATGATGTGGTAAAGTGATGATGAAATAATTCATGTATATGGTGCTCTAGATAGTGTTAGAATGTGACCATGCCCTACCAGGGGGTTGTACGTTGGGTAACCTTGTTAGGATTTTGACACATCAACCTATCGGTGGGTTTGTACTCCGGCACAAAGGGTGGTAAGGTGAAACGATCCACCAACCTTATTGGCAGTTTATACCCATCAACCTATCGGGGAGTTTGTACTATGGCACCAAGGGTACTAGGGTGCAACCATCCACCAATCTATTGACGGAGTTTGTCCCTCAATCACTAAGGGTGGTAGGTTGTGATGATCCACCAATAGTTAATGGTCTCTTCTTACACATATGTTATGTGCGACGTAAGCATGTATTACTTAAGAACTAATCATGCATGTCATATTATTATTATACTTTCTATTGTCTATCTTTACGCATTTCAAGTATGATGCCTATCCCTTGTTGCATTGCATCATGCATACTTAGTACATTAAAACATACTAACGCATACTTTATGCCTATATAATGTCATAATTTAGGAATTGGTGCACGAGTTGATCGTCCTCCTCCTCTACGTGGCTAGTTCGGTAGTATTCAAGCTAGTTGGTGAGTCCTCCACTTTGGAGGCCTTAGTCTAAGTTTCTTTTATTATGTATTAAGACACTCTTCTTTATTCTTTACTTTAGCTATGAGGTTGTGCCTGATTTCTTTTTATTGACCCCCGCTCTTATCTATGTAACAGAGAAGTTATTGGACATGCTATGTACCTATGCTATATCTTGACTCTATCGACCCTTGTTGTTCCTGATATGCAAGTGTTCCCTTAACCCCAGCTGTCCCAATTTATTATTTCTTGTTGTATTCTATTACTTCCATGACTGAAGATGTGTAATGATATACTACAAGGATTTGGGGTTCATTCTGGTCCCCCGTTCTCCATCACTTCTAGGCCCTAGGCTTAGGTCGTGACAAAGGTGCTATCAGAACACTAAGTTGTTAGACCTTTGGAGTCCAATACACCGCGTTGATTAGAGTTTTATTCATAGTTGTGCTATGCACCACAACTATGAGTAGGGAGCTATGAAATATTCAAGGAGATGTTTTCCTTCTTCATGATTCTATGTTGTGCTATAGAGTTGAAGTAGATTTTCGACCTAAGGATTGTTCTTTGCTATGCTAGATCATGTCTAATACGAGGAGAAGATGAGCCCGCAAGCCCGAGGAGCAATCGTCCAGTGGAGATCTTAGGGATGCTCTTACCTTACTTGCACAAGTGGTGGCTAATCAAGCCAACCAAAGGGCCCAAGCCATTCATGCTCCTACACTGGCCTCTCGAGTAAGAGACTTCATGAGAATGAATCCCTCAGAATTCCATGGGTCAAAGGTGAGTGAGGACCCCCAAGAGTTTATTGATGAGGTTTACAAAATTTTGTCTATCATAGGTGTGAGGCCGAAGGATAAGGCATAGTTAACGGCCTAACAACTCAAGGGGATAGCACAAATATGGTACAACTAATAGAAGGTGGAAAAAATAGTCAACTATGTGGTACTTTGGGAAGAGTTTAAGGTGGCCTTCCTTAATCTGTTCTTCCCCCTTGAACTTAGGGAAGCTAATATGGTGGAATTCATGAATGTAAGATAAGGGTCTATGAGTGTGAGTGAGTATGCCCTCAAGTTCACCCAACTTTCAAAATATGCTCCACATTTGGTGGCCGACTCAAGATCTAGGATGAACAAATTTGTGATGGGTCTGTCTGACTTTGTTAGTAAAGAGTGTCGATCTGCCATGTTGATTAGTGACATGGACTTTTCATGCTTGATGACCACTGCCGAGCAAATGGAAAGGGAGAAATTGAGAAAGAGGAGGGGACATAAGGCCAAGAGGACCCGTTTCGAGGGTAAGTTCCAAAAGGGTGTCCGGTTCCACTAAGGGCAAGGGTCCTCTCATGCTTCTAATAGGAGATTTGCCAATGACTTCCCAAGACTCCAAGGTGTTGGTGTTTTGGTTCCTAATGAGGTGTGTCCTAGGTGTGGTAAGAGGCATAGGGGCCCATGCTTGGGAGATACTAATGCATTTTTTTATTGTAGGAAAGTGGATCACAAGAAGGTGGATTGCCCCCAAGATCACAACAAGGGCAAAGAGTTTGTTCCACAAGGTGCTAATACGGTCCCGTTGGGGAGAGGTGGCCGACAAGATGGTGCTCCAAGGCACAAATGATTCAATGCTTTGCATGAGAGGCAAGGGGTTGATGAAGTCCCCGATGTTTTCACCAGTATGTTGAAAATCTTTGACTTTTATATGTATACACTGATTGATCTGGGTGCCACTCTTTCTTTTGTCACCCCCTTTGTTACCAAAAAGTTCAATATTGACTATGAGTTGTTGCATGAGTCATATGAAGTGTCTACACCTATTGGTGCATCCATTATTACTAGATAAGTTTATAGAAGTTGTTCCTATTTATATATTGTATAAAATCTTGCCTGGTGATCTTATTGAGTTGGACATGGTTGATTTTAATATTATTCTTGGGATGGATTGGTTGCATGCATACTATGCTTCTATTGATTTTAGAACCCATAAGGTCAAGTTCTGATTTCCAAACGAACCCGTCCTTGAGTGGGAAAGTCAAGATTTGGTGGTCAAGGGTAGATTCATCTCTTGCTTTAAAGCCCGTAAGTTGACCTCTAAGGGGTGTCTTTACCATCTTGTAAGGGTCACAGATGTGGAGTCTAAAGTCTTTCCCATAGAGTCGGTTCTAATTATAAATGAGTTCCTTGATGTCTTCCTAAATGACCTTTCCGATGTTCCTTCTAAAAGGGAAATAGACTTTTGCATAGACGTCCTCCGCGATACTCAACCCATTTCTATTCCCCCTTACCATATAGCCCCGATGGGGTTGAAGGAATTAAAGGAGCAATTGAGGGACTTATTGGGGAAGGGATTTATAAGGCCTAGTCAATCACCTTAGGGTGCCCTGGTGTTGTTTGTGAAAAAGAAGGATAGATTTCTTAGGATGGCTATTGATTACTGGCAACTATATAGAGTCACCATCAAGCATATGTATCCTCTTCCAAGGATTGATGATTTGTTTGACCAATTGCAAGGGGCTAGCCATTTCTCTAAGATTGTTTTTTGGTCCATGTATCTTGAAGTGAAGGTGAGGGAGTGTGATATTCCCATGATGGCCTTCTGGACTAGGTATGGGCACTACGAATTTGTGGCGATGTCTTTTGGGTTGACCAATGCATCGGCCATCTTTATGGACCTAATGAATAGGGTCTTTAAACCCTACTTTGATTCCTTCATTGTGGTCTTCATTGATGATATCTTGATCTATTCTCGTGGTAAAGAGGAGCATAGCACTCATTTGAGATTTCTGTTTCAAAGACTAACAGAGGAGAAATTGTATGCAAAATATGAAAGGTGTCAATTTTGGTTGAAGGAGGTTGCCTTCCTAGGATATGTGGTGTCGGGGATGGTATTAAGGTAGATCCAAAGAAGACCGATGTGATTAGAAATTATCCTAGACCATTGACCTCGTCGGACGTTAGGAGCTTCTTGGGCTTAGTAGGGTATAATCGGAGGTTCGTGAATAGGCTCTCTTCTATTGCTTCCCCTATGACAAAATCGACTCAAAAGAAGGTTAAGTTTGTGTGGACCGACGAATGTGAGAGGAGCTTCCAAACATTGAAAGATAAGTTTGTGTCTGCTCCTATATTATCACTACTGGTTAGGCTTTAGGGATTTGTTGTATATTGTGATACTTCCAGGTTCTATTTGGGTTGTGAGTTGATGCAAAATGATAAGGTCAAGCCTATGCTTCTAGACAACTCAAAGTGCATGAAAAGAACTACCCTACCCTTGACCAGCAGTCGTTGTGTTTGTTGTAAAGATTTGGCATCATTACTTGTATGGGGTGCATGTTGATGTGTTCACCAATCATAAGAGCCTATAATATGTCTTCACTCAAAAGGATCTTAACTTGAGGAAAAGGAGATGGTTAGAACTTCTTAAGGACTATTATATGAGTATGCATTACCATCCCGGTAAGGTAAATGTGGTGGCAGTTGCTTTGAGTAGGGTGCCTATGGGTAGCCTAGCTCATGTTAATAGTGGTGAGAAGGAGATGGCTAGGGAAGTGCATCGATTGGCTAGGTTGGGGGTTAGATTGGAGGAGGTGGGTAGTGGTGATGCTGTTGTTGTTGATGGGTCTAGGTCTTCCTTAGTTGATGAGGTGATAGAAAAACAAGATGTTGATACTTTCTTGTTAGAATTGAAGGCCTGGATAAAAGAGGTCAAGGTGGAGGTTTTCTCCTAAAGGGGAGATGGTGCCCTTAGATACCAAGGTAGGTTGTGTGTACCATGTGTTGATGGTTTGATAGGAAAGATCCTTCATGAGGCCCATAACTCTTCTTATTATATGCACCCTGGTTTCACCAAAATGTATAGAGACTTGAGAGAGGTGTATTGGTGGGGAGGCATGAAAAGTGGTATTGCCAAATTCGTTTTCGATTGTCATAGTTTTCAACAAGTCAAAGCCGAGTATCAAAGGTCGGGTGGCCTAACCCAAGACATTGAGATTCCTACTTCGAAGTGGGAGGTGATTAATATGGATTTTATGGATAGGTTTCCCGAGACTAGAAGGGGCCGGTGGTTGATTGGATGACAAAATGGAATCACTTTCTATCGGTTAACACAACATTTGGAGCTGAAGATTATGCATGGTTGTACATTCATGACTTGGTAAGGTTGCATGGGGTCCCATTGTCCATCATATCGGATCGTGAGGCACAATTCAGTTCACATTTTTAGAGATCTTTCCAAAGGGGTCTTAGTACTAGAGTTAAGCTTTCTACGACCTTCCACCCTCAAATGGATGGACAAGCCGAAAGGACCATCCAAACCCTTGGAATGTGACCATGCCCTAGAATCGGGTTATGTGCCGGGTAACTTTGTTGGAGGTTTGTACCAATCAACCTATTGGGGAGTTTGTACTCCGGCATCAAGTGTGGTAGGGTGCGATGATCCACCAACCTTATTGGAGGTTTGTACCCATCAACCTCTCAGGGGATTTGTACTCCGGCACCAAGGTTGGTAGGGTGTGATGATTCACCAACTTATTTATGGGGTTTGTACCTCAATCACCAAGGGTGGTAGGGTGTGATGATCCACCAATAGTTAATAGTTTCTTCTTATACATATGTTATGTCCTAAGTAAGAATGTTTTACTTAAGCACTAATTATACATGTCATATTGTTATTATAGTAGCTATTATCTATCTCTATGCATTTCGACTATGATGCCTATCCCTTGTTGCATTGCATCCTACATACTTAGTACATTCAAATGTACTAATGCATACTCTATACTCACATGATGTCACCATGTAGGAACCGTTGCACAAGTTGATCATCCTCTTCCTCCTCCACGTGGCTTGTTCGGTAGAACTCAAGCTAAGGTTCCGAGACGGAGCTTAACCTGAGTCTCGGTTAAGAACGGCGATGATATACGTTTCACACGGCGCACGATTCCATGGATAGTTTCATTCGAGATCGTGATGGATTGGTGATTCCTCCATTTCGGGGATCTTAGTCTAAGTTTCTCTTATTATGTATTGAGACACTCTTATTTATTTTTTACTTTAGCTATGAGGGTGATCCTGGTTGCTTTGTCTTAGACCCCGCTCTAATCTATGTAATAGAGGTGTTGTTGGACATGTTATGTACCTATGCTATGAGTGTTTCGACTCTTATTGTTCATGATATGGAAGTGTTCCCTTAGCCCCAATTGTCCCAATTCGTTATCCTTGTTGTATTCTATTGCTTTTCGACCATGTTTAATGATATGCTACAAGGCTTGTTTGGGGTTCCCTCGGGTTCCACATTCGTTGTCAACGTCTGGGCCCTAGGCTTGGGTCGTGACACTATAGAGCTTGTGTAGTTTCCATATATTATAGGGATGCTATCATTGATTTGGTTGAGCTAGAGATGAATGATTTTGATGTGATCTGTGGTATTGATTGGCTTGATGCCTATTATGCCACCGTTGATTGTAATGGCCCAACTGTTAAGTTCCAATTCCTAAATGAACCGATTCAAGAGTATAAGGGTGATTTTGTTGCACCTCGAGGAAAATTTATCTCATATCTTGGAGATAGAAGGCTAATTTATAAAGATTGTATCTACCACCTTGTGAGAGTTAAATCTGATGATGTTGGGTCCCCTACTCTTGAGTCAGTCTAAATTGCGAATGAGTTTCTGAAAGCATTTCTTGAGGATCTGCTCGGAGTCCCTCTTGATAGGGAGATTGACTTTAGGATTGATGTTCTTCTCGATACCCAGCCTATTTCAATTCCAACATATAAGATGGCCCCCACCGAGTTGAAAGAACAATTGATAGATATGTTAGAAAAGGGCTTCCTAGGCCGAGTGTTTTTCCTTGGTTGCCCTTGTTCTATTCGTGCAGAAGAAAGATGGATCTCTCAGAATGTGTATTGACTATAGGTAATTGAACAAGGTCATGAAAAGGAATAAGTATCCTCTTCAAAAGATAGATGATTTATTCTACCAACTGCAGGGTGCCTCTTGTTTCTCAAAGATAGACCTCGGATCTGGCTTCCATCAGTTGAAAGTAGGGGAATGCGATATTTCTAAGACATCCTTTAGGACTAGATATGGCCATTTTGAGTTCTTAGTCATGTCTATTGGATTGATGAATGCACTTGCAGCCTTCATGGACTTGATGAATAGGGTATTCAAACAGTAACTTAACATGTTTTGATTGTATTCATCGATGACATATTGGTGTATTCAAGAGATAAGGAAGATCATGCTAATCACCTCAAAACTTTCCTCCAAACACTTAAGGATCATGAGTTGTATGCAAAATTCTTGAAATTTGAGTTTTGGATTATGTCGGTGGTTTTCCTAGGACATGTTGCCTGCTCAAAAGATTGAAGTGGTTAAAACTGGCCAAGACCGACCTCTCCGACTAATATAAGGAGTTTCCTAGGGTTGGCAGGCTAATACCGCTGATTTGTTGATGGATTTTCTTCCCTATCCACACCATTAACTAAATTGACTCAAAAAAAGGTCAAGTTTCAGTGGTCTGACGAATGTGAGAGAAGTTTCCAAGAGTTGAAGACGAGAATGATTACTACACCATTTTTAGCCTTGCCTGTTAGGACAAAGGACTTTGTAATCTATCGTGATGCTTCGAGAGTTTGATTGGGATGTCTCCTGATGCAGAGAAGGAAAGTGATAGCCTATGCTTCCAGACAAGTTAAGGTTCATGAAATGAACATTCCGACCCATGATTTTGAGTTGGTCGTGGTGGTGTTTGCACTAAAAATCTGGCACCACTACTTGTATGTAGTGCATGTGGACGTGTTCACTAATGACAAGAGCTTGCAGTATGTCTTCAGTTAGAAGGAGATCCACCCGCGGCAGAGTAGATGGTTGGAGTTGCTCAAGGATTATGACATGAACATTCTCTACCGGCCAGGTAAAAATAACATTGTTGTTGACGCTCTTACATGTGGTCAATGGGTAGCACAACCCATGTTAAGGAAGGATAGAAGGAGTTAGTGAATGAAGTACATCGGTTGGCTCGATTGGGAGTTCAACTTGAGGAGAATGATGAGAGAGGAGTTAATGTTCAGAACGGGTCTGCTTCTTCCTTAATTGTAGAGATAAAACAAAAGCAAGACCTAGATCCTGTCAGACTTCAATTGAAGGAGGTTGTCCATAAACAAAAAGTGATGGTCTTCTCCAAAGGGGGAGATGGAGTGTTGAGATACCAAAGTAGATTGTGTGTCCCGGATGTTGATGGTGTTCGACAAAAGAGTATGGTATAAGCCCATAGCTCTATTTAATACATTCATCCTGGCTCTACCAAGATGTACCACGACTTGAGGTAAGTCTATTAGTAGAGTGGAAAGAAGTGGGATATTGCTGAGTTCATTTCAAAGTGGCTGAATTGAACATCAAAGACCATGCGGATTGGCCCAGAAGTTTGAGATTCCTGAATGGAAGTGGGAGAAGATCAATATTGACTTCATTACTGGTCCACTGAGGTCTCCAGAGTCGCCAGAAATCCTACGCCGATGTGAGAAGGAGAGACTTAGAGTTCGAGGTAATTTATTGGGTGTACTTGAAGGTGTCACCTATGAAGGGTGTCATGAGATTTGGAAAGAAGAGGAATTGATTCCTCGCTATATTAGACCTTATCAGACTGTGAAGTGGATTAGGAATCTTGCTTATGAGTTAGAGTTACCTTTCGAGTTAGACGGTATTTATCCAGTATTCCACGTCTCGATATTGAAGAAATACTTGGGAGATCCTGCCTTGGTGATCCCTGTTGAGAGTATTGGAGTGAAGGATAGTTTATCCTATGAAGAGATTATGATCAAAATCCTTGATCATCCGATTCGAAAGTTGAGAACCAAAGAGATAAGCTCAGTCAAAGTCTTGTGGAGAAACCAATTCGTTGAGGAAGCCACATGGGAAGCTTAGGAAGAGATGAAAGAGAAATATTCGCATCTATTCGTGACTAATGATAAGAATGTTGAAGTAAGTTCCTTACCCTTTAACAAATTAATTGCTTTATTCTTGATAGATTATCTATTCTTGAGTCCAAATAGAGTTGATTGAGATTGATGAAGAGGTGAGAGTTTGATTTATAGATGTGAATATTGAGATGAGTTTTGAGTTTATTCGTGTCTTGATCTCCACCTTTGCTGATCATTCAAGGATGAATGATCCCAAGGGGGAGATGATGTAACACTCGATAAAATGACCAAAATACCCCTAGAGGATAGGCATGCGTATAATGCTTCTTCCCAAGCTTTGTTTGCAAATCTGACGTCGGATATATGATCTGCATGAAAATTTGAGTGGGAAAATAATGGTCTCGATCAATTTTTAGAGCGACCAGATCAAAAGATAATTTTTTGGTCTGAAAAATGAAAAATAGTGTGAGTGTGCGACAGAGGCGCGCCACACCTCTATAGTAGAGTTATACTTAATTTTTCAATTTTTTTTACAGGATTGCAAAACTCATTTGGAGAATTTTTGGGAAAAATACACGTGTGTGTGCCCTGTTTGCATTGCGGACTGGCTATTCCAAACTGAAATTTTTTTTCTAACATTCACTAGGGGCGTTGCAGACAATTCTTAACCACTCCTAAACTCAAAACATGATCAAAATAGGTTGTATTGAGCGTAAGAGGGTCTTAAATCCAATCCTATGTCCTTTCTAAGTCATTAAAGAGACTAGGGCTTGAGAGAAGAAGAAAAAAAAGCCTGAGAATTGAAGAGTTCACGGGAGCATTCTTGAAGGTTGGTCGTTAAAGCTTTACCCCAGATATGTAAGGCTAAATGAAAGCATGAGATTGTTCTCCCATATGCCTCATAGATGGTCATAGATGAGTTGATAGTCTAATAAGTCTACATACATGATTTTTGATGGGTTTTCTTGAAAATTATATTAATCATCCATATTTTCATATGTTGATAATCATCATAAACTTGTTTCTTAAATTGAATACTTTTCATGAGATATTGTATAACCCCATATGATTATTTTTAAAAGCATGCATAAATGAACTTAGGAATTGAGCCTAGACCTTGATTTGAGAATGTCGATTATGATTGTGATGTGAGAATGATGACAAATTGATAGAACTTGATGGTCCTATGAGTCTCCATAAACGAACTCTAATGATTTATCTATTCTATTGTTTCCTAATGATTGTTCTAAGCCTTAAGCTATTGATTGAGATATTTATTGATGAGATGATGAGAGTTTTTATGAGATTGATTGAATGATGAGTGACTCCACGAGGCTAATTGAGATAGGTTTATTGGGATTTATTGTCTTATAAGCATTAAGTCATGGGAGGAGTATTAAGCACCGAAAGAGTAAGAATTAATCTATTGGGCACTCATTAAACTATGTAGCTAAGCATAGGTGAGGATTAGGACCATCATTTTGTTAAGGCTCCCTCTAAATAGAAGTCCCTGAAACAATAAAGGACTTGTAGATTGCCGTCTCTATCTTGGATTTGTCCATTATAGTTTTGATTTGGTCTCTACCTGGCAAGTATGGAACAATTGTGCCAACATCAGCGTGATTGTTGTAAAATTACTGGCTCATAACTTATTGTTGTTGGATAAGAGGAACTCCTAGAAAGTTTTCACCTTGACTATTCTGAGTCAAAATGAGATGAGAATAGTTGAGTTCCTTTGAGATGAGTCTGATTTGATTGATGAGTTGATTGATTGATGGGCCAGTTATATTTTCTTTATTCTTGTTTTGGATAGACATTTGACATGTTGATTGTTTATTAATCTGAGATGATGTTGTTCCATATTATTCTACCTGTCTCTGTCATATTCAGCTATTTTACATATCATACATTCTACATATTAACGCCATTTGACGCTGCATCATTTTATGATACAGATATAGGGATTAGAGTTCATCAACAGGCGCATCATTGAGGATATAGGACTTTAATTGATTGGTGAATCTCCCTTACTTCGGAGGATTTATTATATTTATTTCATCTTGCTTTAGAGTTACAGTTGATTAGCTTTATTTTGATTGAGGTAACTATAGATCTGTCATTGGCACCACTTGATAGTGATAGAGGATTTATAGACTAGAGTCGGATGTTGATTGTTAAGAATGTGAGTTAGATCTTTCCAGTGATTAGTAGAGTTATGGATTGAATGAATGTGATGAAGCCAAATAGTTTGCTTGGGGACTAGTAATTGTCTGTAAGTGCCGACCACATGGGTACCTTCCCAGGGCATGAAAAAAACTTAGAATTTGAGTCTTTCAGGATCTTTGGGACTCACTTTTTTTGCTTTTCTTCAGACTTTGTACTAGATGTTACAAGATAGTTTTGTATCTCGTTCTGAAACAGTTGTATTTACCTTCCATACTATTTAGATGCTCTTGACTCCAGGTTTTGGGATATTGATATTATATTGTGTTGGGTTCCATTTATTTCATTCATCTTGGTCTTGATCTATTTCGGATAGTGACAAGAGGGTTCTTATGCCCTTAATTCATCTCCAAATCTACTTTTTCACTAGAGAATTGACTTAGAAACCCGTGTTCAATTAAAAATCATTTGGTAAAACCTTATGCATATATGAAGATGGCTTCATCTTAGGTAAAAAAAAATTTGGATGTTACAGTATTGTTATATTGGAGGGAAATGGCATACATGTCGTTGTGCTCGAGATGAACACATGGCATTAGCAGAGATTTTAATGATGATGTGTCATAGGGAATCAAGCAAGAAAATCTATACGAGTTTTATTGATTAAGTGTTTGGAGCAGAGACTAGTTTAATTAACATGAACCTCTCTTGTTATCATATTAACTTGATTATCTTTGTATAGAATAAAATGGGAGTTTGTGGTTCTAAGTAGGTGAAGGGCCTATATCTCAAATAAAAAAATATGTACTTCGAGTATATTCTTAGAAAATTCAGTAAATTATATGGAAATATTAGCTCACACTCATAATAGCATTTTCTAGTGGAGCATTTTCATTGAATAAAGTATCTAGGGACTCGAGTTGGGCTTTTTCTATTGGCTCAGATTATATAATCGTTGTTCCATATAAATAGTAGCTCTTTCCCACTTGTAAAGGGATCAGCTCTTGAATTATACAAAGCAAGATGTCTGCAAATTAATCAAGCAAAAAAATATGCTTTTCACCATGATTAGATGTTTTGAGTGTTTGTTGTCATGTACATCTGACCTCTCCTTCTTATCGTGAAAATATAGCATTTAAAATTTATTTCATAAATTGTGCCATCACAAATCCAATATAAATTTTAGACATATATTATTATTTAGACATATACTATTTTTAAAGAAATTTGGTCAACTTATATGTTTTTAGAAAAACTTTAATAATAATAATTGGATATATTTTTTACATAGATATCCAAATGTTCTATTGTATGTTCACCCCATAATTCCATAACTAGAAAAATTATAATTAATTTGTCATATTTATCATGTAGGCTTTTTTTGATTTGTTCAAATAAATTTTTAGATAAGATCCTCTTACGTTTTCAATTTAGGACGTTTATTAATAATTATGCCCTAATATATTTTATTGATAATTAAATTGAAAATAACTATAAATGAAATATGATTGAAATTACCATAATCTTGATCAGACACATAATGTTCATTATAAATTTTGTGAAAATGTTACTCATTTTCGCTTTTCTCCATTCTGGACTTTCTTGTGAAAGGTATGAGTATATTCATTTACATATCCTCATTCCTCCCACTTTTATGTGTATATATATAGATTTTTTAACTTAAAATAACAAAGAATAACTAGATGTTTGCAAGTATTGATCAGGTCAGCAAAGTTCATTTGAAAAATGAATTTATCAGTGGATGATAGCACCATTATTCAAGGTAAATTCCTCAATACCAACCTTTATATTGTTGTAAGATTTTTCTATTTTTAATTATATAAATTCTCATAAGTTATGGTAGCAATTTCATTATATGGTGTTGTATTCAAGTTTATTTAGTTTAATCTTGAAAATTAGTTACGTCCTTTTTTTTTTTTTTGAAAATTTGATGTCTAATATAGTATGACCAATCATGTGAGATTGTGGTTACAAGGGTTTATAAGTTCTTGATGAATGATAATAATGGCCTCCTTTTGCCTTTGAATGAGAATGAATCCTTAGATCTTAAATCATCGATTGAAAGTTATTGTATAAAAGTGAGTGGATTTCAATTAAAACATGTGATCTGACTTGTTAGATTTCAACAACACCCTCTTCAAAATTTGAATGATGTGGAACCCTTGGATCTTAAATCCAAAATTTGCTTTATCAAAATAAGAAAATTTCTTTTAATTTTCCTAATATATTGAGATAAAAAATAATACATTTTTAGGATTAGTAAATCAGATGGTTTTTCAAAAATTTGATTATCATATCAGCTATAAGTATGCAACATTCTAATTTATTGTTATTTATTTATAAATATTTAATAATTATCAGTATAAAATTTTTCAAAATGGCGTAACTTAATTGTTAAGAATAATGTTTAAACAAAATAAATCTTTTACACACATTACTAGTTGGCAAGAATTTAACATTAGCAAGAAATTTTAAATTATTGAAAAAAGTGTATAGTACTATCATACTAATTGCAGTTGGGTCAACTTTTATATGTTAATAAAAATATATATAGTGATCCCACTCAATCTTTTCATTGGATATTTATGATCAAGGAGTGTATTACTAGTAAAAGCTTATTCACACTCAATTTTTATACAAGATTAAAATGTGTAATAATTTTCAAACCCAAAATATCAAGGGGATTAGGTGAAATCGATATACTCTATATAAAAAATTAACACAAATATTTCTATGTGACATTCCACAAAACACATCAATTTTTACTAAAGAATCCTCCATGACGTCATATACTAATCAATAACTAAGATTTATATAAAATAAAATGAAAGGAGCTCATGCCTCTTCATATAATTTTTCTTTCATTTTCTTATATGTAGTTATTATTGAGGATGTATATTCATCTTGATATCTTCATAGACTATGGTAGATTGTATATAATGGTTATTGTATTACTTTTTTTTTTAATTCAGATCTAATTAAAAAAATATCATGATTTTATAGAAACTTATCATAAAGGAACAACAATAAAGGAAGAGATGATTTGGAGAAGCCAGCAGCCTTCACGCCAAGCAAGACCGCCCTCCTGTGAAGTGGAAAATAAAGTTGGGAGCCTTTCAAAGAAATATTTTTTCTCGAATAAATCATGAATTTTCTAGAAATTTTGTGTACGAATTGACTCTGGTGATGGATCGCCACCACCCTCAAAGACCTGAGCTAACCTACCTGTTACTAATGGAACTTTAGAATAAGCCCCTAAAAGGGAACTAAAATAAGGACCTACAGAGGTCTCAAAATATTCTAAAGCTACTTTACTCCGACAGCATCTAGGGTTCCTCGAACAATGTGATATCTCACACCGGGTAAATCTTTAACCCTTCCCCCTCTTACTAAGACAGCCTTTTTTAGCTTCTAGGGTCTATTTCTTAGTTCAAGATCCCTCTTACTAATTGAAATCAAAGAATTAGAGCAGAATCACGTGTGTACTTGGTGTATAACCTCAATGTTTCCGTTGGTGTAAATCTAATCAACTGAATTTAAGATGATAAGAAATTCTCCATTGGTAACAAATGGTTATCCTTTAAGCGGAGGAAGTGATGATGATGTCAAGGAATCAAAGGAAAAAGTCACAGCTAGTCTTTCATGTCCATTTTGCTTTGCTGGCTGGGTCAACTATTCAATCAAATGATATTGAGCATATTTCCCATCTCTTTTCGACGGAATGAAGTTGTGCTAAATGAACGAGTTGTCCTAAATGCCCCTTGTTAGCTGTTGCAGTTTTTAGAGTTTATAATCATATCTGATGATTCTGATAGGGGTGATTCATCAAAAACCCATGGATTAACAAGTGTTGCTGATAATGATTTAAGTCTATTTGAGTATTTAATTATAAATTATTATGACTTGAACATTTATTGCTAACGTTGTTTTATCTAAAAAAAATACATGTACATAGTAGTAATTATTGAAAGTTAAAGTGAATGAAAATAATCTACATTTGTGTAGCGAGTGCTTAGATTAATGAGTAGTAATTTTAATTTGTAAAGAACTAAAAATATGTTATATTTACTTTGACAGACATTGATCCATGGATTCATCGAGTGTAGTCAAGAAGTTGATAAAAAAGTCATAAGTCATTCAATCCAGCCTCCACAACCTGTAGAATCACACCTCCCTATAACACCATTAAGGTGATTGCACCTTACATGTTTAAAAATAGTTAAGCTTAATTTAATATCACATTTTGAATTTTATTTTATTTTTTATTTTATTTTTATTTTTGTTAATTATTTTTGTACTTTAATTCATTATAGGGCACTTGGTCAGAAAACCACACTAGAAGAAGCAGAAAGTCTTGCAATGCCCGGATGGAGTAGTACAGGCATCCGTAGGAAACCTTATAGATCTCAAAGAATAACAACGAACTATAATTAAGTGATTCTAAAAGAACAAAGGAAGAGAATAATAATGAAGCCAGTATTGTCCAAAAGAAAAAAGTCTACTCCATGAGTGTCTAAGTTAATTCGTCCAATCAGAAAGCTATAATTATGTTACATAGGCTTAAATTAATTTACGAATGAATTTATTGTTTTGTTTGTATTGGCGAATGATTATTTCATTTTCTAAACTTTTGACTATTTTATTTATGAGATTCAAAAATCATGAGTTAGTTAACAATTTAAGTTTATGGGATTTTAAATTATAACATCATTTGCTTATTTAATTATTTTGGATGGATAAATGATAGATATTAAGTGATTTTTTTTATATGAATATAGGGTTTGTTCCATAAAGGTATTTATTTTTTCTTGAACCTACAAGTTCAAGTGCAAAACAATTCTTCATGGAATCATAATATTGTATAAAACTTTATTTTTATCATTAAATAGAGTTTCAACAAATACTTTTATATTTATAGTGTATAAATTTGTATTTAGCCTTATTATTATAAGTAATGTGAAAAAGTTAATTACAATATTTATGGCATCAAATTGCAAAAGCTGATATGTAACTAGTCACTTTAAAAAAAAATTGCCTTATAAATAATGCTTATATACAAGTATATTTTTCACCATCATTTCAAAGTTTAGGTAATAATATTTTTTTCTGTACATGCAATTTAATAGAATAATAAATACAAATTTTTTAGGCCTCAACTTCCAAAAGTTGTCGAAGAGATAGCCATATGCATACATGAATAAACATTAGCGAGATTTGAATTAGGAAACATAAAAGAAAGAAATACTCTTATTCAACCTTCTTATATAAAAGATTAGAATATTTAAATTGATTTATAATTACAAAATACTTCTTATATGTCACGACCCACCCCGGGGCCGTGACTTACGCCGATTAGGCGTTCATACCAAATCTTAAATCATAAAGATCCTTAAACTTAATTTCCAG
>JAABOM020000049.1:1501096-1559709 GCA_011800125.2 Solanum clarkiae
TGAGTGCAGGGACGGCGATACGTAACGCCTGTAGCTCACTTAGGCGAATCCCACATTGGAAAAAGAGGGGGAGTTCCTGGGCTATATTAGTAAAGGACTAGAACTAACATTTTGAGGCGCTTTTTGAGGACAAAATTGTGAGGGGGACGGCGACACATAACGCCCCAAAGCGGACAATACCTCATAATATTGGGCCAGGCCGTTACAACAAGATACCGGGCTCACCCTCATAGTTAACATACACATAAAAGGAAGATAGTCTTGGAACATAGTACGAGATCATAAGCATCATGTCCGAAATGGAGGACTCACCAAAGAGCTTAAGAGATGTCATACTAGCCATATGGAGGCCGATGATCGGGTGGGGCTCCAGTTCCTACATGGCGGCATCATGTAGGCATAGAGTATGCATTAGTATATTTGAATGAACTAAGTATGTAGGATATAATGCAACAAGAGATAAGCATCATAACCAAAATCCATAATAGTAGGCAGTAGATAACATATTACCAATCTTGCATGTATAATCAATGCTAAAGTAAAATGTGCTTAAATAGAATATAATACAAGGTATAAAAAGAGACCAACATATAAACCAATAGACTACCAAGGTACAAACCCCTTTGGTTAGTTGGTGGATTATCTCACCCTACTACCCTTGGTGATTGAGGTACAAAACCCCAGACATGGTTAACAAGGTACGAACCCCTTGATTAGTTGGTGGATACTCACACCTTACCACCCTTAGTAATTGAGCTACTAACCCCTCAACATGGTTATCGAGGCAGTAGCCCCTTGATTGACTATCAAGGTACAAACCCCTCGATATGGTTACCTGGGCTCTTGTCCCCCGAGTCGGGCATGGTCAAATTCGAACACTATATAGGAGAATATCATGAACATACATTCCCTTCATCATCATATAGTCATTCAACTCAGAAGACATGCATCGAACCATGAATTCTACCAAAATACATTAATCAAACATTTTATTAAACATTTGGAGGGTGTGTAGTGCTAGTGTAAAACTATGCAATTCAAGAGTGTAATCATGCTAGAAAATTCAATGTAAAACCATGAATAGGTACTTGGTAACATCTTTAAGCAAAATATAAGAAAATCCATCATCAAATCTCATAATGGACCTTAGATTCATAGCTCAAAACATACAAAACAACTATAATTTCTTGAAACCCCAACATAATGTGCAGTGAAATTCATAATAACCAAGACCTATGAGCAAATCAACTTTAAATCATGCAATTTTAAGTAAACGAAAGCTTGGGTATCATGGGTGAAAGGAAACCATGAAAGAAACTTAGATACCTTGACTTTGGAGAATAGCTTGATGAGATTGCAGATAGAGACTTGAAGCTTGAATGATAACCTTAGAATCCAGATGAGTTTTGAGACTTGAAATTTGGAGATGAAATATTGTCTAAGTGTTTGGGAGTGTATTTGGGAATGTCTTGAATGATATGATGGTGAAATAAAGCTAAGTATGGGAATTTTCATGCATGGGAATACTTAGGCCTAAGACCTAAAAGCTGTAGACCAAATAAGAAAAACAGTGCACAAAATACACTGTAGCACGCCTTTGGCCCGTTATGTCAGGGGAGCGGACCATCTCTGAGAATTGCATTTTTGTGTTTTTCAAATTTTGCTAAAGTTGCTTTTAAATAAGGGTTAGACCCATTTCCCACTCAGTTTGTCTCCCTTAACAAGAATATGATGTTAGATTTTCGATATCGCTTATGGATTTTGAGATATATGGAAATTACGATTCCGAGCACTTTTGAGGCACTTTTTCGGGCACTTTTTTGGGGTCATTTCAATGATAACATGGAATGAGTAGCTTATTCATATAAATTACCCCTACACGTGGCACATACCTTGTACTAGAGGGTAAAAACATAGCATAGGGCATAACCTCTTCTAGTAGGCATTGCATTACACACGAGGGTAGAGATTGTAATAGGCATAACTCTTACACGTGGTGTATACCTTGTACTAGAGGGTAAAAATATAGCATAAGACATAACTCCTTCTAGTAGGCACTGCAATACACATTAGGGTGGAGATTGTAATATGCATGACCCCTTTTTGTGAGTTTTAGATAGTACATGAGGGTAAAATAGTTGTTATGCATAACTACTTCACGTTGACAAGATTCACTCACAAGAAGTTAAAAATATAGAATAAGGGCTCAAAATTTTACTAGCAAATCATGGAAACTTTTCATGAGTATAATACATGCTTGGGAGCCCATTATTTATCATAATATGCTTGTCTTGTAAATTTAATCAATCATGGTGGGTATATGTAGATGTAGTTAAAATCATGCATTTCAAGAGTATAAGACAAGAGAGGAGTAAAACCAACCAACTTTGAAAGAATTCAAATAAACCCCACAAATAGTGTAGTAAAACCCTTATCATTCAGAAATCATATTTCAAGACATATAGTGGAAAATAATTAGTTTGAACCATTCCTAATCTACCCATTACAGTAATATACATCATCTTCCAAAATGTGGACATGAGAATATAAAACTCATCTTATCAAGTAAAACCTAGTTAAGACTTCCTTAATACTCATATAAATCCATAAATTCCACATGATATCTTACTTCATGATAATGCATAAAAATAAAGCATCATACAATGCATAATAATAATAACATCATATGTAAGACTTCATAAAATACCAGTAAAGATTCATAGGTTTCATGTAGATGGAGAAAAAGAATGGTTGGAATTGTGGGAAGGAAATTCCAACAATCAAACCCATATCCCTTGGTGATAGAGGATAGAAAAACCCTTGGAAAATGATGAGAAATTTAGAACGCTAGCTTGTACCTTCTAGCTTGAAGCCTTGAGAGAACTTGAGAGTATTTGAGAGAGTTTAGAGACTTAGAACTTTTTGGAATGAGAGGGAATGGGATGAATTATGGTTGCATATACTTATAGGGGACATAGCTGGGGTCAAAACAACCTAGTTTAGACTTATAAAAAAGAGGAAAGGTCAAATTTACCCCCACTAAAATTTTTGTCAAACGGGTCTATGAGACCTCGTGTATAGACTGTAGAGCATTTAACGAGCTATAGATGACTTTTCATAAACTAAGGGTCTTGAAATTGAGTTACTGGAATTTGTCATGAAATCTTCTCTATGACTCGTAGATAGTTCTACGAGCTATACTTGGGGTTCCATCTGTTCGCCCTTCTTCAAACTTCAGAGACTTCCTTCCTCTGATTCCTATTCTACAAGACATACTTTAGGGGCCATACTTATCTTTACGAACCATAAAACCCCTTCATAAACTTCAACTTTTCAAATTTTCCAGGCTAATTTCTTGCATCTCTCCTAGCCCTATAAGTGGAGTCTTACATTATCTCCCCCTTAGAAACATTCGTCCCTGAATGTGCTAAGGCAAGATCTAAGGAATGGGTTCATGCGTCATATGCCAATGTACTATATGCAACATACAACACACCTACCATTTAAAATGTTCAAACCATGTTTCAAATAGCACTCATAATGCAATCTCAAATTCACATGAAAAATGCATGAATGTCTTGGAAATGGCATGCAAGGAGAGGAGATTCTATGATGGGAAAACTCATATTACCTCAGGCTTGATCAGAATAGAAAAGATGGGGATATTGCTTTTTCATATCAACTTCGGCTTCCCATGTGGCACTTTCAACTTGTTGGTTCCTCCAAAGGACTTTGACAGACACCACATCTTTATTTCTCAACCTCTTCACTTGTCGATCAAGTATTTCCACCGGAACTTCCTTATAAGTCAAGTTATCTTGTACAACACCCAAGGGTACTATAGAGCTTGGGTCACCTACACACTTCCTTAACATTGACACATGGAAGACTAGATGGACCATAGTCATATCTATAGGAAACTATTCTCTTCATAATTCTATAGGGCCCCATAATTCTTAGGCTCAACTTTCCCTTCTTGCAAAGCTGGATCGCACTCTTCATGGGTGAGACCTACAAATACAGCCAATCGTAAACATCAAACTCAAGATCTCTCCTTCTTGTATCGGATTAGGACTTTTGCCTACTTTGAGTTGTTTTCAATCTCTCCCTTATCAACCTCACTTTTCCCAAAGCATCCATGACCAGGTCCGGTCCCAATAAATTATTTTCCCTCACAACAAACCATCCAGCCAGGGACCTACATTATGTACCATATAGAATTCAAAGGGATCCATTCCAATGCTAGACGATAGCTATTGTTGTAAGCAAATTCAATAAGCGGAAGATATTCATCCCAACAACCTTTTCACTCCAAAACACAAGCTCTAAGCATATCTTCAAGATTTTGAATTGTCCTTTCGACTTGGCCCTTCCATTTGAGGATAAAACACCATTCTAAGCTTAGCTTTTGTACCAAGGCCCTTTTGGATGGATCTCTAAATGTTAGAAGTGAATTGAGCACCACGATCCGAAATAATAGACACTGGTACCCCCTACAACTTGACCAATCATGAATATATGTCTTGGCATAATCTTTGTCACCATTATCATTTTAACTGGTAGGAAATGAGTCTATTTTGTCATTCTATCAACAACCACCCAAATAGAATCAAAATGCTTCCAGTCTTTGGCAACCCAATGCAAAATCCATATTGATATCTTCCCAATTCCAAGTATGAATTTCTATATCTTAAGCTAGCCCACGCGGCCTTTGATGTTTGACTTTGACTTGTTGGCAATTGTGACAACCGGCTACAAACTTAACAATGTCTTTGTTTACACCACCCCAACAATAAACCTCCCTCAGGTCTCCATACAACTTTTTTTTAATAGAGTTGGACGAATTATGGGCCTCTTGCAAAGATTGTGTCTCTTATCCCCTAAACATTAGGTATGTACAACCTACCTTGGCATCTATGAACGCCATCTGCCCCTTGGGATAAAACCACTGTCACAACCCAACCCTAGGGCCTAGACGTGGGATCCTAAAAGAACCTAAACCAGCCTCTTACCATATCAATTGCACATCCTTGGTCATGGAAGCAAAGTAACAACATCAAGAGAGTATAAATAAAGATTAAAGGACTAAGGGAAGTCACTAATAGCATAATTCGTAGAAGAGTCAAAGCTCAAGTAAAAATATATAACTTCTCCAACAACACCTCTACCATAGATAGTGCGGAGGCTAAGACACTCTTCGGGCTCACCTTCATAGTACCAAGAGTTTAATATAAAGAAATAACATAAGAAAAAGTAGCATAGCTAGTGTCCACAAACTTGAGGACTCACCAAAACTTATCTTTAAGATGTTAAAAACTAACCATGTGGAGGATGATCGTAAAGAGCTCTAGTTCCTACACGGTAACATCATGTAGGCAAAGAGTATGTATTTGTATGTATGAATGTACTAAATATACATGGTATAATCGAACAAGACATTGGCAACTTAGTACATATACATAAGCAATGAATAAGTATAATAACAATATGGCATGCATGATCAATGCTTTAAGTAAAACATGCTAGGAGAACATATAGCTTGAGAATATAGATTATATGTGTAGAAAGAAACCATCATCATAGACCAAGCAAATTAGTACTTGGAATTAAAGGCATGCCACCTCCTTGGGAAGCGATTGAGAAATCTGCCCCTCAACTGGTAGATGAGCATACCAACCCCCATCAAAGTGGTCAGGGTATATATCTCTCAACTTGGTAGATGGGCATACCACCCCCATCAAAGTGGTCAAAGTATATAACCCTCAACATGGTAGATGGGCATAACACCCTCTATAAAAGTGGTTGAGGCTTATTACCCCGTCAACTAGGTATGGTCAACTTGCAACACAATAGATACTTTTCATGAATTCAACATATGCTTACATTCCCTTCATCATCATAAAGTCACATGACTCATAATCCATATAATAGATCATCAATAACTCAAGATTTCATAACCGAACATTTTATCAAACACTTGGCTGGTGTGTGATGTTTACGATCTAACAGTAAAGCGATTGCTGTCAAGTATAAATATAAGCAAAGGTTGGGGTCGAATCCATAGGGAATGCAGGGTTTGACTATATTGATCCACTAACAATTATTTCAAGCGTCGATCACTATATTCTCTAGAATAGGGGCGTTTTGAAATTCGAGATGAAGAATAAATTAAATACTACACGACAAATGCGAGAAGACAATCAAATTAAAAGGGATAACTTGTAAATTGTGTTCCCCATGATTCATTGACTCAATTACCCCAGACAACATAGCTCCAATCAAGACATTGCATGCAGGATGGTAACATAGGTTTTTCCAGCCCTCTTGTGAAGGTGAAGGTTAAATTTCACCATGGCCCATGGTCGGCAACCATGATGTGCCAACTAACTGTTGCCCATTGTCCTAGTGAACCTCCCCTTTGTCAGGTTTGGTTAATTAGATGAGAACACATCAATCGAATCCTGTCATCTACTTACTTTTTGCTATTCGTCACTACCTTGGTTGGGATCATGATAATAGGCGGGGTTCAATGTTGGCCATAACCAAACAACATTCAAATTGAAAGGAAATAGACAATACATGCAAATACCCAATCAAAGAAATGCACAAAATTCAGGTTATTTCAAGTCAATTCTTCATGGTTCCCACAACCCCAAGTTGTGGGTGCTTAGCTACTCATGACTAAGGTAAACTCACAAACAATGATTGGAATAAACATGGTTGATAGATAACCCAAAAACCATGAAGAACAAAAACACCTTGATGTTGAAATAGCAAGCTTAGATCAATGAAAGTTGAGTACAAATGATTTTAAATCCCCCAAAATGGGTCTTTAAAAGTAAAATACTAAGATCTACACTAAATCCTAGAAATGTTCTCTAAGAATATTCAAAGTGTTCTCTACATCTGTAAAGTGTCGAATTTCTTTCAAAAACCCTATCATTAACTATTTATACTATTTATAAAAAATCCCTAAAAATAAAATAGAAAATATAACTAGCAGCAGGTACGGTTCGCGGTTAGGACTCGTAGGATGACCTATGAGTCGTAGTAGGGATTTCATAGTTAGCACTTAGCATTATGGAATTGACTGTTATGATCCATTGCTATGAGTCGTTATCTTATCTACAACTCGTACTGTCTTCTCATAGTCCTTAGCTGTAGTTCTTAGTACAAATTTGGGCAACACTATTTCTGGCTATTAGGCCCCCTTCTACGAGTCATAGTGAGACATATGACTCGTACGCTGGCCTCGTCTAGCTGACTTCAATTTGCAAATTCCTAATTTTGAACATTTTTTCTTTCTACAAGGGACCTCTTGGTTTTATGCCCCATTTTGCAAGCTTTTCCCCTAGTTTTGTTTCCCCTATTCTTACTCTTTTATGTTATTTCTATTGCTTCCGCGACCAAGAATGTGTAATGATGTTCTAAGAGGCTTTCTTGGGGCCCCTTTAGGTTCTCCTTGCGCCTTATTATGTCTAGGCCCTAGGCTTGGTCATGCCAAACTTGGTATTAAAGCACTAGGTAGATAGATCCTTGGTGTCCAACACCCCCACATCGATTAGAATCCTATTCATGGTTGTGAAGCGCGCCATGACTAAGAGTATGAGACTTTGAGACATTTTAGGAAATGTTTCCCTTCTTTATGTTCTACGTTGTGCTATAGAGTTGTAGTGAGTCCCCCCCTAACTATTGCTTTTCTCTATGCTAGATCATGTCAAATACTAGAGGAAGACGGGCCTAAACTCTCAGGGAGCAACCTACTAATGATGAACTCCAGGATGCTCTCACTATACTTGCCCAAGTGGTGGCCAACTAGCCAATCAAGTGGCCCAAGACCCTCATGCTACTACCCGGGAGTTAGGGTAAGGGACTTCATGAGGATGAATGCTCTGGTTTTCTATGGGTCGAAGGTGGATGAAGATCCACAAGAGTTCATTGATGAGGTCTACAAGATTTTGAATATCATGGGTGTTGGGCTGAATCAAACGGTGGAGTTGGAAGCATACCAACTCAAAGGGGTAGCCAAATATGGTATGATCAATGGAAGGGTGGAAAGGTTATTGGTAGTATGGTGCTTTGGGAGGAGTTCAAATTGGCTTCCCTCAATTGGTCTTTCCCTCTTGATCTTAGGGAAGCAAAGTTGGTAGAGTTTATGAACTTAGACAAGGTGTTATGAGTGTGAGGGAGTATGCCCTCAAGTTTAATCAACTTTCAAAGTATGCTCCTCATTTGGTGGACGATCTTATATCTAGGATGAATAAGTTCGTGATGGTGTCTCCGACTTGGTAAGTGAAGAATATCGATCCTCCATGCTAATTAGTGTCATGGACTTTTCACGGTTGATGACCTCTGCCAACTAAATAGAAGAGGATAAATTGAGGAAGAAAATGGGGCATAAAGCCAAGAGGTCCTGATTTAAGGGTAAATTCCAAAAAGCTGCTAAATTTCATCTAGGCCAAGGGCCTTCTTATTATACAAATAAGGGGTTTGCCAATGACTTACCTAGGCCTGAAGGCATTAGTGGGCTGACTACTATTAATATGTTCCCTAAATATGGAAGGAGCCATGGACGCCTATGTTTGAAGGGTTCCAATGCAAGCTACGAATGTGGGAAGCTTGGTCACAAGATGATAAATTGTCGAAAAATCATGGCAATGGTCGATGCACAAATGTTGTCCCATTGGGTAGAGGTGGTCCTCAAGGTGGTGCCCTAAGGTACAATCGGTTTTATGCACTACATAGGAGGCAATGGGTTGGTTAGATTCCCAATGTTGATATTGATATATTCAAAATCTTGACATTGATGCATATGTCTTGATTGATCTGGGTGCCACTCTTTCCTTTGTTACCCCTTTTGTTGCTAAAAAGTTCCATACTGATCCCCAGTTGTTGCATGAGTCATGTGAAGCATCTACTCCTATTGGTGCCTCTATTGTTGCTAGAAAGTTTATAAGAGTTGTCCTATTTGCATTTTGCATAAGTTGTTGCTTTGGGATCTTGTTGAATTAGACATAGCTTATTTTGATATCATTCGTGGGATGGATTGGTTGTATGCTTACTGCTTCTATTGATTGTAGAACCCGTATGGTGAAATTTCAATTCCTTAATGAAGCCATCCTTGAGTTGAAGAGTCAAGATGTGGTGGTCAAGGGTAGATTCATTTTATGCATTAAAGCCCATAAGTTGATTTCTAAGGTGTTTGTATCATCTTGTAAGGGTTAAAGATGTGGAGTCCAAATTTTGTTCCATTGAGTCACTTTCGGCTGTAAACAAGTTTCTTGATGTCTTCCTAAAAGATCTTCCCGGTGTCCCTAAGAAAGGGAGATAGATTTTGGCATAGATCTCTTTCTTGATCCTCCCGGTGTCCCAATTGCAAGGGGCTAGCATTTTCTCTAAGATTGATCTTCGGTCCGAGTATTATCAAGTAAGGGTGAGGGAGTGTAACCTTCCCAAGATGGCCTTCCAGACTAGATATGACCATTATGAGATTGTTGTGATGTCATTTAGGTTGACCAATGCATCGGCCATCTTCATGGAGCTACTGAATAGGGTCTTTAAACCTAACCTTTATTCCATTGTTATGGTCTTCATTGATGATATTTTGATCTATTCACATAGTTGGGAGGAGAATATGGGGCATTTGAGGGTTGTGTTGTAAAGATTAAGGGAGGAGAAATTGTATGCCAAATATGACATATATGAATTTTGATTAAAGGAGGTTGCATTCTTGGGTCATATGGTGTAGGATGATGGTATAAAAGTGGACCATAAGAAAATCGATGTGATTAGAAATTTCCCTAGACCATTGACCCCATCAGATACCAGGAGCTTCTTGGGCCTAGCGGGTTATTATAGAAGGTTTGTGAATGGGTTCTCCTACATTGCTTCCCCTATGACAAAATTGACAAAAAATAATGTTAAATTTTTGTGGACCGATGATTGTGAGAGGAGCTTCCAAACATTGAACGACAAGCTTATGTCCACTTCTATATTGTCACTACCGGATGGGCTTGAGGGAATTGATGTGTATTATGATGATTCCCGAGTTGGTTTGGGTTGTTTATTGATGCAAAATGGTAAGGTCATAGCTTCTGCTTCAAGAGAACTCAAGGTACATAAGAGGAACTGCCCTACCCATGATCTAGAGTTGCCCACTGTTCTATTTGCATTAATGATTTGGCATCACTACTTTTGTGGGATGCATGTGGATGTGTTCACCAATCATAAGAGCCTTAAATATGTCTTTACTCAAACTGATCTCAACTTGAGGCGGAGAAATGGTCAGAACTTCTTTAATACTATGATATGAGTGTGCACTATCATCTTGATAAGGCAAATGTGGTGCAGATGCCTTGAGCAGGGTGTCTATAGGTAACTTAGCCCATGTTGATGGTTGTAGGGAGATGGCTAGGGAGATGCATCAATTGGGTATATTGGGGTTAGGTTGGAGGAGGTTGGTGATGATAGTGTGGTTGTTGTTGATGGGCCTAAGTCTTCATTGGTTGATGAAGTGATAGCAAAACAAGATCTTGACTCCTCCTTGCTTGAATTAAAGGCCTTGGTGCAAGAGGGCAAAGTGGAGGTTTTCTTCCAAGAGGGAGATAGGGCCTTTAGGTACCGAGGTAGATTGTGTGTGCCTTGTGTTGACAGTTTGAGGGATGAGATCCTTGATGGGGCCCATAATTCTTCTTATTCTATCAACCCCACTTCCACCAAAATGTATAGGGACTTGAGAAATGTATATTGGTGGGGAGGCATGAAGAGGGACATTACCAAATTAGTTTCCGGTTGCCATAGTTGTCAACAAGTCAAAGCCAAACATCAAAGGTCGGGTGGCCTAACCCAAGACATAGAGATTCATACTTTGAAGTGGGAAGTGAATAATATGGATTTTGTGGTTGGGTTACCCAAGACTAGAAAGGGTTTTGATTCCATATGGATGGTGGCTGATAGAATGATGAAATCGGTCTATTTTCTACCCTTTAAGACCACCAATGGTGATGAAGAGATGCAAGGTTGTACATCCATGAGTTAGTAAGGTTGCATTGGGTTCCTTTTTCCATCATACTGGATCGTGGTTCATAATTTACTTCACACTTTTGGAGGTCCTTTCAAAGGGGTCTTGGTACAAAAGTTAACCTTAGTACGACTTTCCACCCACAAACAGATGGCCAAGCTGAAAGAACCATTCAAACAATTTAGGATATGCTAAGGACTTATGTATTGGAGTTGAGGGGTAGTTGGGATGACCATCTTCCTTTGATTGAGTTTGCCTACAATAATAGCTATCACTCTAGCATCGATATGGTTCCTTTTGAGGCTCATCATGGAAGACGTTGCAGATCACTGATTGGTTGGTTTGAGGTTGGATAGGTGGATTTATTGGGATTATATCTGGTCATGAAGGCTCTTGAGAAGGCTAGGATAATTAGGGAAAGGTTGAAGACGGCCCAAAGTCGTCAAAAATCCTATGCCGATATGAGAAGAAGAGACCTTGAAGTCAAAGTGGGTGATTGGGTTTACTTGAAAGTTTCTCCAATGATAGGTGTGGTCCGCTTTGGTAAAAAAGGGAAGTTGAGTCCAAGATATGTTGGTACTTATGAGGTCTTCAGGAGGGTTGGCGAAGTAGCTTATGAATTGAAGTTGCCTAGTGAAATGAATTTGGCTCATCCGGTGTTCTATGTCTTTATGTTGAGAAAATGTGTTGGTGATCTTAATGCTATTGTGTCTCTTGATGTTGTGGGTGTTGTTGAGCATAACATGACCTATGATGAGGTTCTGGTTTAGATTGTTGATAGGTAAGTGAAGAGATTGAGGAACAAGGAGATGGCATCCATTAAGGTCCTTTAGAGGAACCAACAAATCGAAAGTGCTACTTGGGAGGCCGACATGGACATGCAAAAGTGGCATCCTTATCTTTTCCACACCACTCAAGCCTAAGGTACCAATTCTATGTCCTCTATGTGATTCAAGTCCTATGTTTTAGCCCCCTATTTCATTCATATGCATTCATATTTAAGTTGATAAAATTATGATGATTTTACACTTATGTTGAGGTTTTGACAATGGTGTTTAAATGAAATGATGCAATCTGATTGAGGCTGATTTATTCTTGATTACTCTTGTTTTCTACGTCTCTTTTACATTCAGGGACGAATGTTCCCATGGGGGAGATATTGAAACAACCCCAAAAAGCGCCCAAAAATGTGCCTCGAAATGTCCAAAATTTTAAGTTCCATATATCTGAAAATCCATGCGTGATATCAAAAATCTGACTTCATATTCTTGTTTAGGGGGTCAAAATTACGAGAAAAAGGGTCTAACCCCGATTTAAGAGAAAAAGAATGGCAATTATGATTTTTCAAGTGAAAAATTCCAGTGAGCTATCCGACCCCCTGTTGCGATGCGCCAAGGGCGTGCGGATGAAGAGGAGTGGTCTCCGCGTCCTCTCCGTGACGCGGAGAAGTGTGTTTTCTATCCATTGATTTTCTGTGTTGTCCAAGGCTTTTATGTTTTGGGCCTAAAAGTTCCCAAATGTGTTTTTACCTATACATAGCCTTATTTCACCCTTATATCATCCTAAACATTTTCCAATATTCACTAAAACACACAGCCATATTTTCACTCTCAAATTCAAGTCCAAAACCCTCATCCTAAGCCAAGGTTTTCCTTCAAGGTTTTTCTTCAAGCTTCAATTCTCCATCTCCAATCTTCACCAAGTTCATCTCTAAGTTAAGATATGTGGGTTTCTTTCATGGGCTTCTTTCGCCCATGATACCCAAGCCTTTTTTTATTCAAATTTATTGATTTAAAGTTCATTTACAAATGAGTCTTGCATATTATGAAATTCACTGCAGACTATATTAAAGCTATGTAAAGTTGTGACTCTTTTGCTATGGTTGAGCTATAAATCTTGGATCTATTATATGATTTGATGAGGGGTTTTGAGGTATATTATTTAAGGGTATTACAAGGTGTTAATTGATTGTTTCATAATGGATATTCTTGCATTATTTCATCTCTATACTTCATGATTTTATACTAGCATTACACACCCTCGAAGTGTTTGATAAAATGTCCCGATGTGGCTTTTAGAGGACATGAAGGTCCAAAGCATGAGATATGATATGATTGACTATATGATGATGAAATGAACATATGTATATAATATAATCTATATAAAGTGTTGCATTATACCATACATGATCTGGGGGGATAAGAGCTCGGGTAACCAATGTGGGGGTTTGTACTCATCAACTATGTGATGGGTTTGTACTTTGCCGCCGTGGTGATAAGGTGTGATTATCATCAACCATATGGGGGGTTCGTACCACACCACTAAGGTGATGGGGTGGGACCTTCATCAACCACCAAGGGGCTTGTACCTTGAAAATCTTGCTTGGTCTCTTCTACACATATGATATCTTATATGAGCATGAGCTACTTAAGCATGTTTTACTTATGCATTGATCATACATGCCATGTTGTTATATTATGCCCACTGCCTATTATTATGTACTTTGACTATGATGTCTAATTCTTATGGCATTGCATCCTACATAATTAGTACATTCAAACATTCTAACGCATACTCTTGCCGATATGATATAACCATATAGGAAATGGTGCTCAAGTTAATCATCCTCCTCCTCTACGTGGCTAGATCGATACTACTTAATCTTGTGGTGATTCCTCCACTTCAGGGTCCTTAATCTATATTGCTCCTATTTATATATTAAGACACTTGGCTTTATTTTCTATTTTGACAATGGCGGTGAGCCTGGTTGCTTTGTATTGGCCCCCGCTCTTACATATGTATTAGAGGTATTTGTTGGACATGTTATGTATCTATGTTAAAAACATTGACTTTATTGTTCTTGATATCTATGATACGAGTTTTACTCTTGTCTCTTGATTATGACATTGTGCAGGCTTTTCCCTTAATCCCGTTGCCCCCTATTCTTACTCTTTTATGTTATATCTATTGCTTCCGCGACCAAGGATGTATAATGATGTCCTAAGAGGCGTGCTTTGGGCCCCTTTGGGTTCCCCTTGCACCGTGTCACGTCTAAGCCCTAGGCTTACGTCATGACAAGAATATACTAGGGCCAATATAAAAGTATTTTACAAAACAAGGCTAAGCTACCTAGGAGTCAAGAAAGAACAGGTACATGAAAAGCTCAAAAAATTGGAACAAGGGTGAAACCACTATATTTGGTAGGTCATTTAGGCAAAAGTGGATTTACTTAAAGAATAACGGCCTAAGATCCTTTCCTAATAAACCACATCTCCAATACAATCTTCGAGTAATAACGCAAGTTCTGAATCAGTACACAATGCATGAATATGATAAAATAAGCTCACACATACATGGCATTACATAAACTATCAAATAGACTCATAGATCATGCTTCAAGCATCAACTTGACTTCTCTTCATCCGAACAAACATTGACAAATTAATCATATGCAAGATTACAATGGTAACAAACAATCCCAAAAATTTTGAGGGTACCCAACTTCAAAACATTCATAAAACCATTCAAGACTATGCACATGCCAAAAGTAATAACCACTATACATCTACAAATTATCCATAAAACCTAAACATGCTTGTTCAATAGAAAATAAACTCATCCACAAGGAAAAAGAAACACAACAAAAAATCCTTGGGATAAAAAAAATAGAAAAGTTATGGACTAAAGGCTACTCAGATTTCACCTAGTCCATAACTTCCCGCACCCCACCAAAAGATGATACTTTGTCCTTAAAAATCCAAAATTGAAACCAACCATCAAACAAATTAGATGAAAAAAAACAAACATCCAAAATAAAACATTCATAAAAGAAATAACAAAACAAATTGTCTAAAGAAAACTATAATGAGAACAAAGTATCCAAAGCATCAATAAGGATGGGGGGTCAAAAAGTATCAAACACATGGTGCTAAAGCATCAACATCCATCTGGTCCTGGGCTCTCTATTCTTCTCAAAGTTCTGGGCTGCAGTTGTACTCAAGATATCTGCTCCTTGTGCTATATGCTGCTCCCGATCCTTCCTCATCGCCTCTATAGCCATGGACTCTTGCACCACCTCATCGATAATACGCTCCTCCAGCTCTTCCACCTTATCAGTTGTCTTCGGTCTCTTCTGGCTCATAGCTGCATCATCACTCTACAGCAACCTCATCTCATAAGTCAATCATATCATCACTCTCTGGTGCCACCTCCGGGACTACTATCAGGGCTGCTAACAGCTTCATCAGATCGGCCTTGAACTTTGCCAACTCATCCTTCACATCAGCCATGTCAACAAGTCATGTACCCTCAAGCCTCCTCTAAACACAATCCTGGAAGGCATTGACTCGAGAACCCACTACAATAACTCTTTGATCTATAGTATCAATAGTGAATGCACTGGCCCTCTCCTCCGAGTTGTGGACCGTCTGATGAACCCATGGCTTGATGTGGCTCATCAATCTGCTTAGCTGGAGCTCCTCTTTGCTAACCTTCGCATCAAGGACTGAAAAGCAAAACCAAACATAAAAAGGATAGTCTATAGAGGCAACCTGAGTAGTAGAAGGTGGAAGTGCAGGTGCATCTGAGGATGGCATCACCTCGGTATCAATAGTTGGAGGTTGTTCTAGTGCAAATGGAGTGGAGCTGGTGGTAGTTGGAGTTGACTCCTGAGTGTGTGGCTTTGAAGGAAATTGGTCTGGGTTAGGAGGAGAAGCTGCGCACTGAAAATCCACCAAATTGTCTTCAACCTTAATCAGGTTGGCATCCATGGTATGCAGGGTCTCTACATGTAGGTCCAGGTGGAGGGAGACACGTACTCCGACCTCATTGCATAGTCTATGTATCATGATGGGAAAAGGCAATGAGGTCTGAGTCCGTATAGCTTACTCGTGTATCTACTCCGCCATAATGCGGGCCCAATCTATATCATAGCCAGCTAGAAATTGGCTAGTAGCACAGCCCTTTCCAGAGTGATAACATTATCTATGGAAGTAGACCCAATGCATGACCAGATAGTGCACAACTGAAATTTAGCCAAAAATGAAAGATGATACTTCATAATCGGATCAGCGTGGTTTGTGACCCTTGTAGGCTCCGCACCATTCTCACAAATCTGACTAGATATCCACGTAAGGAGCTCAATTTTCATGCCCACATTCTTCTCACTCACTGCCCGCCTCATCTTCTCGATCTTATCATCATACTTTGTGGTGGAGTGTGGTAACCTGTAAGTCGGCCCAAACAGAACACTCCCGATGATCTTCTAAAAAATATCAACTCGTTGACCCCGGATTAAGACTTCTTGAAACCTGGGCTGCTCCATGGCTTTCTTCTGCTTAGGAAGATTGCTAAAAAAAGTAGCAGCATAAGCGACGTATAACTCTCGAACTAGATATGGGGCATACTTTCCCAATCTCTGTGATAGCCACCTCAATCTGTCTCGGTCAATCTATGCCTTCCAAGTTTGGCACCCTACTCAGCACGGAGTCATTTATCCTCGACTCCTCGTGAAAATGTCGGACAGGCTTTCCCGATCCCTTTAGCTCAAACCCTTTTTCATAGATAGCCATTATGCCCTCGATTCCCCATCTGACATTTTTGGGTTTAGTAGAGGAAAAAGATGGGTTGACCAGGGACTGTGACTCTGCAGCATCATGTAAGGTCTGGGATGCCTCTTGTGAACCTATCTCTGAGTGTGAGGGGCTGTTGCCTGACCCGTCTCCATCGCCCTCCTCGTCAGACTAGGAGAAACTAGTAACTTCCATCAGGGTATGTGCAGCTCTGGATCTAGTTTGAGGTACATTTGCCTCAGGGTCTATCCTGATTCTGTGGACCTCTTCAGATCCCTCTGACTGTACGGTATCGGAGGCTTTATCTCTCAATCATCGACCCAAAGCTTTAATAGGTTATTTTCTATCCTTCAAAGCCATAAGACCTGAAAATTACATTGCAAACCCACAGTGGGCACCACATTCATACATACTCAGAACAAAAACAAAGAAAGAAGCAAGTACAAAGTAGAACAAAAAGTAAAACACAAAAAAAATTGACATTGCACGAGCTGCAGATTTGCAAGTACGAGGCACAGTTACGACTCGTATATCACCCTAATGGTCATAGTCTAAGCTCATAGAAGACAACAGGATACTTTTAAGCAGAAGATAGGTCCTATGAGTCCCTCACTATGGTTCGTAGTGGACACTACCACCCGTAGGTGGGTCTCATATGGTAAATGATAAGGAACCGTAGGTTACTGTTGTTCCCTACAAAAGGCCAGTACGACTCGTAAGAAATCCTATGATTCTTAGGAAGGCCTTGTCGCAGGAAACAACGGACACCTGTTGTGCCTATATCTTCACCACGAAAATCCCAAATCATTGCAACTAATAATAAACAGCATCGAAGCAAAGTCTAAACACTATCTCAAGCACACAAACAATCCCATTACTTAAACATGTTGACCCTAGTAAAAACTTATCCCACATTTATCTACTCATGATCAAAACAATTAAACAACACTTCCCAATCACCTTCAAGAAATACCGAAGAACAAATGATCCTTAAACTCACAATTATCAACACCAACACACAATCATATTTGTTTAAAGGAGTTAAAAACAGAGACATACAATGGGTATCTCAAGAGATAAATCATATTCCAAACATACCAACATCAACCCAATTCCCACCCCGACATGAATTGACAAATTGATTAACCAACAATCGTGAACTACACCCATATGATCAACATGGTAACATCATAATCAACCAACAAAGGCTATTTTACCATTCAAAACAACACTAGGTCACTTTACCTAACCGAACCCCAATTCTCATATCTACAAAATCATATTCTCAAGGGGTATTCTCAGTATCTTCACTAAACACATAATCATCCAAAAATATACGAGAATCATAACATGAGTATGCATAATTTAACCAAGAAAACATACCACTTGAGAGAATGATAAGCAAATATATGCATTGAGAGAGATGGGAAATCTGAAACCCTAGAAAAATGGACCCACATGAATATCATACCAAAAAAGACATAGGTTGACGGAAAAAGTGATCGGAATAGTAGAAACGTTTTAAGGGATGCTTTGGGTGGAAGAGACCATTTAAGATAAGGGAAACTAGGGGTCAAATTCATTTTGACCCCTAATATACCCTTACCTAGTCGACTTTAAAAATTTTGTATTTTAGGGATATGAAACCCCAACTATGAGTCGTAGGGCCTCCTACGACTCATAGTGCTTCCTATGACTCATAGGCCTTAGTATTGTAGCAGACACAACACTTAGAAAAATCAAAAATCATACTTAGGTACTACAAACACAACTTATGACTCGTAAGGAGCCCTACGAATCGTAAGGTTGTCCCATAGTGTATGTGCCAACTTCAATCAAACACTATTTCTCTCTACGAGGTATGACTATGAGTCGTAGTGTTCACTACGTCTCGCAAGCCTAGTTGTAGAGGCTGCATCAAATGCTATTCTTCACACATCTAGCACTTGATTTATACCTGCAAACAAAAACTCAAAACATACCAATCTTCAAAATGACACAGCTGATCCAATGTTTTTAAAATCAAAATCACAAATCAATCCATTACCTAACAATTCCAACAAACAAAATAAACTTAGAAACAAGCTAAAATATAAAAGATACTTGGGTTGCCTCCCAAGAAGTGCCTCGTTTAACGTTATGGATCAACTTAGTCATATTGAGTACTCAGAATTCCTTAACCTTTGGTGAATCCTTCTCACCAATGTGTTTCTTTTTTGGGCAAACTATGTTGAATCTGCTCAAGCATCTCTGACATTCCTCTAAATTGACCATCTACTCATTGAATCACTCCTATTTGTTGATCAAACTTGTAATTGATATTGATAATGTCAAATTTAATCTCTCTCAAGAGCTCTTCTTTGGCATCTACTCGCCACACTAACTGAGCAAGCATATTTTCAATGTGGGAACTTCTGTCATCATTATATTGATGGTGTGGCAATCTAAGTCATGTATTTACACTACTTCGTCTCACTTGGCCAGAAATACCATAGGAAGTACTTGCATAGGCAGTTCGTCACACTTCCATTGTCTTATATACTTGACTAATGGCAACTAGTTTGTTTGTTTGTTAAATTATATCTGCAAATGGTGCCATCAGAAAACTCCAGCATTCTCCTCCAACTAATGCTTCTGCCTGACCTTGTTTCTCTTAGTTCAATGCCCTATAGAAACTTGATACTAACTCTATATCTAAAAGGCCATGCTCCTGAATTTTACCAACAGATTCTTTATACCATTTCCAAGTAGTGTTTTAATGAGTCATCAAGCATGCATTGAAAGTTGAGAATGTGGTCTTGAAGTTTGGGCTTGTCTAGCCTCATCTTGAAGGTCATTAGGAAAACTTGTTATACCTCTCCCAAGTTGGTAAAAACATGTGATGGAAGTTCAGACTACTATGATGCAACTTTACCTCTAAGAGTCATTGGGAATATCAGAGGAGCCCCAATATCCCAACATGGATGTAATGTTCCTAAGGCATCCTAACATATCTGAGCAATGTTTTGAAAGTGAATTTTAGGATCCTTCGACAGTTGTTAGAATAGAATATGCCTTTGAATTTCTTGGAACATATTACCAACGATCGAGAGCTTCTCTTCAGCCATTTGAATGGTAGCACGATGGATCACTAAATCGTCTGAGACATGAGGATATCACAATTACGTATCCGTAAAAGAAAAGCTAACCAAAAAGAAAAGAAAAATATAAGAGAATCTACAAACTAATACTTGAATTAACTAATAGTGAAATCAAGTGAAGAACCTAGTCGTATTCACCGGCAACGGTGCCACACTTTATTATGTTCAAGCTCCAAAAGTAAACCCATCGTAGTCTAGTATAAACCTAACCAAGGGTTAGGGTCGAATCCATAGGGAATACGGGGCTCGACTATATTGATCCACTAATAATTATTTCAAGTATTGATCACTATATTCTCTAGAATGGGGGGAGTTTTGCAATTCAATATGAAGAACAAATAGAAATACTACACTATAAATGCGAGGACAATCAAATTGAGGGACAACTTGGGAATCGTGTTCCCTATGATTTGTTGACTCAATTACCCCAGACAACATAGATCCAATAAAGACACTACATGCAGCATGGTAACTTAGGTTTTTCCAACCCTCCTGTGAAGGTGAAGGCCAAATTTCACCATGGCGTGTGGTCGACAACCAGGGTGTGCCAATTAACCATTACCCATTGTCCCAGTCGACCTCCCCTTGGTCAAGTTTGGTTGATTAGATGGGAACACATCAATCAAATCCTTTCACGTACTTCATTTTTCCTATTCATCACTACCTTGGTCAGGATCGTGATAGTAGGTGATGATGGTCACGCTCCAATAAGAAAACGGTCACTATCAATAATTAACCTAACCAAGGTTAGGGTTGAATCTACAGGGAATACAGTACTTTACTACAATACTTTACTACTAATCGTTTCTATTAATTATGACTACAATCTCTAAATGGGGGATGGGGTGTTTGTGATTCAAAAACAAACTAAAACAACCACTAACTATAACGCAAGGAAACACTCAATTTTGATAACAAATTGGGAATTGTTTTCCCTATGGTTCGTCAATTTGATTACCCTAGATACATAACTATAATTGGTGTTGCATGCAAGATGGTAACATAGGCTCTTCCAGCCCTCTTGTGAACGTAAAGGTCAAATTTCTCCATGGAAATTTGTTGGCTACCATGGCATGCCAACTAACCGTTACGAATATTCCCAATTAACCTCCCCTTGGTCAAGTTTGGTTTATTAAACGGGAACCCATCAATCGAATTTTGCCTATTCGTCACTACCTTGGTCGGGATCATGATAGTAGGTAAGGTTTAGTGTTAGCCACCACCAAACAATAATAAAAATGAAGGCAAATAGATAATACTTGCAAAACCCCAATCATAGAAATGCAAGAAAACTAGGTTATTTCAAGTCAACTATCCATGGTCCCCACAACCCCAAGTTGTGGGTGCTTAGCTACTCATGGTTAAAGAAGAACACACAAGAATGCATATTATTGGTATAGTTGAGAGTTTTACCAACAACAATGAAGGAGATAGGCACCACAAGTTGCAAACCAACAAGCTTGACTAATAAAAAATGAGTACAAGACAAGATTTGCAATTCCCAAAATGGGTTTTCCAAGAGAGAACACTAAACTCCCCTAAAAACCCAAGAAATTCTTCAAAATGTAATTGTGAAATGTCTACTAGTCAAACTCTCTAAAAAAACCTAACTTAAACTATATATAGTAGCTACAAAACAACCCTAGAATTTACATAGAAAACACAGCAGGTAGCTGATAAATCTCACAGTTACAACTCATACGATGACCTATGAGTCGTAGTCGAGGTCTCGTATCAGGTTCTTGTCATCTTGGACTGAACTGGTACGACCCATAGGTATGAGTCGTTGCTTGCACTACAAATCGTATGTTTGTTTCTTAGTCTTGGTGTTCAGGTTTTGGTCCAACATTTTGGCTCTCTGACTCTAGCTGTAAGTCCACCTATATGAGTCATAGTGTGTATTACGACTCGTAGGCTGGGCTCGTAGGGGTGACCTTCACTTGGCATATTTTTGATTTTTGGTCTCTAAATATTGCTATGACACAACCTATGACTTGTAGCGTGAGCTACGACTCGTAGGTGGGCTCGTATCGCCTATGCTTCAGAAAAATCTGCAACTTTTCTTCAAAATCTTGTCAACCTAACTTTTCTGCAAGATTAACACAAAAACACTTCAAGACACTAAAAAGTCGCTTTAAGAAATCACAAACTCCTTTATTTCAGGAACCAAATGTGTTGTATTCTGACAGCACATCAACACCCTCAACTTAGAATTATTGCTTGTCCTCAAGCGACTACTCAATCTATACAGAAAAAGAGAAATACATAGTAACTATGCTAATGGCATACATAACAACTCCTCTGACTCAAGTACCCAACCACTATTTTTAAAGCAGGATTGTAAAATTACTTAGCAAACAGGAACATAATGAGATACTTGGCAATCCAACTACGATAAGCGAAGGAGCATCAACCATCCACAATAACTGGTATAGTCATATGCTACTCAAGTAGTGCAAATGCCCTCACTAGAAAGAAGTCCCTTAAAATCACTCAGGAACATTCAAAAATCAGGGACTGAGGAAACACTCTTACTCTCACAATTGAAATTCATCCACAATGACTAACACCATAAGCTTGTCCCTATACTCATTTTTCAGTTTGGTGCCAAAGTGGGTTTGGATCGCTTTAGGACTTATTGGCTTGTAACATGGGCTCAAGGGGCTTTGGTACACTATTTTAGGCAAATAGTGCCTAAACGCTATCCTTGAACCACGTTTACCAAAACGCTATACTTGAACCACGTTTACCAGCACTTTTTGCTCTTATAATCCAACCCTTTCACTAATTCTTCCCTTATTTCACCATTTCAAGCTTTTCCCAACCTTTTTCTTTCACTTTTCAGATGTACCTTCATTTTGAACTCATCTTTACTAATCTTTTCAACTCAAGGGTCTCTTTCTTTTCTTTTTCTTCACCGGGATCATGATCATTCATTTTCTTCTTTTCACCCCAATTAACTAGCTCATTTTTTTACTTTACCATAATAAGGGCCACCCTCAACTTAGGCTTTTAGCCTAAAGTGAAGTGCACAATATGTATGCCTCAAAACAGGGCTGCCAATGCAGCCACCCTCAACTTAGGCTTTTAGCCTCAATCAAGGTTCATATGTCCAAGGATAGATCATGGCCAATATTATGGTATTTCATAAAATGAGGTAAGATCAGCAAGTTGTCAAGAAATATGAGTACATGAGAAGCTCAAACATTTGGACCAAGCAATTCACTAGTTCATTTGGTGGGTAACTTTGTCTTACTATCAGAATAAATGCCTAAGATAACTTCCAAATCAACCAAATCACCAAACCAACTTTAGAGTACGAGGGCAAGTTCTGAGTCCATACAATGATATATGAGTGCATCAAAATAACCTCACAACACACATGGCAATTGCATCCAAAATCAAGTATAGACTCATAAGTCATGCTTTCAGTCTCAGCTTACTTTCAGATCATCATAGCACACATTACCTTATACTCAAAAATATATGAATGCATCAATAATCACAACCTCAAAAATTTTGAGGGTACCCAATTTTGCATCAAAAGTTTAAAGAAAATCTAAGAACTATATGTATGCTAAAAGATAACATTATTATGCATTTATAAATCATCTATACTTCCTAAAACAAGGCGGTTCAACAAAAAATAAAACATCTACAAGTAAAAAAAAACACGACAAGAAAACATTGGGATCAAAAATAGGGAAAGTTATGGACTTGAGGATACTCAGACTTCACCTTAATCCATAACTTCCACCACCCCACTAAAAGATGATACTTTCTCCTCAAAATAAAGACAAGAACAAAAACCAAACACGATATCATAGAAATATATACATACATCCATTAAAAACCAAATAATAAACATTCAAAGTAGAATTAAGAATAACATCCAACATAAACATATTTAAACACAATGAAAGACAAACATAATCAAAAGATTCTCTGAAAAAAGTATCCAACATAACAAAATGAGCACCGGGGTCAAAAGAAGTCAAACATCAAAGTGCATCAAGTACCGTTCTCAGGCTGGTTTGTGGGGTCCTGGGGCTATCTCTCTTCCTCTGCTGCAGTGCCAGAAATAACCTCTCTAGGTAGGGTGCTCTTCTCCCTCTCTTTGAATACCTACCAACAAAAGCGACTCCTACACCACCTCCTCAGGTATGGACTCCTCCTCCTATCTCGGCTTCTTCGGGGTCGGCTTTGGGTCAATCTGCTCGAGGGACCTCTTCCCTCGGATGTCCAGATGGTCGGTGAGGAAATCAAATGCCTCATCTTCTACTGGTGTTCCCTCCAGGGCTGTAACAGGGGAAGCCAACATCTTTAATAAGTAGGTCTTGAATTTGGCCAACTCTTTAGTAACCGTGCTTGCATTGGAAAGCCTAGCTCCCTCAAGCATCTTGTGAACTCTGGCCTCAAATGCATCGACCCTAGCATCAACTACTTGGACTCTCTCATCAACCAAATCTCGAGCCTATGCCTTCATCCTCTCCTTGGAATCCCAAACAGTCTGATCAATCAATGCTCGGACCCACACTGACAGTTCATGTAGCCTGCCCTCTGCTACAGTAACCCTATGCAATAAATCCTGAAATGCAATAATATAGAAAAAAAGGGCCAACCTGTAAAGAAGGTGCTTCTAGTGCTGGAGTGCTGGAGGATGGTGCAGACTCGATCTTGACTGCAGATGTGGGCTCTGTAGTAGCCGGAGTAGTGCCGCTAGTATCTTGAGGTGAACCTGGCATTTGAGGCTCTACTGGGAATGGCTCTGGCATATGGGGTGGGATAGCTCTCTGTAGGGCGACTGGGTTTTCATCATCCTTGATTAGGATGGGATCGATCATACGCAAACCCTCTACATGAGGGTTTATGTGAAGAGAAACTATTACACCTGCTTCCTTGTATAATCTGTGAATCAGAATAGGGAATGACAATGCTTGATGAGTAAGAACTGCTGACTTGTGGATCTGTTCTGCAAAATATAAGGCCAATCAATTTCATACCCTGCCAAGATGCTTGCCAACAACACGACCCTCTCTCATGTTATCACATTATCCGTGAATATGGGCCTAATGCGCATTTGAATAATAGACCACCAAAACTTTACCTTCAATGAGAGCTGGGCCTTCAAAATATGCTTGGCATAGTTTGTAACCCATATCGGCTCAACACCTTCCTCACATATATGGCCTGCTATCCACCTTAATAACTTTGTTTTCAGCACAACATCATTCTTATTAATTGTTTTTATCATGTCTTCCATCCTATAGTCATATTCTACTGTGCAGTGTGGGGCTCTGTAATTCGGTCTGAATTGCACCCTTCGAATAGTCTCTACTGAGATGTCAACTATCTCACCCCTGACCATGACTTCACTCAACCCTGGTGCATCAATGGGCTTCATGAGCCTTAGAAGATTTCTATGTACAGTAGTATAATAAGAAGCATAGAATTCTAATACCAAGTAAGGAGAGTACTTCCCCAGCACTTGTGATAACCATCCTAATCCATGGTAGTCAATGTCAGCTTCTAAACCTGGCACGCCTTTTAGCCTTGAGTCTTTCAACCTTGCCTCATCATGAAATCTCCACACCGGCTTAAATGCCAGTATCTTTCATTCACAAAACACACCATCTTGTGTTTTTGCGGATCGGTGGTGGTGATAGTGTAAGCAGAATCAGCTCACTGTGGAGGAGTGGTCTCTTTAGGGTGAGTCTAAGACACTTCAACAGAACCAGAGTCAGAAGTGGAGTCGTCATCATCTGGCCCATCTTCTTCATGCTCCTCATCAGACTGGGAGGAGTTATTCACTTCCCTTTATACTCTGGTTGATTGTGATTGTGTCAAGGACACGTTAGCCTTAGGGTCAGGGTGCACATTGATTTATTCAGTTGATTTCTCATCCTCAGATGTGTCATCCCTCAGTTGGTGTCCAGGGGATGGGGCAACAACTCTTCGCCCTCTTGGAGATATTGTCTCTGCAAAAACCATTATAGACATCAGCTTGACTACCCTAATGTTTTCTATTAGCACAATAACACATAAAATAATCAAGAAACTAACTATACAATATCTTAAGTAAAGAGACTATACTAGATTCAGGGCTGCAGAAACTAGGTGTAAGAATGGCTCGTAGGATTACCTATGAGTCATAGTCTTCACTCATATTTTATTCCAGAGACACTTTGAGAATTCAGATAAGGGTCATAAGGTCGCCATTACGACTCGTAATAGGTGCTATGAGTCATAGGCGAATCTCGCATGAAAAGGGTTAAGGAACCATAGGCAATTGTTCCCTTCTATGAAGGACCACGACTCATAGAGAGACAGACGACTCGTAGTGGGCCCTCCTGGCAAAAAACAAGGAGCCAGTAGGGTGCCTCTAACCTTTCTACAAAGACCAACAACAAACCCAGAAGGCATTAAAGGTTACAACCACAAAAGCATAGGCAATACAATAGTAAACCATAAGGACTCATCATTACCAATCGTATCAAACAAAGCATGAATTCCTCCGTAACAGTTCAAAATTCTTCAAAAATTATTAGCATCAATGCACACTGACAATAAAACTATACCACCCCTCAGCCTAAGAATTTCAGTCCCACGTGAAGTTCATTATGATCAATAAGCAACACACGCATATGATCATAATATTGGATATCAAATTCACCAAACAAGGACATGATTTAAAACTTGACCATTTACAAAGACATCAACAATTATACATCACATTCTCCTAACTGTCATAGGAACTTTTGCATGGTCATACTAATCATGATCTTGAGGCCTTAAATTAATTATCCGTAAGACAAGGAATATTTCATAGATAAGCCAAAATTAATTGCGATAACTTACCAGATGAATGATTGAATGAACTATGAGGAGAAAAATCAGAAGAGTTATTTAGTGCTCAATTCTCTTGTTGGGGTATTTGAGTGGGAGAAAATGTGAAAATGCATGAATTCGTGAAAAGGACTGATGGGGGGAGTTATAAATTGAAGCGGGACACTTCATGAAGGAACATGAACAACCAAGAGACGTCCATCTCTTAACATTCACATCAGTTTGCCCGTTGAAATTCTTTAACTTGGTCTTACGAGACCCTGACTACGAGTCGTATGATGATATACAACTCGTAGGTCCTGATTTCGTAGCAGACCCAGCACATCTGAAAATTTCCATTTCATACTTGAACACTACGAACCCTACTTTCGACTCGTAGGAAACCCTATGAATCGTAAGATTGGCTCATAGTGTGTGTGCCAGCTTTTGATACTCATTATTTCACTTTACGAGGAACGATTACGAGTCGTATTATTCATTGCGACTCGTAGGTCTGCTCATATGAGCTACATCCGAACTTAATTTATCCATTCTTCAGTACCCGGTCTGTTCTTGCAACCTATTACCTAAAATACACCAAAATGCTGATTAATACAACTGGTTCATAGTCTCAACAATAACAACACACATAACTTGCCAATCAATTATTAGAATATGACAAAATGACTCAAAATAAAGAAACACACAAAAGATTCTTGGGTTTCCTCCCAAAAAGAACCTTATTTAACATCGTGGCTCGACTCAGTCATTTATGAGTACTCAGACTTCCTTGTAGACTCCATCACTGCATCTTCTACTTTTCCTTTGTTCATACTGCAGTGCGTCTAGTTGCTCAGCGAGCTACTCAATCCTATCACCCAGACTTTGCATCGATATAATTTGTTGTTCCACTTTGTAATTACATTTGAGTACATCAAACTTTATCTCCCTGACAATGTCATTTTGCTTATACACCTTAGTCAGGACTTGTTCAAGCATATGCTCAATAGGAGTCAGCTTATCAGTAATGCAATGCCGGTGAGGTAACCTCATCCAATGTGCAACATTTTCATTTTTACTTTTACTATAGGGTCCCGTAGATGCACTAGTGGTTAGGCCGTCTTGCCCTTGAAGGGGTTGGTAGACTTGGGCAACTGCGAATAGCTTGTCTATAATCTCAATGATTTCATCAAATGGTCATCATATGAAATCCCAATAGTCCCCTCCAACCAATTCGACAGCCTGTCTTATTGTTCGGAGGTTAGTTATCAATATAAGCTAGCTGCCAATTCATCATTAGTCAGACCATGGGTTCGCTTACACCCAATGTATTTCTTATAGCTCTCCCAAGAAGCTCCAAGTGTCTCGCCATGTACCTGCTTAAAGTTGCAGTTATTGTCCTAGATTTCCTGTTTGTTGGGTCCTCTTATAAAAATGCATGAGAAAAACCCTTTGTACCTCTCCCCAATTTAAGCAAACTTATGGTAGGAGTATAGACCACCATTCTGCTGCGCCAGCTCCTAGGGTCATGGGAAAAGTTTGGAGAGCCATGGCATCCCAAGAAGGATGCCTTGTCCCAAGTACTCCCCTGGGAGTTGAAGTGAATTGTTGCAGGTGAGTTTAGGAGTTTTCTGACTCTTGCCCGTAAAAGAGGACACACCTTTGCAACATTTCTAGCAGGTCACTAGTAATATAGAGCTTCTTTTCTGACATGGAGCAGGTTGACCTATGAAAAAGATCAAGAAATGAAGACAACAAGAATAAAAGTAAAATACAAGAGACTAGAGAAATTTACACTAGAACTAACTAATAGTGAAATCAAATCAAAACCTAGTCGTATAGAGGTAAGTATTCCCTCCTGTGACACGGCTTCGATCCACGGCAAAGGCGCCATAATTTTGATGATGGTCACACTTCAATAAGAAAGCGATTTCTATCAATAATTAACCTAACCGAGGTTAGGGTCGAATCCACAGGGAATATAGGGATTGACTATAAGACTTCAATACTAATCGTTTCTAGTATTTTTTACTACAATCTCTAAATGGGGGGGGGTGTTTTTGTGATTCAAAAATAAACTAAAACAAACACAAACTATATCGCAAGAAAACACTCAATTTTGGGAACAACTTGAGAATTATGTTGCCCATGGTTCATCGACTTGATTACCCTAGATAGATAACTATAATTGGTGAGTTGCATGCATGATGGTAACATAGGTTCTTCCATCCCTCTTGTGAACGTGAAGGTAGAATTTTAATATGGTGCTTGGTCGGCCACCATGTTGTGCCAACTAACCATTACCAATAGTCCCACTCAATCTCCCCTTGGTCAGGTTTGTTTGATTAGACGATAACACATCAATCGAATTCTATCATCTACTTCCTTTTTCCTATTCGTCACTACCTTGGTCAGGATTATGGTATTAGGTAGGGTTTGGTGTTGGCCACCACAAAACAACAATAAATATTAAGGGAAATAGATAGTACATGTAAAACCCCAATCACAGAAATGCAAGAAAACTAGGTTATTTCAAGTCAACTACCCATGGTTCCGACAACCCCAAGTTGTGGGTGCTTAGCTACTCATGGCTAAAGAAAAACACACAAGAATGCATATAATAGACATAGTTGAGAGTTTTGCCACTAACAATGAAGGAGATAGACACAACAAGTTGCAAACTAACAAGCTTGACTGATCAACAATGAGTACAAGGCAAGATTTGTAATCTCCAAAATGTGTTTTCCAAGATAGGACACTAAACTACCCTAAAAACCTAAGAAAATCTTCAAAATGTAATTGTGAAATATCTACTAGTTGAACTCTCTAAAAATACCTCACTTAAATTATACATAGTATCTACAAAATAACCCTAGAATTTACAAAGAAAAGATAGCTGGCAGCTTATAAATCTCACAGTTACAACTCGTAGCATGATCTACAAGTCATAGTCAGGGTCTCGTATCAGGTTCTTAGCATCTTGGACTGAACTGGTACGACCCATAGGTACGAGTCATTAGTTGGGTTGCAACTCATATGTTTGTTTCGTAGTTTTGTTCTTCAGATTTTGGTCCAACATTTTGGCTCTCTGATTCTTGCTACGAGTCCACCTATATGAGTCGTAGTATATATTACGACTCGTAGGATGGGGTCGTAAGGGTAACCTTCACTTGGTAGATTTCTGATTTTTTGTCTCTGATTCTTGTTACGACACAACCTACAACTCGTAGTGTGAGCTACGACTCGTAGGTGGGCTTGTATGGCCTATACTTCAGCAAAATCTGCAATTTTTCTTCAAAATAATACCAACCTAACTTTTCTGCATGATTAACACAAAAACACATCAAAACATTAAAAACTCGCTTTAAGAACTCAAAAAATCCCTTGTTTCAGGCACCAAATGTGTTGTATTTTGACAGCACATCAATAGGAAGAATTTATTATTGGCCACCACCAAACAACATTCAAAATGAAAGGAAATAGATAGTACATGCAAATGACCTATCAAAGAAATAAAATAAATCTGGGTTATTTCAAGTCAATTGTTCATGGTTTCGACAAGCCCAAGTTGTGGTTGCTTAGTTACTCATGGCTAAGGCAAACTCACAAATAATGATTGGAATAAACATGGTTGAGAGATTATCCAAAAACATGAAAAAAAAAAACACCTTGATGTTGAAACCACATGCTTGTATTAATGGAAGTTGAGTATAAGTAATTTCAAATCCCCGAACATGGGTCTTCAAAAGTAAAATACTAAAATCTACACTTAACCTCTAGAAAAGTTCTCCAAGAATATTCAAAGTGTTCTCTAAATCTGATAAGTGTTGAATCTCTCTTTCAAAATCCCTATCATTAACTATTTATACTATTTATAAAAAGATCCTAAAAATAAAATAGAAAAAACAGGTAGCAGCAGGTATAATTCGCAGTTACCACTCATAGGATGACCTACGAGTTGTAGTCAGTCTTTCATAGTTAGCACTTTTCATTTTAAACTTGACTACTACGATCCATAGCTACGATTGATAGTTTGATCTACGACTCGTAGTGTCTTACTGTAGTCCTTAGTTGTAGTTCGTGATCCAAATTTTGGAAACATTGTTTTTGGCTACGAGGCCCCCTCCTAGAGTCGTAATGAGACAGTAGAGTCGTTGTGAGGCATATGACTCATATTATAGCCTCGTATAGATGACATGCAATTTGCAAATTCCTAATTTTAAACACTATTTCTAACTACGAGGGCATAATATGACTTGTAGCTTGGGCTGCGACTCGTAGGGTGACTCATACGTCCTGACCTTTATCAAAATATGCAATTTTCTCCAAAAATCATGCCTACTTGTATTTTCTGCAACAACAACAAAAAAACACATAAAAACCATTAAAAGTCAAATTAAGAACTTGCAAAATCCCTTGTTTTAGGCACCAAATGTTCTTTATTTTGATAGCACATTAGTGTGTTGTGTAATGCTTGTTCAAAATCATGCAATGCAAGAGTGAAATCATGCAAGAAAACTCAGTGTAAATCAACCCGCCAACACTTGGTAACACCCTAATGCAAGATATATTGAAATCCCTTGTCAAATCTCATAATAGATCATAGATTCATAGCTCAAAACATGCTTATACAGTTAACGTTTTATGAAACCACAACATAGTTTGTAATCAAGTTCATAATATGAGATACCCATAGATAAATCACTTGAAAAGATGCAATTTACATAAAAAGGAAGGTTGGGCACCATAGGTGAAAGGATCCAATGGTTGAAACCCATATACCTCAAATTTGGGGATTTCCTTGATGAAGATTTGGATGAGAATTTGAAGCTTGAATGAATTTCTTGAAATGCAGAATGAGTTTGGTACACATGAATTTGGATGAAATATTTTGCTATGTGTTAGAGAGGGTTTTGGGAAATGTCTTGAATAATATGGAACTGAAAAATGACTAAGTACAGGTGTTTTTACTCATAGGAAGCCAAGATCCCAAGGCAATAGACCAAAATGAAAAAAACTTATAACAAATACACTAGTTCATACCCTGGCCACGTTGCGCCTGGGTCATAGACCCTTACTATTTTTCGCAAATTTGGAAAAATCAAATTTTTCTATGGTTGCTCTAAAAATCGGGGTTATACCCTTACTAAATTTAGCCTCCCAATCAAGAATATGAAGTCAGATTTTTGATTTTGAGATGTAAGGAAATTATGAATGTGGGCATTTTCGAGGAATATTTTCAGTCCCTCTTTGAGTCATTTCAATATCTCTCCCTTGGGAACATTCATCCCCAAATGTCAAAGAAACGTAAATAAGAGAAGTAACTAAGATGATTTCAACCCAACACATGAATGCAACAATTCACTTAGACATCATTTCAAAAATCTCAACCTAAATATCAAAAATCACCATAAACTTATCAGCATGAACATGAATGCATGCAAATGACATAAGGGTTGAAAGTTATAAATTTAAATCACATAGAGGACTCAACATTAGTACCTTAGGTTTGAGTAGAATGGAAGACATAGGGATATTGATTTTACATGTCTACCTCGGCTTCCTATGTAGCTCACTCAACTTGTTAGTTTCTCCAAAGAACCTTGACGGAAGCAACATCCTTTGTTCCTCAACCTCTTCACTTGTCTATCTAAAATTTCTACTGGAACCTCTTCATAAATACTCTTGAGAGTATTCAGTCTAGCTCTGAACCTACGTGCTTATGACTTTGTTTCTTAGGAAGTCATCAACAATACCCACGACATCTAAAGGCACAATAGCATTGAGGTCACCCACACATTTCCTCAATATAGACACATGGAAGAACAGATGAACCATGTTCATATCGTTGCGCAACGCCAACTTATAGGCCATGTTACCAATCCTCCTCAACACTTTATAAGGACACACAACTCTTGGACTCAATTTACCCTTCTTACCAAAACGAACCACAACATTCATGCTTGAGACCTTCAAATCGACCTAATCACTAACCTTAATTTCAAGATCCCTTCTCCTCACATCGACATGGGACTTTTGTTGACTTTGAGTTGTTTTCAACCTTTCCCTTGTTATCCTCACCTTCTCCATGGCCTCCATAACCATGTCCGAGCCTAACAAAGCCATCTACCCCCTCAAACCATCCAATTGGGGACCTACAACATCTACCATAGAGAGCCTCAAAAGGAGTCATACCAATACTTGAATGGTAACTATTGTTGTAAGCAAACTCAATGAGTGGAAGATGTTTATACCAACTACCCTTAAACTCCAAAATACAAGCTCTAAGCATATCCTCAAGAGTTTGGATAGTTCTCTCGGCTTGGCCATCCATTTAAGGGTGAAAGGTCGTATTAAGATTTACCTTAGTACCAAGGCCTTTTTGGAAGGACTTCCATAAAAGAGAAGTGAATTGAGCACCACGATCCAAAATGATAGACAAGGGTAGCCAATGCAATCTAACCAACTCATGAATGTATAACTTAGCATAATCTTCGGTGCCATAAGTAGTTTTGACCGATAGGAAATGAGCCAACTTTGTCATTCTATCAATCACAACCCAAAATAGAGTCAAAATGCCTTCTAGTGTTAGGCAACCAAACCAAAAAATCCATGTTAATTTCCACCCACTTCCAAGTAAGAATCTCTATATCTTGGGCTAGGAAATCCGATCTTTGATGTTCGGCTTTCACTTGTTGGCAATTATGACAATCGGATACAAACTTAGCAATGTCTCTCTTCATACCACCTTACCAAAACACTTCCCTCAAATCCCTATACATCTTTCTTGAACCGGCGTGAATGGAATAGGTAGAATTATAAGGCTCATCTAGAATCCTCTTTCTTAAGTCATCAACACTAGGCACAAACAACCTACCTTGGTACCTAAGGGCACCGTCTCCCCCTTGGGAGAAAACCTCCACCTTATGACCTCTCACCAAGGCCTTCAATTCTAACAATGCGGGGTCAAGATGTTGTTTTGCCTTCACGTACTCAATTAATGAAGATTTAAAACCTTCAACAAACACTACACCACCATTATCAACCTCTTTCAACCTAACACCCAATCTAGCCAACCGATGGAACTCTCTAGCTAACCTCTTTGCCACTATAATCAACATGGACTAGGGTACCCATAGACACTCTACTTAGAGTATCGGCCATAACATTAGTCTTACTGGGGTGATAATGCACACTCATATCATAATCCTTGAGGAGCTCTATCCACCTTTTTTGTCTATAGATGAAATCCTTTTGTGTGAACACATATTAGAGACTCTTATAATCAGCAAACACATCAACATGGACCTTATACAAATAGTGATGCCAAATCTTCAAATCAAATAGCATGGCGGCCAATTCAAAATCATGGGTAGAATAATTCTTTTCATGCACCTTAAGTTGTCTAGAGGCATAGGCTATCACCTTACCATTTGCATCAAAACACAACCCAAACCAATTCTTGAGGCATCGTCCCTTCTGGTAGAGACAAGGGAGGAGTAGAGACAAGCCTATCTTTCAAAGTTTAGAAACTCTTTTCACACTTATTAGTCCATAAAAAATTTGCCTTCTATTGGGTCAACTTAGTCATGGGAGAGGTAATAGAAGAGAAATCACTAAAAAACCTCTGTTAGTAACCCGCCAAACCCAAGAAACTTCTAATGTCCAATGGAGTCAAAGGACTAGGACAATTTCTAATTATTTTCGTCATTTTAGGATCCACCTTAATACCATCACCCGACACCACAAGACCTAGAAAGACAACCTCTTTCAACAAAAATTCACATTTTTCATACTTAGCAAACAATTTCTCCTCCCTCAAGATTTGCAACACCACCCTTAAGTGATCCACATGCTCCTCCTCACTATGGAAATAGATCAAGATATCATCAATGAAAATCACCACAAACAAATCAAGGTAGGGTTTAAAGACCTTATTGATAACATCCATGAAGATAGTTGGTGTATTAGTCAAACCTAAGGATATAAACCACGAACTCATAGTAGCCATACATAATCTGAAAGGCCGACTTGAGAATGTCAAACTCTCTCACCTTCACTTTGTGATACCCGGACAGAAGATCAATATAGAAGTTACTAGCCCCTTGAAATTAGTCAAAAAGATCATCAATCATTGGTAGAGGGTACTTATTCTTTATGGTGACCCTATTAAGTTGTCGGTAATCAATGCACATTCTAAGAGTACCATCCTTCTTCTTCACAAACAACATTGGTGCACCCCAAGGTGATTGGCTAGGCTTTATAAAACTCTTCTCGAACAAATTCCTCAATTGCTCCTTCAACTCCTTTAACTCCACCGGGGCCACACGGTAAGGGGGAATAGAAATGGGTTGAGTATCGGGAAGGAGGTCTATACCACAATCTACTTCCCTTTCGGGAGGAACACCAGGAAACTCACTATGAAAGACATCAAGGAACTCATTAACCCCCAAAACGACTCTGTAGGAAGGACTTTGGACTCAACATTCCTAATCCTCACAAGATGATAGAGACACCCCTTAGACATCAACTTTTAAGTTTTAGTGCAAGAAATAAACCTACCCTTGACCACCACATCACGACTCTCCCACTCAAGGATGGTTTCAATAGCGAATTGGAATTTGAAACCGACTCTATAGGAAGGACTTTGGACTTAACATCCCAATCCCTCACAAGATGATAGAGACATCCCTTAGACATAAACTTTTGGGTTTTAATGCAAGAAATAAACCTACCCTTGACCACCACATCATGACTCTTCAACTCAAGGATAGATTCATTAGGGAATTGGAATTTGACCCTATGGGTTCTACAATCAGTAAAAGCATAATATGCATATAACCAATCCATCGGAAGAATGACAATAAAATCCACCATATCCAACTCAACAAAATCACAGACAATATCTTATGCAAAAGGAATACGAAAAAATTTCTATAGACCTTTCTTGCAACAATGGATACATCAACAGAGTAGACACCTCTAATGGCTCACACAACAATTCAGGTTTAACATGAAACTTTTTGGCAACAAAAGGAGTAATGAAAGAAAGAGTGGCACTCGGGTTTATAAATGCATACACATCAAAATCAAAGACTTTTAACATACCGATGATGACATTGGAAACCTCATCTACCCCTTTTCTCCCTTGAAGAGCATAGAACCGATTTTTCCTTGGAGCACCACCTTGTTGGCCTCCTCTTCCCCTTGGAACCATATTTGAACCTTCGCCTTATGGACAACCATCTCTACCCTTGTTTTGACTACGAGGAAATTCCATCACCTTATGATCCACTTCACCGCAACTATAACAAGCATTAGTGTCCTTCAAAAATGGGCCATTGTAACCTCTACCACATCTTGGACACATAGGATTAGGCACCACACCACCACCATCTTGGAAGCTTGAGTTGTCATTAGCAAACTTTCTATTAGTATCATTGGCATACGCTTGGCCTTGATGGAATCGGAAACCTTGGTACTTTGGAATCAACCTTCAAAACGAGCCTTCTTGGCCTTGTCCATTCTCCTCTTTCTCAACTTTTCCCTCTCAAATTGTTCGGAATAAGTCATGAGGTGGGAGATGTCAATATCACCTATCAACATGGAAGCATGACATTCTTCATTTACCAAGTTAGACATTTTCATCACAAACTTGTTCATCCTAGACCTCGGCTTGGCCACCAATTGTGGAGCATATTTGGACAGTTGGTTGAACTTGAGAGCATACACCTTCACACTCATAGACTCTTGCTTCAAATTCATAAATTCCATCAATTTTTCCTCCCTTAGCTCAATAGGGAAGAATCGCTTGAGAAATACTGCCTCAAATGCTTACCAAAAAATAGCATCACCATTCCCCTTCTCCACCTTTGATTGAGTAAACCATATTTGGTCCACCCCTTTAAGTTGGTAGGCCGCCAATTCTTCTTTCTCTTTTAACCTAACACCCATAATAGAAAATACTTTGTACACCTCATCAATAAATTCTTGAGGGTCCTCATCCACTTTAGACCCATGGAATTTCGATGGGTTCATCCGAGTAAAATCCCTCACCTTGAGGCTGAAGTAAGAGCATAAGGGGCTTGGGAACCTTGGTCGATTTGATTAGTCATTATATGGGCTAGCATGGTAATAGCATCTCGGATATCTTCATGGGTCACTCCCTCATATTGAGGAGCAGGAGGGGTCGATTGCTACTCGAAAGTGTGGGCTTTTCTCCCTCTCAGGATGGACATGATCTACCATAGCAAAGAATATTCATTAGGGGAAATTCTTACCTTAAGATCGATAGCATGACATAGATCAAGAAGAAGGGAAATATTTCCTAAAATGCCTCATGGTCTCTCACTTGTAGTTGTGGTGCACTTCACAACTAGGAATAAGACTCTAATCAATGCAATATGTTGGATGCTGAGACCATTAACAAAAAAATGCTCTGATACCAAGTTTGTCATGACCCAAGCCTAGGGCCTAGACATGATACAGTGAATGGGAACATGAAGGAACCCAAACAAGCCTCTTAGCATATCAATCATACATACTTGTTCATGGAAACAAAGTAAATAATATCAAGGGAGTATAAATAAGGATAAAGGGACTAAGTGAAGTCTTTAATAGCACAAATCATGGAAAGAGTCAAAGCTCAAACATAAATACAGCACTTGTCCAACAAAACCTCTAGCATAGATAGGGTGGGTACCAAGACACTCTTCGGGCTTACCCTCATAGTACCAAGAGTTCAATTTAAAGAAATAACATAAGGAAGAGTAACATAGCTAGTGTCCCCGAACTTGAGGACTTACCAAAAGCTTATCTTCAAGATGTCCAAAACTAACCACGTGGAGGATGATCATGAGGATCTTTGGTTCCTACATGGTAACATCATGTAGGTATAGAGTATGCATTAGTACGTTTGAATGTACTAAGTATGTAGGGTGCAATGCAACAAAACATATGCAACTTAGTCAAAATACATATACATAACCAATGAATAAGTATAATAACATTATGGCATGCATGATCAATGCTTGAAGTAAAAAATGCTTGGAGAATATATAGCTTGAGAATATATATTACATGTGTAGGAAGAGACTGTCATCATAGACCAAGCAAACAAGCACATGGAATCCAAGGGATACCACCCCCTTGGGAAGTGAATGAGGAATCTACCAGTAAATTTGTAGATGGGCATACCACCCGCCATCAAAGTGGTCAAGTATATACCTCTCAACATGGTAGATGGGCACACCACCCCCTATCAATATGGTCAAGGTATATACCCCTCAACATGGTAAATAGGCACACCACCCTCCATTAAAGTGGTCAAGGTATATATCCCTCAACATGGTAGATGGGCATACCATCCCCCATCAAAGTGGTTGAGGCATATCACCCCCTCAACTAGGTATGGTCAACTTGCAACACTATAGATACTTTTCATGAATTCAACACAATCATATATTCCTTTAATCATCATAAAGTCACTTGACTCATAAGTCATACAATAGATCATCAATAACTCAAGATTCCATAATCAGACATTTTACCAAACACTTGGAGGGTGTGTAATGCTAGTTCAAAGTCATGTAATTCAAGAGTGAAATCATGTGAGAAAACTCAATGTAAATCATCCCATAAACACTTGGTAACACCCTCATGCAAGACACATTAAAACCCCTCATCAAGTCTCATAATAGATCATATATTCATAGCTCAAAACATGTTTAAACAATCAATATTTCATGAAACCCCAATATAGTTTTATAATCAACTTTATAATAAGAGATACCTATAGATAAATCACTTAAAAACATGAAAGGTTGTACACCATAGGTGAAAGGACCTAATGGTTGAAACTCACATACCTCAAATTTGGAGATTTCCTTGATGAAGATTTGATTGACAACTTGAAGATTGAATAAATTTCTTGAAATTCGGAATGAGTTTGGCATACTTGAACTTGGATGAAATATTTGGCTTAGTGTTAGAGAGGGTTTTGGAGAATGTATTGAATGATATGGAGTTGAATAATGACTAAGAATAGGGTTTTTATGACGTAGGGGACTTAGGCCAAAGACTCCAAGACCTTGGACTGAAATGAAAAAAAAACTGGTAACAAATACACTGGTTTGTGCCCTAACCGCGTCGCGCCAGGGTCGAACCCTCACTATTTTGCGCAAACTTGGAAAAATCAAATGTTTCTGTGGTTGCTCTAAAATCGGGCTTATACCCATCTCCCACTTAATTTCTCCACCCGATCAAGAATATGAAGTCAAATTTTTTATATCATGCACGGATTTTGAAATATGAGGAAATTAAGAATATGGGTATTTTCGAGGCATATTTTTGGGAACTTTTTGGGGTGTTTCAACCTTTACCTTACAATTCGTAACCGAAGCTTTTAATTCTAGCTAGGTAGGGTCAAGGTCTTGTTTCGACAAACCTTTTCAACCAAAGAAGATTGGGAACCATCAAATACCACCACACCTCCATTTTCAACTTTGTTCAACCTAACTCCCAACCTAGATAATAGGTGGACTTCTCTCGCCACTTCCTTATTACCTTCATTAATATGAGCAACACTCCCCATGGACACTATATTTAGTGCATAGGCCATAATATTAAGGGATGATAGTGCATACTTATGTCATAGTCCTTGAGGTATTCTAATCACCTTCCTTGCCTCAAATTGAGATCTCTTTGTATGAACACATATTGGAGACTCTAGTGGTTGGTGAACACATATACATGAACCCATAAAAGTAATGACTCCATAAGTTTAAGGAAACACCATGGCCGCCAGTTCGAGATCATAGGTGGGATAATTACGCTCAAGCACCTTTAATTATCGAGATGCATATGTTATGACCTTGCCACTTTGCATCAATACACACCCCAAACCGACCCTTGAAGCATCACAATAAATAACAAGCCCTTCCAACCCTTCTGGTAGAGCCAAAATAGGAGCGGATGTAAGCTTGCCTTTCAAAGTTTGAAAACTTCTTTCACATTCATTGGTCCACACATATTTTGCCTTCTTTTAAGTCAATTTTCTCAAAGGGGAAGTAATTGAGGAGAAACCATATAGGAACCTCTGGTAATACCCCACTAAGCCCAGTAAACTCCTAATATCCATTGGAGTCTGGGGACTATGACAATTACTTATCACTTCCATTTTCTTATGGTCCACTTTAATTCCATCACCCCACACCACATGCCTTAGGAATGCAACTTTCTTCAACAAAAATTCACACTTATCAAATTTAGAGAACAACTTCTCATCCCTCAATGTTTGCAACACTACCTCAGATGCTTTGCATGCTTTTCTTCACTCTTAAGAGTAAATCAATATGTTATCTATGAAGACCACAACAAACATGTCAATGTAGGGTTTAAAGACCCTGTTCGTGAGATCTATAAATATTATTGGTGCATTAGTTAAGCTGAATGACATCACCACAAATTCAAAATGTCCATATCTAGTCCAAAAATCTGTCATAAGAATGTCACACTCCCTTACCTCATTTGGTGATACCCGGATCGAAGATCAATCTTACAAAAATTGCTAGCCCCTTGTAGTTGATAAAATAGATCATCTATCCTTAGCGAAGGATACTTGTTCTTTATTGTGACCTTATTGAGTTGCCGGTAGTCAATGCACATTCTAAGTGAGTCATCCTTCTTCTTTACAAACAACACCAGTGCACCCCAAGTTGATTTGCTAGGCCTTATAAAACCCTTTTCCAATAAATCCTTCAATTGGTCCTTTAACTCTATAGGGGCCATACGATAAGGAGGAATGGAAATGGTTTGAGTATCAGGGAGGGGATTTATACCGTAATCTATCTCCCTTTTGGGAGGGACACCGTGAAGCTCATCGAGAAAGACATCAAGAAACTTATTGACAACCAAGTACTACTCAATAGGAGGAACTTTAGACTTAATATCCCAAACCCTTATGATATGATAAATGCAACCCTTGCTAATCAATTTTCGGGCCTTAAGACATAATATGAATCTACCCTCAACCGATTAATTACGACCTTCCCACTCAAAGAAGGTCTCATTAAGAAATTGGAACTTAACCACATGAGTTCTACAATCAATGGAAATGTGATATACACATAATAAATCTATCCCAAGAATGACATCAAAATCCACCATGTCAAATTCAATAAAATCAAAAGGCAACATTATCTGCACTATAGACACGGGACAATCCCTATAGACCCTCCTAGCAATAATGGACTCACAAATGGGGTAGATACCTCAAAGGGTTCACACAACAACTAGAGACACACATGAAGCCTATTAGCAATAAAAGGGGTAATGAAAGAGAGAGTAGCACCTGGATCTAATAAAGCATACACATCATAATCATATACCTTTAACATACTGGTAACAACATCGGGCATATCCTCCACTCCTTGCCTCCATTAGAGGGTATAAAACTGTTTGTGTCGTGGGGAACCCCTTGTTGGCCACCTTGTGCCCTTTGATAAACACGAGCACCTTGTCCTTGGGGACAACTATCCCTTCCTTTGAGCACATGGGCAATCAACAAGCTTGTGGCCCACTCTTCCACACCCATACCAAGCATTCGAATCCCTCAATCATTTTCCATCATAATTTCTTCCATATTTTGGGCACCTTGGAAAAGTTGTCCCACCATTGGGTCATTGAACCTTAGGGTTGGGCACCCTATCATCCACAAACCTTTTGTTTTGAAAATTGGAGGATCCTTGGCCTTAGAATTTATGACCTTGTTGGAACTGACCACTATCAGAACCTCAGAAACCACCATCATACCGAACCTTCTTGGACTTCCTACTCCTTCTCTTCCTAAGCTTTTTCCCTTCAAGTTGCTCGGCATAATTCATGAGCCGAGACAAATCCATATCACCTTCAAGTATATGCCCAGTCGGATACCCCCAACACAAACTTGTTCATCCTTGTTGTAGGGTCGAAAACCAAGTGAGGATCATATTTGAAAATCTAGTTGAACTTGAGGGAATACTCCTTTACACTCATGTATCCTTTCTTGAGATTCATGAACTCTATCATCTTCGCCTCTCTCAATTCAATACAGAAGAATCGGTTGAGAAAGGTGGCCTTAAATTCCTCCTATGGGATGGGATCATCGTTCCTTCTCTCAAGTTTCCATTGAGTAAACCAAACTTGTGTAACACCCTTAATTTGATAGGCTATATGTTCGGCTCATTCTCCAAGCTCACCCCTATAATAGCAAGCACTTTGCATATCTCATCAATAAACTTTTGAGGGTCCTCCTCCTTTTTGGAGCCATGGAACTCCACAGGGTTCATCCTTGTGAAATCCCTAAATCTTGAAGCCAGGGTGGGAGCATGAGGAGCTTAGGCTCCTTGACTGAATTGGTTGGTCACAGCTTGTGCCAACATAGAAATGATGTCTCGGTAATCAACATGCGTAACCCTTTCCTCTTGGGGAGCTTGAGGAGCAGGATGGGTCAGGCTCTCCTTGGGTGTAGGTGCTCATTCGGCCATTGTCTTTGGTTGTGGCATGATGTATAAGAGCAAAAGACCACCCGTTAGGGAAGGAAAACTTATTTTGAAGCTAAGGCATGACATAGATCATGCAGAAGTGAACCATTTCCTAAACTGACTCATAGCCTCCTTCACAATCATGAAGAAGACTCTATTGAAGCGGTGTGTTTAATTTTTTAGAACCATTTATAAACCTAGTGCTATGATACCAAGCTTGTCATGACCCAAGCCTAGGACCTAGACTTGACACGGCGAATGGGAACCCCAAGGGATTCTAAACAAGCCTCCTAAGCATACATAGATCATCCTTGGTTTCTCAGAAACAATAAAGGATTAATGAACAGATATCAAATATTTTCTAGAGGAAATGGGACTTTGGACTCACGCAATCAGGCATTTAGGGACTTGGGACTTCCATCATGTCCATTCACATATAACAAACATAGAAGGGAAATGGGACTAAGGGAAGTCTTTGCAATTATATAAAGATAATAGAAGTCTAGCTCAATACATACAACTTTCATATCCAACGTCACCTCTAGTATGAGGGGAAGGGGGACCAAGACATCTCCGTGGCTCACCCTCAAAAGATAAAAGAAGGTCTTAAATAAATGTATTAACAAAGCATGAAATAAAGTGGATGTTATCCCCAGAGTTGAGGAATCACCAATAGCAATCTTCAAACGATCCGTCTAGCCATGTGGAGGAGAAGGATGAATAGGAGCTCCGGTATCTACAAGGTTAGATCATGTAGGCAAAAAGCATGCGTTAGTACTTTGAATGTACTAAGTATGCGGGGTGCAATACAACAAGATACATAAACCATAATAATCAAAATGCATAATTATAATCATAGACATAAGCTCAATATAACATGTATAATCAATGCTCAAATAAACATGCATGAAGATAATCCAACTTCCATGATATACGATAAATATGTGGGAGGAGACCCTAACTGACATATAAGACCAAGCAAGCTACTACTTAGAATCCCGATGTTCACTCCACACAGAATGAAGGAGTCGTCTACTTGCCAACATAAACTAAGCATAACCCCACATATTGGGTCATAACCTAGATGGCTCCACTAGTAAAAGCCTATTAAGGGAAACTAAATAAACCTATGGTGGCACTTAGTTAAGAGACCAAGACTGAACAGACCTTAGGCCTCAATCGGTGCTTAGTCTAATCCCACAAAAACTTTGAAATAATCATAAACTTAATTATAACTTGCATAACTTATAGAATATGATAACATGACATGAGTAGCTTATTCAAACACATAACCCCTACATGTGTCATATACCTTGTACTAGGGGGAAAAACATAACATAGGACATAACCCCTTCTAGTAAGCATTGTATAACACATGAGGGTAGAGATTGTAATATGTATAACCCCTTAACATGGTGTATACCTTGTACTAGAGGGTAAAACAATAACATAGGACAGAACCCCTTCTAGTAGGCATCACAATACACACGAGGGTGGAGATTGTAATATGCATGACCCCTTCAAGTGATCTTTAGATAGTACATGAGGGTACAATAGTTGTTATGCATGACCCCTTCATGTTGACATGATTCCTCACAAGAGGGTAAAAATATAAAATAAGGGCTCAACATTTTACTTGCAAATTGTAGAAACTTTTCATGTGTTTAACATGTTTGGGAGCCCATAATTTATTATAACATGTTTGTCTTATAAATTTAGTCAAACACGGTGGGTATATGTACATGTAGTTAAAATCATGCATTTCAAGAGTCTAAGATAAGAGATGAGTAAACCCAACTCACTTTGAAGTCAATCAAATCAACCCACAAATATTGTAGTAAAACCCTTATCATTTAGAATCATATTTCAAGACACATAGTGGAAAATAATTAGATTGGATCATTCTTAATTAGCCCATTACAATAATATACATCATTTTTTAAAATATAGACATGAGAACATGAAACTCATCTTATCAAGTAAAACCTAGTCAAGACTTCTTCAATACTCTATAAATTCATAAATTCAACATGATGTCTTACTTCACGATAATGCATAAAAATAAACCATCATAAAATGCATAATGATAATATCATATGTAAGAGTTCATAAAATACTCATAAAGATCCATAGATTTCATGTAGTTGGAGAAGAATAACGGTTAGACTTGTGGTAAGGAAAGTTCCCACAACCAAATACATATACCTTGGTGATAGAGGATAGAAAAACCCTTGGAAAATGCTGAGATATTCAGAACCCTAGTTTGCACTTTCTTGCTTGAAGCCTTGGGGGAACTTGACAGTGTTTTGAGAGAGTTAGAGACTTAGGGTTTTGGGGAATGAGAGGGAATGGATGAATCAGGGTTGTATATACCGATTAGGGACATAGGTGGGATCAAAATAGTATAGTATGGACTTAGAAAAAGAAGGAAAGGTCAAATTTAGACCTATTAAATTCTGGTTGGGCAGGTCTACGACACCTTGCCTATGGGCCATAGAATATTCTACAAGTTGTAGATGACCTTTCTGTCATGACCCAAACCTATGGCCTAGTATGGGGAACCTGAAGGAACCCCAAGCTATCCTCTTAACATATGATTACATATCCTTGATCGCGAAAGCAATAATATAACAATAAGAGATAGTAAATAGGGATAACAGGGGTTAAGGGACATCTTGCTTATCATAAAACTTCACAGAGTCAAGAGATTCAAGGCTCATAACATCAATATATATCTTGTCCAACAACACCTCTAAACATAGTACTTTGCAGGGTCCAAGACGAGAAATTAGGCTCACCATCATAGTCAAGCATACAATAAAAGGGCAACAGAGTCTTTATACATAGCGTAAGATCAAGACATTGTCCCCAAAGTTGAGGACTCACCACTTACTTTGTAGGGAAATTGTACTAGCCACGTAGAGGAGGAGGATGATCACGTGGGGCTCCACTTCGTAAATGGTGATATCATGTAGGCAAAAGTATGCGTTAGTACGTTATAGTGTACTAAGTATGTAGGATGCAATGCAACAATAGATAGGCAACATAGTCAAAATGCATAATAATAAGCAATAGATAGCATTATAACAATATGGTATGTACGATCAGTGCTTAAGTAAATCATGCTTATCTATACATCATATTATTTATGAAGAAAATATACCATCATCATAGACCAAACAACATAGTACTTGGAATCAAACGTAGACCACCCCTTAGAAGAGATTGAAGTACCAACCCTTCAGTTAGTTGATGGCATACCGCCCCCATCCGAGATGATTAAGGTACCAACCTATCAATTCGTTAATGGCACACCGCCCCTATCCAAGACAATTAAGGTACCAACGCCTCATTGGTTGATGGCATACCACCCTCATCCGAGATGATTGAGGTATCAACCCCTCAATTGGTTGATGGCATACTGTCCCCATCTGAGATGATTGAGGTACCAACCCCTCTATTGGTTGATGGCATACTGCCCCTATCTGAGATGATTGAGCTACCAACCCCTTAATTGGTTGATAGCATACCACCCCCATCTAGGTGATTGAGGCATCACCCCTTAATTGGCTATGATCAACTCATAATATAATAGATACTTCACATGACATCAACATATATATACTTCTCATGATACCAACACATACATACTTCTCATGACACCGACACATGCATAATTATCATGACACTGACATAGATGTACTTCTCGTGATATCAACAAATTCCTGTCACTCTTTCATTATCATAAAGTCACTTAACTCATATGCCAACTCTTAGGCCTTCAACAACTCAATCTACAGTAATCGGACATTTCATCAAACACTTGGTGGGTGTGTAATGCTAGCGTGAAATTATGCAATTAAAGAGTAAAATCATGCAAGAAATCTTAAAGTAAATCATCCCATCAATACTTGGTAACACTATTATGAAATATACATCAAAACCCTTCATCAAATCTCAAGAGAGATCTAAGATTCATAGCTCAAAATATGCATAAATAGTCACACTTTTACAAAACACCAACACAATTCATAGACAAATTCATAAAAGAAAACACATATGTAAAATCAACATAGAAACATGTATTTTAGGTAAAAATGAAGGTTGAGCATCATGGGTGAAAGGATCTACTGGTTATGACCCACATACCTTGACTTTGGAGAATTCTGGAAGAAGATTGAAAATGGAGACTCGAAGCTTGAGTGAAATCCTTAGGATTCGGATAAGTTTTGGGATTGGGCTTTTGGATGAAATATTTGTCTAAGTGTGAATGAGTATTGGGGAATGTTTAGTATGATATGGTGTTGAAATATGGCTATGTATAGGTATTTTTCACTCATGGGAGAACTTAGGCCCAAGAACAAAAAGTTTAGGACTGAACAAGCAAAGCAATTAATAAAATACACATCTGTGCACCCTGGCCGTGTCTCTCCAGGGGCGCACAGAGCTCACTGGAAATTGATTTTTAGAAGAATAAAATTGTTATTCGTTTTCTCTAAATTGGGGTTAGAATCATTTCCCACTCAATTAGACCCCTGATCATGAATATAAAGTCAAATCTTCTATATCATGCACGGATTTTGAGATGTATAGAAATTACGATTCCGCACTTTTGAGACACATTTTCGAGAACTTTTTGGGGTCGTGTCAATATCTCCCCATTGGGAATATTCATCCACAAATGTCAAAGAAATATAGATGAGAAGAGTAATCATGAGTAAATCAGCCCCAACAAAAATCAACAGTACACTTAAACACCATTTTCAAAATCTCAACATAAAATCACCATGAACTTTATTAATATAATCTTAAATGCATGCAAATGATATAGGGGCTGAAAAATGAGACATGAAATCACATAGAAGATTTAGAATTAGTACTGTAGTCTTGAGTAGAGTGGAAGAGATAAGGATATCATTTTTTCATATTTGTTTCGGCCTCTCATGTAGCACTTTCGACTAGTTGATTCCTCCAAAGGACCTTAAAGGAAGCAACATCCTTGATCCTTAACCTATTCACTTGTCTATCCAAGATACCTACTGGAATTTCTCTATAAGTTAAGTTATCTTAAACCACCCCCACAATATCAAGAGGCACAATAATATTAGGCTCATCCACACATTTCCTCAACATAGACACATGGGAAATCGGATGAACCAATTCCATTTCACTAGGCAACTCCAACTCTTAGGCCACTTGGCCAATCCTCCTCAACACCCTGTAAGGACCCACAAATCTTGGACTTAGTTTACCATTTTTACCAAAATGAACCACACCCTTCATGTGTGATGCCTATAAATAGACCCAATCACCAACTTTAAATTCAAGCTAACTTCTTCTCACATCGGCATAGGTCTTTTGACTACTTTGGGCTGTTTTCAGCGTTTCTCTAATCAAGCTTACCTTCTCCATAGCATTCATAACTAGATCCAGACCCAAAAAAGCCATTTCTCCCACTTCGAACCACCCAACCGGTGATCTACAATGTCTACCATAAAGAGCCTCAAAAGGAGCCATACAAATGTTAGAATGACAGCTATTATAAGCGAACTCAATCAATGGATGGTGATCATTCCAACTAACCTTGAACTTTAAAATACAAGCCTAAGCATGTCCGCAAGAGTTTGGATAGTTCTTTTAGCTTGGCCATCCGTTTGAGGGTGAAAGATTATACTAAGCTTTACCTTGGTTCCAAGACCTCTTTGAAAGGACGTCCAAAAGTGTGAAGTGAATTGAGCAGCACGATCCGATATGATAGAAAAATTCCCCCATCTAATCTTACCAACTTATGAATGCATAATATAGCATAGTCTTCGGCCCCGTAAGTAGTCTTAACCGGTAGAAAATGAGCTGACTTTGTCATTCTATCAACCATCACCCAAAAAGAATATTACTTCAGAAACAAAAAAGTAAAGTCAAATTTCTTTCTAGTCTTAGGCAACCCAACCATAAAATCCATATTAATTTCCTCCCCTTTCCAAGTAGGAATATCTATGTCTTTGGTTAGGCCACCCGGCCTTTGGTGTTCGGCTTTGACTTGTTGGCAACTATAACAAAAGAATACAAATTTGGTAATGTCTTTCTTCATACCTCCCCTCCAATACACATCCCTCAAATCCCTGTACATCTTTGTAAAACTGGGGTGAGTAGAGTAGGAAGAATTATGAGCCTCACCAAGAATTATCTCTCTCAAGCCCTCAACACAAGGAACACATAGCCTACCTTGGTACCTAAGGCACCATCTCCCCCTTAGAGAAAACCTCCATCTTACCCTCTTTCACTAAGTCCTTCAATTCTAACAAGGAGGGATCAAGATCTTGCTTTCCTTTTACCTCATCGACAATGGAAGACTTTGAGCCATTAACAACCACAATACCACCATTATCCACCTCTTCCAACCTAACACTCGATCTCGCCAACCGATGGACCTCCCTAGCCACCTTTTTGTCCCCATCATCAACATGAGCTAGGCTACCCATATACACCCTACTCAAAGCATCCGCCACAATATTTGCCTTGCCAGGATGATAATGAACACTCATATCATAATCCTTAAGAAGTTCCAACTACCTTTTTTGCCTCAAGTTTAGCTCTTTTTGAGTGAACACGTATTGGAGACTCTTATGATCGGTAAATACATCAATATGCACTTCATACAAATAATGACGCTAAATTTTCAAAGCAAAAATCACGGCGGCCAATTCAAGATTATGAGTAGGATAATTCTTTTCATGCACTTTGAGTTGCCCAGAAGCATAGGGTGTTACCTTACCATTTTGCATCAACACACAATCCAAACCACTCCGGGAGGCATCACAATACACAACCAATCCTTCCAACCTTTCCGATAGAGATAAGATAGGAGCGGGCACAAGCTTATCCTTCAAGGTTTGGAAACGCTTTCGACACTCATTGTTCCACATAAACTTAGTCTTCTTTTGGGCCAACTTGGTCATGAGAAAAGCAATAGAAGAGAACCCATTCACAAACATCCGATATAACCCCCTAAGCCCAAGAAGCTTCTAATGTTTGATGGGGTCAATGGTCTAGGACAATTTCTAATCACATCTATCTTTTTAGGATCCGCCTTAATACCATCCCCTAACACCACATGACCTAGAAAAGCAACCTCTTTCAACTTAAATTTACACTTTTCATTTAGCATACAACTTCTCTTCCCTCAATCTTTGTAGCACTACCCTAAAATGAGCCACATGCTCCTCCTCACTATGAGAATAGATCAAAATATCATCAATGAAGGCAACCACAGACAAATCAAGGTAGGGTTTAAAGATCCTATCTATAAGAACCATGAAGACAGTCGGTGCATTGGTCAACCCAAAGACATAACTATAAATTCATAATGCTCATACCTAGTTCGGAAGGTCGTCTTGGAAATGTCACACTCCCACACCTTCACTTGATGATACCCCGACCGCAGGTCAATCTTATAGAAGTTACTGGCCCCTTGAAGTTGGTCAAACAAGTCATCAATTCTTGGTAGAGGATGTTTATTCTTGATCGTGACCATATTAAGTTGCTGGTAGTCAATACACATTCTAAGAGACCCATCTTTCTTCTTCATGAACAACACTAGTGCACCGCAAGGTGATTATCTAAGCCTAACTAAACCCTACTCCAAAAAGTCCTTCAACTGCTCCTTCAACTCTTTTATCTCCGCTAGGGCCTTACAATAAGGGGGAATAGAAATAGGTTGGGTATGGAGAAGGAGGTCTATTCCAAAATCTATTTCCCTTTCGGGAGGAACACCAGGAAGATCATTTAGAAAGACATCAAGAAACTCATTTACTACCGAAACCAACTCTATTGGAAGGACCTTGGACTCCACATCCCTAACCCTCACAAGATGATAAAGACACGCCTTAGAGATCAACTTTTGAGCTTTAATGCAACAGATGAACCTACCCTTGATCACCACATCATTACTTTCCCACTCAAGAACAGGTTCATTTGGAAATTGAAATTTGACCCTACGAGTTCTACAATCAATAGAGGTATAGTATGCATGCACCCAATCCATCCCAAGAATGACATCAAAATCAACCATATTCAACTTAAAAAAAGATTACAAGGTAATATTTTATGCAAGATTCAAATGGGACAATTTCTATAGACCTTTCAAGCAACAATGGATGTACCAATAGGAGTAGACACCTCATAAGACTAACACAATAATTTGGGCTCAACATGAAACTTTTTGGCAATAAAGGAGTGATAAAAGAAAGAGTGGCACCCTAGTCAATCAAAACATACACATCAAAATCAAATACTTTCAACATACTGGTCACGACATCGGGCACCTCATCAACCCCTTACCTCCCATGTAAAGCATAAAACTGATTGTACTTTGGGGCACCACTTTGTTGACCTCCTCTCCAAAGGAACCACATTAGCACCCCGACCTTATGGATGAACATCCTTACCCTTGTTGTGATTTTGTGGACATAACCATGGCAAGCATTAGTAGCCCTCATGCATGGGCCACCATGACCCTTACCATATTTCGAACACATAAGTCTAGGCATCACACCACCACCCTCTTGGGGCCTTAGGCAGTCATTGGCAAATCTCCCACTAGGAGCATGAGAAGACCCTTGGCCTTGGTGAAACTGGCCACCCTTGTGATTTTGGAACTTACCATCAAAATGGGACCTCTTAGCCTCATGACACCTTCTCTTCCTCAATTTCTCCCCCTACAGTTTTTTTGGCATAAGTCATCAATAAGGAAAAATCTATGTCATTAATCAACATAGCGGTACAATATTCTTAATTTACCAAATCAGAAACACCGACCACAAAATTATTCATTTTAGACCATGACTGCAACCAAGTGTGGAGCATATTTTGAAAGTTGGTTGAACTTGAGGGCATGCTCCTTCACACTCATAGACCCTAGCTTCAAATTCATAAACTCCACAAATTTAGCTAACGTAAACTCAAGAGGAAAGAACCAGTTGAGAAAAGCCAACTTAAACTCCTCCCATAGAACTACATGGTTGTTCCCCTTCTCCTCCTATCATTGAGTGTACCAAATTTGAGCCACCCTCTTGAGTTGGTAAGTCACCAAATCCACCTTTTCTTCCAACCTCACACTCATACTGGATAACACTTTGTATACTTCATTCAATGAATTCTTGAGGATCCTCATCCACTTTAGTGAAACGACCTCAAAAAGAGCCTGAAAACATGTCTCGAAAATGCCCAGAATTTTAAATTCCATATACCTCAAAATTCATATGTTATTTTTATAATCTGACTTCATATGCTTGATCAGAGGATCAAAATTAGTAGGAATAGGGTCTAACCCAAATTTTTGAGCAACAATATCAAAATTCAAATATCCCATGGTGCAATTTCCAGTGAGGTTTTCACGTCACCTCCGTGATGCACCTTAGCTTATTTTGGGACTGTTTTTTCTTAGTTCGATCCAAGATTTCTGAGTCTTGGGCCTAAGTGTTCCCAAATGTGGTTTTACCTATACTTAGCCAAATTTCACCCTCATATTATCTAAAACATTTCCCAATACTCACTTAAACACTTAGCTATATTTTCACTCCCAAATTCAAGTCCAAAACCCTCATCCTAACTAAGGTTTTCCTTCAAGTTTCTTCTTGAAGCTTCAAGTCTCTATCTCCAATCTTCACCAAGTTCATCTCTAGATTAAGTTATGTGGGTTTCTTTCATGGGTTCCTTTCACCCATGATACCCATGCCTTCTTTTACTCAAATTGAATGATTTAAAGTTAATTTACAAATGGTTCTTGATTATTATGAAATTTACTACACATTATGTTAAATTTATGTGAAATTGTGACTATTTTGTTATATTTTGAGCTATAAATCATTAATATATTATAAGATATGAGAAGGGGTTTTAATGCATATTGCTTGAGGGTGTTGCAAGGCATTGATTGATGGTTTTACAATGGACTTTCTTGAATGATTTTATCTCTATATTTAATGGTTTTATACTAGCATTATACACCCTCTAAGTGTTTGCTAAAATGTAGGGGGTGTGGTTTCTTAAGGAGTTGAAGGTCCAAAGTATGAGATATGATATGAATGAATATGTGATGATGAAATGAGCTTATGTATATGATATACTCTATATAAAGTGTTACATTAGGCCATGCCCAATCCAGGGGGTCTATGAACCCAGATAACCGAGATGGAGGTTTGTACTCATCACAGAGTGAAGGGTTAGTACTTCTCCACCTAGGTGATGGGGTGACATTATCACCAACGGAGGGAAGGGTTAGTAATTCTCCTCCTAGGTGATAAAGCGGCATTGTCACCAATTGAGGGAAGGGTTATTACTTCTCCACCTAGGTGATGGGGCGGTATTATCACCAATCGAGTGAAGGGTTAGTACTTCATCACCTATCTGATGGAGCGACATTATCACCAACCGAGTGAAGGGTTAGTACTTCACCACCTAAGTGATGGGGCGGCAACATCACTAACCAACCAAGGGGTTATACCTTGGAAATCTAGCTTGGTCTATTCTACCAATATGATATCTTATATGAGCATAAGTTATTTAAGCATGTTTTACATGAGAATTGATCATACATGTCATATTGTCATATGATGTCTATTGTCCATTGTTATGCATTTTGATTATAACATCTATTTTGATTATAATATCTATCTCTTGTTGCATTGCATCCTACATACTTAGTACATTCAAACGTACTAATGAATACTCTATGCATACATGATGTCACCATGTAGGAATCGGTGCCTAAGTTGATCATCCTCCTCTATGTGGCTAGTTCGATACTACTCAAGCTAGTTAGTGAGTCCTCCACTTCAGAGATCTTAGTCTATGTTGCTCTTATTATGTATTGATACATTCTTCTTTATTATCTATTTTGACAATGAGGGTGATCCTGGTAACTTTGTTTTGGCCCCTACTCTTATATATGTATTAGAGGTGTTTGTTGGACACATTATGTATCTATGTTGAGAGCCTTGACTTTGTTATTCTTGATGTCTATGGTATGAAAGTGTTTTTCCTTAGCCCCGGTTGTCCCACTTTATTATCTCTTGATGCTTGATTTATTACTTCCGTGACCAAGGATATGTAATGATCTTCTAAGAACCTTGCTTGGGGTACCCTTTGGGTTTCCCCTTGCACTGTGTCACGTCTAGGGCCTATTTTAGGGTCGTGACAAACTTACTATCAGAGCACTAGGTTGATAGATCATCTAGTCCAACACACCACATCAATTAGAGTCCTATTCATGGTTGTGAAGCGCTCCATGACTATGAATAGGAGGCTATGAGGTGTTTGAGGAAATGTTTCCCTTTTTCATGTTCAAAGTCATGCTATAGAGTTGTAGTAAATTTTCCCCTAACAATTGTTCTTTGCTATGGTAGATCATGCCAAACACTTGAGGAAGAAGGGGCCAAACTCCCGAGGAGAAACGTAACAATGGTGAGCTCCGGGATGCTCTCACTATACTTGCCCAAGTTATGGCCAACCAAGTCAATCAAGGGGCCCAAACCCTTCATGCTACTACCCCAAGAGCTAGGGTAAGAGAATTCATGAGGATGAATCCTTTGGTTTTCTATGGGTCAAAGGTGGATAAAGACCGACAAGAGTTCATTGATGAACTCTACAAAATCTTGAATATAATGGGTGTTAGGCCGAATGAAAAGGTGGGGTTGGCAGTGTACCAACTCAATGGTGCAGCCCAAATATGGTACAATCAATGGAAGGGTGAGAAAAGGATTTGTAATGTGGTGTTTTTGGAGGAGTTCAAATTGATGTTCCTTAGTCGGTTTTTCCCTCTTGAGCTTGGGGAAGCTAAGTTGGTGGAGTTTATGAATTAGAAATAAGGTGTTATGAGTGTGAGGGAGTATGCCCTCAAGTTTAATAAACTTTCAAAGTATGCTCCTCATTTGGTAGCCGATCCTAGATCTAGGATGAACAAGTTTGTGACGGGCTCTCTGACTTAGTAAGTGAAGAATGTCGGTCCTCCATGCTAAGTAGTTACATAGACTTGTCTCGATTGATGATCTATGCCGAGCAATTAGAGGCAAAGAAATTCAGGAAGAGAAGGGGGTATGAGGCCAAGAGGGCTCGTTTTGAGGGTAAGTTCCAAAAGGGTGTTAGATCTCATCAAGTCCAAGGGCCTTCTCATGCTACTAATAGGGGGTTTGACAATGACTACCCTAGCCCTCAAGGTGTTGGTGGTATGGCTCCTATGGATGAGTGTCCTAATATGGGAAGAGTCATAGTGGCCCATGTTTGAAGGTTTCTAATGCATGCTTAGGTTATAGAGAGCTTGGTCTCAAGAAGATAGATTGTCCAAGGAACCATGGCAAGGTCTAGTTTGCAAATGCGGTTCCATTGGGTAGAGGTGGTCCTCAAGGTGGTGCCACAAGGCACAATCAATTTTATGCTTAATATGGGAGGCAAGGGGTTGGTGAGATTCCCAATGTTGTTAAAGATATGTTGAAAATCTTTGACTTAGATGTGTATGCTTTGATTGATCCACTCGCCCCTCTTTCCTTTGTTATCCCTTTTGTTGCTAAAAAATTTCATGTTGTCCCTGAGTTGTTGCATGAGTTATATGAAGTGTTTACTCCTATTGGTGCCTCTATTGTTTCTAGGAAAGTTTATAAAAGTTGTCCTATTTGCATTTTGCATAAGTTATTGCCTTGTGATCTTGTTGAATTAGACATGGTAGATTTTGATATCATTCTTGGGATGGATTGGTTGCATGCCAACTATGCTTCTATAGATTGTAGAACCAAGAGGGTCAAGTTTCAATTTTCTAATGAACCTATCCTTGAGTGGGAAAGTCAAGATATGGTGGTCAAGGGTAGATTTATTTCATGCGTTAAAGCCCGTATTGATCTCTAAGGGGTGTCTATACCATCTTGTGAGGGTTAAAGATATGGAGTCCAAAGTCCATTCCAATGACCTTCTGGTGTCCATCCCGAAAGGGAGATAGATTTTGGCATAGATCTCCTTCCTGATACTCAACCTACATCTGTTCCCCCTTGTTTTATGGCCCCAGCAGAGTAGAAAGAGTTAAAAGAGTAATTGAAAGATTTCTTGGAGAAGGGATTTATTAGACATAGTCAATCACCTTGGGGTGTACTGGTGTTGTTTGTAAAGAAGAAGGATGGGTTACTTAGAATGTGTATCGACTAACGGCAACTCAATAGGGTCACTATAAAGAATAGATATCCTTTTCTAAGAATTGATGACTTGTTTAACGAATTGCAAGGGGCTAGCGTTTTCTCTATGATTGATCTTCAGTCTGGGTACCATCAAGTGATTGTGAGGGATTGTGACATCCCCAAGATGCTTTCTAGACTAGATATGGCAATTATGAATTTGTCGTGATGTCGTTTGGGATGACTAATGCACCGGCTATGTTCATGGACCTAATGAATAGGGTCTTTAAATCCTACCTTGATTCCTTTTTTGTGATTTTCATTGATGATATTTTGATCTACTCAAATAGTAGGGAGGATCATATGGGTCATTTGAGGGGGGTGCTGCAAAGATTGAGGGAGGAGAAAATTGTATGCTAAATATGACAAGTGTGAATTTTGGTTGAAGGAGGTTACATTCTTGGGTTATGTGGTATCGGGGGATGGTATAGAAGTAGATCCTAAGAAAACTGATGTGATTAGAAATTGGCCTAGACCACTGATCCCGTCGGATATTAGGAGTTTCTTGGGCCTCGTGGGTCATTATAGAAAGTTCGTGAATGGGTTCTCCTCTATTACTTTCCCTATGAAAAAGTTGACTCTAAAGAAGGTTTAATTTGTGTAGACCGATGAAAGTGAGAGAAGCTTCCAAACATGGAAGGATAGACTTGTGTCCACTCCTATATTGTCACTACCGAATGGGGTTAAAGGTTTTGTTGGGTATTGCAATGCATCTAGAGTTGGATTGTGTTTTGTGCTAATGCAAAATGGTAAGGGCATAGCTTATGCCTCTAGGAAACTTGCATTTCATGAAAAGAATTACCCTACCCATTATCTAGAGTTAGCCATCATGGTGTTTGCATTAAAGATTTGGCGTCACTACTTGTATGGAGTGCATGTAGATGTGTTCACCGATCATAAGAGCCTCCAATATGTCTTCACTCAAAAAGATCTCAACTTGAGGCAAAGGAGATGGTTAGAACTTCTTAAAGACTATGACAAGAGTCTACACTATCATGTAGGTAAGACAAATGTGGTGGCAGATGCTTTGAGTAGGGTGTCATGGGTATCCTAGCCCATGTTGATGGTGGTGATAAGGAGATTACTAGGGAGGTGCATCAATTGGGAAGAGTGGGGGCTAGGTTGGAAGAGGTTGGTGATGATCGTGTTGTCGTTGTGGATGGGTCTAAGTCTTCTTTGATTGATGAGGTTATAGGAAAACAAGATCTTGACTCCTCCTTGCTTGAATTGAAGGCCTTGGTGAAAGAGGGCAAAGTAGATGTTTTCTCCCAAGGAGGAGATGGTGCCTTAGGTACCAAGGTAGGTTATGTGTGCCTTGTATTGATGGTTTGAGGGAGAAGATCCTTGATGAGGTCCATAATTTTTCTTATTCCATTCACCCCGGTTCCACCAAAATGTATAAAGACTTGAGGGGCGTATATTGTGGAGAGGCATGAAGAGGGACATTGTGAAGTTCATTTTCGGTTATCGTAGTTGTCAACAAGTCAAAGCTGAATATCAAAGGCCAGTTGGCATAACCCAAGACATAGAGATTCCCACTTGGAAGTGGGAGGTGACTAATAAGGATTTTGTGGTTGGGTCACCCAAGACTAGAAAAGGCTTTGATTCTATATGGGTGGTGTTTGATAGGATGACGAAATTGGCTCACCTTCTACCAGTTAAGACCACATATGGGGCTGAAGAGTATGCAAGGTTGTACATCCTTTAGTTATAAGGCTGCATGGGGTTCCTTTGTCCCATCATAGTGGATCATGGTTCACAATTCACTTTACACTTTTGGAGGTCTTTTCAAAGAGGTCTTGGTACAAAGGTTTACCTTAGTACTGCCTTTGACCCCCAAATGGATGGCCAAGCCGAAAGGACCATCCAAACCCTTGAAGATATGCTTAGGGCATGTGTATTGGAGTTAAAGGGTAGTTGGGATGACCGTCTTCCTTTAATTGAGTTTGCATACAACAATAATTATCACCCTAGCAACGGTATGGCTCCTTTTGAGGTTCTTTAGGGGAGACGTTGTAGATCACCGGTTGGGTGGTTTGAGGTTGGAGAGGTGGCTTTAATGGGATAGATCTGGTTATGGAGGCTCTTTTTAAGGTGAGTATGATTAGGGAAAGGTTGGAAAAAACCCAAAGTCGTCAAAAAACCTATGCTGATGTAAGAAGAAGAGACCTTGAATTCGAAATGCGCGATTGGGTTTATTTGAAGGTTTCTCCAATGAAAGGAGTGGTCCATTTTGGTAAAAGAGGGAAGTTTAATCCAAGATATTTTGGTCCTAATGAGGTCATGAAGAGAGTTTGAAAGGTAGCTTATGAGTTAAAGTTGCCTAGTGAAATGAATTTGGTTCACCCGGTATTTCATGTCTCTATGTTGAGAAAATGTGTTGGTGACCCTAATGCTATTGTGCCTCTTGATGTTGTGGGTGTTTTTGATGTTAAATTTACTTAGAGAAGACTTTGTTTCAGATCTTATATAGGCAAGTGAAGAGATTGAGGAACAAGGAGGTTGCATCTGTTAAGGTCCTTTGGAGGAACCAAAAAATCGAAAGTGCTACTTGGGAGGCCGAAGCGGACATGCAAAAGTGGTATCCTTATATTTTCCACTACACTCAAGCCTAAGGTACTAATTTTTAGTCCCTTGTGTGATTACAAGTCTTATGTTTTGGCCCCTATGTCATTCATATGCATTCATGTTTAATTTGGCAAGTTATGATGATTTTACACATAAGTTGAGATTTGGAAAATGGTATTTCAAATGTGATGTTGCATTCTTGTTGGGGCTGATATGTTTAAGATCACTCTTGTCTTGTACGTCTTGTTTACATTTGGGGATGAATGTTTCCAAGGGGAAGACATTGAAATGACCCTTAAAATTGCCCGAAAACGTGCATCGGAAATGTCCAGAATTTTAACTTCTATATATCTCAAAATCCATTTATTATTTAAAAATCTGACTTTTTATTCTTGTTCAGAGAATTAAAATTAGGGGAAGAAGGGGCTAATCCTAATTTTAGAGCAATCGTATCAAAATTCAAAAATCCACGGTGCAATTTCCAGTTGAGGACTCACCACTAGCTTTGTAGGAAAATTGTACTAGCCACGTGGAGGAGGAGGATGATCAAGTGGAGCTTTGGTTCCTACATGATGATTTCATGTAGGCAAAAGTATATCTTAGTGCGTTTGAATGTACTAAGTATGTAGGATGCAATGCAACAAGAGATAGGCAATATAGTAAAAATGCATAATGATAAGCAATAGAATGACAATATGGCATGTATGATCACCAATTTGAGTCATGCATGTGCAATATCCCTTAAATAAGGTGAA
>JAABOM020000049.1:1574468-1594231 GCA_011800125.2 Solanum clarkiae
CCCCCCCCCCCCCCCCCCCCAAAAAAAAAAAAGGGAATATTATATACTTGTAGAGTGAGCGACACCCACTCTCAAACCCCCAACTTTGTTTTTCTCAATGTGAAAGGTGTTTCAAATGAAAAATCTTAAGTTATATTCCTTAATTTTGACAGCACCAGTTAGTTCATTTTTTTACCTCGCCTAATTGTACTATTAAAGTGTATTTCTGTTTCAAAGGAACCATACCAACACTGGTTCTGGAAGTGGTTTTCCTGCAAGTCTCTCAATATGCTTACTCCTTTTCATGTGAAATTTTGCAAGTGAGGTCAGCCATAGCTATATTGGTGCATGAAGCTTAAAGGCTTTTACTAAAATCAGCACTTTGCTGCTTCTCAAACTGCGGTGGTTGTTCTTGTACATAACTGGGAATAGTGCAGTTATGGTATCAATAACAGTTCTCTTTTTCCGTTAACCAGAAGCTGAGCATATTGCCAAGATCTGGAGGGGCTTTAGGATTTACCTATATTCCTCCAACCAATGAGGACAGATATCTGCTCTTTGTTGATGAATTGCGTGGGAGGTTGGTCACTCTCCTTGGCGGACGTGCTGCGGAAGAAGTATTGTACTCTGGACGTGTATCTACTGGTGCTCTTGATGATATACGTAGAGCAACAGACATGGCCTACAAGGCAGTGGCTGAATATGGTCTTAGTCAGACCATTGGCCCTATTTCAGTGGCAACACTTTCTGGAGGTGGGATGGATGATGGTGGATCCATGTCCTGGGGACGGGATCAGGTCTGTTCCGCTTCTCCCCTTCTTGTTGTCTGAATTCTCTGATTTTTTCTGCTCTAATATTTGATCTCAACTTATGTTTCTAACTTAAGAATACCACCTCCGTAGCAAAACTGAAAGTAAAATTATTCCACAGGGGCATCTTGTTGATCTCGTCCAAAGAGAGGTCAAGGCTTTACTGCAGTCTGCACTTGATATTGCACTCTGTGTTGTACGTGCTAATCCCAAGGTTCTTGAGGGTTTGGGAGCTCAATTGGAAGGTATTATATTCAAGTAACAGTTTACTAGTAAACTTTTCAGTTGCTTTCATTCGATTAACTTCACAAGGCAATGGTTTTGCATTGAAGATGAATAAAAGAATCTCACTTTAATATGTTGATAAATAACAAAGATCTCTTTATGCTATGTGATGTGTCTTTCCCTTTCATCCTCTTAAATATTTCTCTGTGGAAGGTGGATACTCTTTCTATTCCATTTTATGGCATTGTTTCGGTTTAGTATGTTAGAAGTAGGGCACCCTTTTATATTTGGGAACTCTTTTTTTCTATACTTATGATTTTAAGACCTCAAGTTTTTATGTTACTTCTGATATGTAATAAAGAGCTTTCTTTATTTTTTATACTCTATGCTCAGACCAACATATAAAATGAAACTGGAGCATTATATTTGGTACTTTGTTATGGATCAATATTTTTTCCTCTCAGAGAATGAGAAAGTAGAAGGTGAAGAACTACAAGAATGGTTGAGCATGGTCGTTGCACCAGCGGAACTTAACTTTTTTGTGAAGGGCAAACAAGGATCTTTACTTCCACTGCAAGCAGGCTCTGGGTGACATAATGTGCAAGCTTAACACAGTCATCAGTACAAAGACGAATTTTGAGTAAGGACACTTCCATGCCTTCATCTTTGCTCTTAGGAAAACAAAGCTATATTCCTGAACCAGATGGGCGTAACTTGCTGGCATGCAGACAGCATGATTTTGTATGTGTTAGTAAGGTAATTGACAGTTAACTCCTACAAGTGCCATTGTTATATACCACGATCACAGATTAGTAACTCGAAGAGAAGGCATACACAAAAGATCTAGCCAAGAGTTTTCTTGGTTCTAGAAATGAAATGAGAATAGGCTCGTGATCAGAGTGATGTCTGTTGGTATTTTTCTTCCCCATCTCTTGTAAATGTGCCAATCTTAGTAATTACAAGAATTGATATTGTATCATACGCATCTGTACTGCAGCTTACAAAGAAGTGTAATCCATGTCTAATGTTGTGGGAGGTGAAACTGTGTATACAATGTAATCTTTCTGATTATGAGACAAAGTATCAGTAGGTTGCCATAATCTTTGAATTGTGTAAAATTAGAAGTATTGATGAGGTGACATTCTGAACAGACTTTTAGGTGCAGAAAAGTTAAAAACTTAGAAGTATTGATGAGGTAACATTCTAAAAAGACAGATTTGTAGGTGCAAAAAAGCTTGCCAAGCCAATGGAGTTGATTTCTTGTTTGATCATGAATGTGAAGAATAATTTTTTGTTGGGAAAACTAAGAGCAAATTACATACATCCATATACTTTTTTGTATTTTATACCCTCATACTATTAAAATGCGTGTGCTGACTTCATGTCAGCACCCATCACGTACGATATACCAATAGGGTATGCATATATTAACAGGGTATCACAGAGGATTTTGTGTACTTTTCCCTTTTTTATTTGGCTGAATTTACATTCATCGAAACAACTAAGTAGGGTCGACTGACTTTTGAAAATCACCTCTCTATCTTCACAAGGTAGGTGGAAGGTTGCATACACTCTACCTTCCCCAGATTTCACTTATGAGATTTCATTGTTGAAACGACTAAGATGGTGTTTGCATGACCTTGTAAGATGAAATCGATGTTTGGAGATGCGATTTTATTTCATGATTTCAACTCCTGAGATGAAATCTTAAGATCTCCAAAAACCTTGATTTGGGAATTTCATATCACGATTTTACATGTTTTAAATACAAAAATTGACTCACGAGTTTATATAATTAGGAGATGAAATCTCAAAATTTCCATTAAGTTTGATTTGGGAATTTTATATCACGATGTCAAATTTTTCAAATAAAAAAAATTAACTCACAAGTTTATAGTTTGTAAAAAGAACCTCAATTTTATATCTACCAATCATGGATTTCATATTTAAACAAAATCTGTAGTTGATATTATTATTCTTGCAAACCTTTAAATCATTTATATCAGATATATACATGTTACTTTTACCAATCAAATTTGTTATTACTCCAAATCAAGGCCTACTTTATTTATTTTTACAAATCAAATTTTTAATTATGAACACAATGATACAATTATTGATGTTATAGACCAACAAACGACTCAAAGTAACTATGTTGGCTCGTCTTTTCGATCATCTGATCGAGAAATGCATGCTTATTAAGAGATCGTTCATATTATGTGAGTGGACTATATTAAAGAGTAGTACACTACAACTTATGTGCCATTTCACTATTTTATTAGACTAAAGTTTAATTAATAAATGTCATATTTTCTTTAGAATGAGTCTGCGAAAGTGTATTATATTTTTATTATGAACTTTTATTTATTTGATAAACTTATATAAAGAATTTGGACAATTTTTTACGTTTACAAACAAAATAAATAGTTGAAAAATTCAGATTTCCTTGTCCAAAACGAAGTATCATCTTCATGATTTTGAATTTTACTTTCATCTCACATTGTCCCAAACTTAAATACTTAATAAAAAATTAATTGAAAGGCATCTTTTGAACTATGGGCTACTAGCTCTAAAAAATTTGTTGAACAAATTTATTAGTAGGTTCTCTCATGTAGGAGAATGGAAGAGTTGAGAGGAAAGATCTTCCATTTCATTCAAAAGGTTGATGAAACACTTACTCAAGCTTCATAAATTATCCACATATCATGCAATCAAAGAAAATTAGAAGACATAATTTAATAGAAAGGTTGAAGCATACGATTGATAGTCATTTTGTCAAAGTAATTATCAAAAAAATAATTATTCATTGTATAAACATATATCGTCAGTGTTTATTTCAAGTATAATCAAGCTATATTCAGTTTTCGAGTGTATCTTAATGTACATTCAGTGTATAGCTCATGCATAAGTAATTTATACTGTATAGTCAGTGTATACAACTCTTAGTGTATAGTCAATATATACAACCACTTGTAAATAAAATATGATTATATTTATTACAAATTAATTAATTTATTATACTTATTTGAAATTATCCCAAAATAATATTTCTTTATCTATATTTAAGACACTTAGGTTGGAAGATCCATGACCCACTATCATCTAGACTCTTGATTCCCTCAGTGATTTCCAAGATTTTTGGCGTCCTACCATAATTCCCTGATAGATAAGTCAATTCGTAAATCGAAATTGGAAGTAACGAACATGAGGGGGAGAAACTAACAGAAACAATATACACGGGGCAATACAAATAAGTAAACATAGGCACTGAACTAAAGATACACAAAGATCCCTCACAGAACCTGTAAGTCACCAGTATAAAGCTACTACAATAAAATAAAGAGTACAAGTTCCAAAAGTGAACTAAAAATATTTGAGATTTGGCTAGTCTCAAAATATACAGACGGGCCACCAAGTTGAAGGAAACAGAATGGTCAAGAAATATCGAATGCTCACATTGGTCTCTAATGTAGGCTGCTACAAGCTAGATCAATGAACGCTGGTGACTGGTGCTCGGACCTGCATCACGAAAGTAGATGTAGAGTATAGTATGAGTACCAGAACAACAGGTACTCAATAGGCACCTTAGGCCGACTGAGCAGAAAAGATAAAAACAATATGAAAAAAAGGAATAAGCCTACATTAGATAAAGGAAACTCACTACCACACAAACAATAAAAGTCTAAGTGAAGAGCTATGCTAGCTACACCCAATCGGGTCCCGTGATTCCAATCGGGACATAGAAGAACTATATCTACAAAACTAAGTAAAGAATCTACCATGCTGAAATTTGAACGAAACTGTTATGCCGAAAAATGGCCGACTTAAAAATAAAATTTAAAAATTTGAGAATTTATTCGAAAATCGAGAATCAATCCAAACTCAATTAATTTGAGCAAAATTAATTCTCGAAATTCGAAAAAGACAGAGAGTCGCCACCTAATTTTAAGGATAATTAGGAAACCAATATATTTTTTAAAAGACCTAACAGAAAAATCTTTTAAAAATCCAGAGAAGCGGGTTCGGGTTCATATTTCCATTTCAAAAAGGTTTTACGCACTTGAAATGGCCGCTAAATACGGTTATCCGACGATTAAAAATTATTTGACTAACCTTTTGAAAAGTATTTGGCTTGAAAATATTGAATGATTTCAAAATTGATTAATTTTGAAAAATTTTCGAATAGATTTGAAAATATTTAATTAGACTTGAAAAACAGTTGAATAAATTTAAAAAAAGGATTTTGACTAAAAATCCTTTTTTTAGTCATATTGCCTTAAATCTCTAACAACCAACTATATTATCTATCTACATTATTATATGGATTTTGTAACAATTTCTTTGGCAAAGTCAGTAAGTAATCTCACATTTGATGTGTTAGAATCTATCTCTAAGTGAGAGAGTTGTGCTTTGATGCTAAATCTTTATCATATTCAATCATTGATTTGAGTATTAGGAGTATTTTTTCTCGTGAGGATACTTGTTTTGAGGGTACTTGTTTCAATCATGACGTTATTTACTTTCTTTGACAAAGTCGATGAGCAAGCTTTACATTTGATGAGTTAAGAGTCCATTGTTGAAGTTAGGAGATAAGATGTTTGTTGTTTGATTGTGTTCACTTGTAAACTTGCATGGTAATGAAGAAGTCTAATTGATGTGTTGCTAAATGGCTAAATTATTTGTATCAACCAAAGTGGTGGTGTGCCTAAGCTTGATTTATATGAGTCCTAATATTTGGTCAAGGACGAACAAGAGTCTAAGTGTGGGGTAGGTCATGTAAACCACCCTACCCTAATCCAATCGTTAGTAGTTGTTTCCATGGCTAGAAGAGCAGTCACTGACAAGTACATTATCTCACAGTACAGTTCTTAAGGTCAGTACGCAAAGTCAGCAATCAAAACCCTTAAATGTTATCAAAAAGCTAATATACATCATCATTGGAACTGAGAATCAGCTAATTATAAGAAAAGTCTTCAGATAAATACTTCAACGAGGGGTTTGGCAAAATTCCTTGTAACTATATATTATCTTCATTCGCATATATCAACCAATTCAACTTCATACACAAGCCATGAGTCTGGCAGTATTGGAGGCTTAGCCTTGCTCCCATGGCTGCACCGAGAAAAGGCATTAGAGAAGAGAAACATTTTAAGCGTTAGAATCACTTTTAAAAATGAGCATTTCAGCAATGATTTGTATATACCCCAAAGATGGTGGAATAGTGAGTCTTCTCTTTTCACCTACATGCATACCTATAAGGTTATAGCTTAGCCACTCATAATACAACGCTTAAGATATAAAGAAAATTGTTTCAAGTCCATGAAAATGATTACCTTCAATGCCAATGTTCAATCCCTTTAACACTTTTTTGTAACCTGATTGAAGACGTCAAAATAAGAATTTAAAGGGATAATTAGTTAAATTAATGGTGGAGCAGAGTAACTTTTATTATGGGAAAAGAGTGATAAGAACTTTCTCGGGAAACATGGGAAGAACTAAAGAATCCACCCAAACTGTGTATATGTCACATCTGTTTATCCAGACAACTCACAGAGCAGTGTGTGCGTTTGTGCGTGTGTGAGAGAGAGTGTGTACAGGGAGAGAGAGACCTAGACAAAATTGATGGGGAGCTGCACCAATGTTTGAGCCAACAATGCATCCTGTATCTCTTAATCTGGCGATGAAATTAACTTTGACCTGGACAAAAGAAAGGATCATTCAGCAGCATGATGTTTGCATCATGTCTGTCTCAATTTTCAAATAGAATCACCTGTTTTCCTGGAGAAGCAACTTTCCCGTCCGCTTTTCCCTTCACCAGCACCTCAACAGCCAGTCCATCCAGTAATGTATGTATCTGTGTTAATGTGGCACTCTCATTGATATCCTTAGCATTAGCAACTGCGTTCCGATTTGTCATCTCCAACTGAGATTGTATACTTGAGTCACAATGCTTTTCTTGGTTTTTGATCTTCCTTTTCTTTTTTGTCTTTCTCTCCTGAGAATGACACATTTCACTTACTGATTTGGGACTTGTATCGGAAGGCCTGCACATTCACAGCACAAGTCATCAAGTGAAACCAGTTAGACAAGAAACTAAATGTAAAACTCTACCAGAAGTCAATCATAAAATTCAGCAGTTGATAGAAGAAGATAAATATTAATTCAAAGATCATAGTACACTGGAGAAAAACTATAATATGCCATGAAGTATTCCTACCGGCAGACTATCCTTCAATTGATTTGATCCTAGTACATCGTGCAAGTCATGTAATACTGTCAAAAAGGAAAACTTGAAAGGGACACAAAAGCAAATAATAAATAAACTTACTTTCCAGTGATTGGTTTCCGCCATCCGATTGTAGGCGGTGGACAGTTGCCCTCATTCATAGCCTTTGGTGTATCTTCCTTGAGTACGCCATCAGTTTCAACATTTATAAGAGAGTTTTCTGAGGATACGACGTAATATTAACCTTTCAATCTCTCACCAGTAAGTTAGGCTTAACAGGGCTAAGATGACAGTAAATTGTAAATTACTAATATTGTTCAATCTTCCAAAGTAACATATTTTTGAGCATGTGGATATTTCCATGTCATATAACTCAAATCATAGAATTAGAACTCTTCACAGATGAGTATTAAGGGTACATATGCGCATACATTTCTTTAAATTGTGAACAAGACATATCCGCCTAAAGTGAAGTTCAGTGCACAAAACATTCCATATTAGCAGGGTCCAGGAAAGGTCTACACCACGAAGAGTGTGAGCTATGTTGGGTCCCACACAGTGGAGCGGGTAATAAAATTTAGGAGGAACAAATAAAGCAAAATGGACACCAGAAAATTTAACGTGGTTCACCCAAAACTTTTGGGCTACGTCCACAAATCAATACTTCTACTGTATTTCTTCTACTATTACAAATAGTAGGCACAAGTGTACAATTTCCTCTACTATTACAAATAGTAGACTCTCAGAGAAAAATACCCAAAAATAGTGAACACACTATTTCTTTTAGGAAAAAAATATTTCCTAAGCACACTCTAATTTTTTCTTCACAGACTATTTTATTTTTTATAGTCTATGGTATACCTCACAGAATAAATAAATATACAGTACTTATTTATTTTTCCTATGGCTCTCTCTTTTTTTTCTCTCTGAATTGTGTTAAATGAAGGAGCTAAATGCCTCTTTTTATAGGAAACATTGGCATACAATTGTTGACCTTTTCAAAGAAAAACACGGTACAATCAACCGTGTATTTGGTTACAAATTGAAATTCAATTTGCATAAGTGTCGTGTAAGAATTCCTTTGGCAGTTGCCAAAGTTGAAAACAATTGGTATGTGGGCCCTCCATTTGGAGGGACCCACTCAACAATTCTCCCCTTCCCGACAAATGGAGGGTTCTGTCATTCCTGCAGCTGTTCGACAATATTCGAACTTCTCCCTTGGCAAAATTTTTGTCATCATATCCAATTTTCATCAGTGTGGATCTTTTGAAGTTGTAGCAGCTTCTTCTCCAATGCATCAGTTATCCAACGATATCTTACATTGATATGTTTGGACCTTGCGTGAAAGGAGGCATTTTTGCAAAGATGGATGGCACTTTGATTGTCACAAAACATCTCAAACTTGTTTTGTTTGATATCAAGTTTTTTAAGAAAACCCTTCATCCATAACAACTCTTTGCAAGCTTCTGTTGTTGCTATAAATTCTGCTTCTGTAGAAGACAATGCAATACACTTTTGTAATTTTAATTGCCAAGACACAGCTCCCCCTCCAAATGTAATTTCCTCTACTATTACAAATAGTAGACTCTCAGAGAAAAATACCCAAAAATAGTGAATACACTATTTCTTTTAGGAAAAAAATATTTCCTAAGCACATACTCTAATATTTTTCTTCACAGACTTTTATTTTTTATAGTTTATGGTATACCTCACAGAATAAATAAATACACAGTATTTATTTATTTTTCCTGTGGCCCTCTCTTTTTCCTTTTTCTCTCTGAATTGTGTTAAATGAAGGAGCTAAATGCCCCTTTTTATAGGCAACATTGGCATACAATTGTTGACCTTTTCAAAGAAAAACACGGTACAATCAACCATGTATTTGGTTGCAAATTGAAATTCAATTTGCATAAGTGTCGTGTAAGAATTCCTTTGGCAGTTGCCAAAGTTGAAAACAATTGACACTCAACAGGCTAGACATCCCAACCTGATGCAAGCATTATTGGTTTCTTCCACGACTTGAACTCATGACCTATAGGTAGATGCGAATCCTGGATTTTGAGATTCTAGGCGCCACACTATTTCTTGATTCAATGTACTTTGAGATTTGGTTCGGATTATCCATTTTTTTTTAAAATTTTTATATAGACAGTCCATCGAACAAAATAATTTAATAATTTGTTATGATCTCAACTGTGATTGTTTTTACCTATAATTTTTTACTTTCATTAAAGTAGTCGAGCTGGCTGGTAGTTAAGTAGTTAAAACAGTTCTGGAAATCTGTCAGGAAGGACACTGTTCATTTCAAGAAAACAGTTCTAACTGATTTTTCCTCCAATTTCTGTGGAGTCTTAGAACTTGTGCAAATACTTGTAATCTCATAGATGAGAGATATCTTTTGAGAAATAACAGAAATAGTAGTTGTTCCATAATTCTTCCATTCTAGAGTTGTAGAGGAATAGTTTCTCTACAACAATTATCATTTTTCCCCATTTTCACCAGTAACTGTGGAGTTGTATCATTGGTATCAGAGCTAGGGCTTCTCCGACCTGTGAAAATGGGTGATCACAACACTAGGTTACAGGAATTGAGCAAGGAGATCGATGCTTTAAAGGGACACATGGAGGGATGGGTCTGTGTCAGAATTGAGTAAACTGGTGGATGGAAAAGTAGCAAGTGACATGAATGACATCAAGAAATTGATAACCACCATGGTTGCTGGTAATGACCAAGCTGCAAATGGGACAAGAGAAGTTACAAACAAAGGAGGAGATCAAAATTGTGGAGGGATGGGAGCTCAACATACCAGAGAAAATGCAAGGCCAGAGGGGTAAGACTCGCCTTAAATGATTTACATGCTCTTCCAAAGTGTTGCTATATATGACAATGTCATCCAAGTATGACAACGAACTTATCCAGGAACAGTCATAGGACACGGTTCATGAGGGTGCAAAATGTTGCTGGCGCATTTGTGTGTCCAAAAGGCATCACCAGGAATTCATACGAACCGTACCTCGTGATGCATGTGGTCTTTGGCTCATCCCCTTGGCAATTCTTACTTGATAGTATCAGGACCATAGATCCAACTTGGTGAACCACCGTGCCTGGCCAAGTTGGTCAAAGAGATCGGAAATGAGTGGTATCGGGTACTTATTCTTGACCGTGATCTTGTTAAGTGCCCGGTAGTCGATGCATAACCGGAGTGATCCGTCGTGCTTCTTCTGGAACAAAACTGAGGCTCCATAGGGTGCTTTTGATGGACGAATATAGCCCATGTCCATCAACTCCTTCAATTGCCTCCGTAATTCTTGAAGCTGCGGAGGCGCCATGCGGTATGACACTGCCACAGGTGGGGTGGCACCTGGTACCAGCTCTATTTTGTTATCCACCTCCCTCTTTGGTGGTAACTTCTTCGGCAACTCGGGCGGCATCACGTCTCTGAATTCCTCCAAGACATGCTTGACTCCTTGGGGAAGATCTTCGGTTGGAGGAACGGCTGCTTACTTCAGTGCAACAAGATATGGTGGTTGTTCCTTCTTCACGGCTTTGGCAAGTTGCATAGTTGAGATTTGCTTTTCTTGGAGGTGGGTTCCCGCTCTAGTGGGACTAGATTAGTGTTACCTTCCTCCAAGATACAAAGTGAGTTCGCAAAGGGAATCAGGACGGCCTTGACTTGATCCATGAACTCAATACCCAAGACAAGTGGATAATTGTCCATGGTTACGATGGAGAAGTTTATGTGGCCGTTCCAATTCGCCAAGCTGACCTTTACACTCCGGGAAACTCCAAAGGTCTCGGTTGGTTCAGAATTGACTCCCTTAAGCCAACTGCGTCCTTTTTCGTAACGGATGCCCATCCTCTTGGCCTCTTGTAGGGTGAGGAAGTAGTTGTCGGCTCCCGTGTCAACTAGTGCCTTCACGGTGTGCTCTACGATCTTGGCCTCCATGAACAACCTCCCATTCTTTTCGTTCTTAGGCACCTCCACCTTCGCCTTGATCGCACTGAGGAGTCGTAGGACTCCAATCTTCGCTTCCTCCTGTTCGAGTTCCTTGATTAAGGCTGAGAGTTTGCTCCTTTTGGGGCATTCCCCTACCTTGTGTAGCCCTTCACCAAAGGGAACCTGGTATATGTTCCAAAATGGGGAGGCTTAAGGAAGGAGATCATAAAGGAGTGCCATGACTCAAGTGCGCAGATCACCCTTGAGTACGACAGACTATGGCACTCATTGAGCGAGCTTACTATTGGCCCCAGATGAGGGATGATGTCGAGCTTTACGTCAAAACTTGTCTTGTGTGCTAGCAAGACAAGGTGGAGTAGCGTCATGCCGCGGGTCTATTAGAGCCATTGCCCATTGCCGAGAGACCATGGGAGAGTATTTCCATGGATTTCATCATTTGCTTATCGAAGTCGAAAGGATGCAGCAATATCATGGTGGTCGTGGACAGATTCAGCAAATATGAAGTATTCATACCTGTCCCGACCAAGTTCAATGCCAAGGATGCTGCCAGGCTGTTCTTCAAAGATGTGGTGAAATATTGGGGCATACCAAAGACGATAGTGAACGACCGGGAAACGAGCTTCACAGGGAAATTTTGGATGGAGCTCTTTAAAATCATGGGGTCCAAGCTCAACTTTTCTACAAGCTTTCACCCACAGATCAATGGCCAAACCGAGAGGGTGAACGCTTTACTGGAGTTATACTTGAGGCACTATGTCAGTGCCAACCAAAAAGATTGGGCCAAGCTTTTGGACATCGCCCAGTTTTCGTACAACCTGTAGAAAAGTGAGTCAACTGGGTCAAATCCATTCGAGCTAGCAACGGGGCAACAACCAATGACGCCACAAACTATGGCAATTGGTTACAAAGGGTCGAATCCTGCGGAGTACAAGTTTGCCAAGGGATGGCACGAGAAGTCCGACTTGGCAAGGGCTTACTTAGCAAAGGCCGCGCAGAAGATGAAGAAATGGTCCGATGCTAAGAGACGACACTTGGAGTTAGAGGAAGGCGACTTAGTCATGGTGAAGCTTCATCCTCATCAAAGTCAACGGTTTGCCAAGGTGCATAAAGGGCTAGTGAGGTGCTACAAAGGACCGTTTCCCGTGGAGAAAAGCATTGGTAAGCTAGTCTATCGCTTGACCTTACCCTCGCACTCGGAGATGCATCCTGTCTTTCACGTGAGCCTGCTGAAGCCACACCATCAAGATGAAGATGATCCAAGACGAGGTGAATCAATGAGAGAACCTACATCTATCACTACAGTGCCTGAACGAGAAGTAGAAGAGATTGTTGCGCACCGAGTCGTTCCCAGACGCGGGAGTCATTCAAGCTACACGGAGAACTTTGTGAAATGGAAGGGATCTCCCAACAGTGAGGCAAGCTGAGAGCATGAGTTTACATTGTGGGACTACCAGGACCTGATCGAGGCATACAAGAAGGATGCGTCGAGGACGTCGCCAGATTGAGTGGGGGAGAATGTGACGAGTCGCTCAAATTCTGCCCCAAGATGCCTTAAAAACGTCCATGGTAAGCTGGAGCACTTTTGAATTCTCTAGAATTCCCTAGAGACATGTGGAGCTTGCAAGAAAGGCCTGGAAGGTTCCGGAACACTCAAGACTAGTGTAGAGATTTCTTGCCTTTGTAAATATCTTAGATATTTTAGTAGAACTCTCTAGAGAATCAATTGTATCCCTTGGATCAAATTGATCCTAGCCATCCATTTAGGAAGGGGAGTAGTATAAATACCACCCCAAGGCTTTCATTTTCACCATCAAGCAAAGCAAGTCACAATTTAAGCATTGTAAAGCATCCAAGTTCTCTTCAAAACCAAGTTCTTTCTTTGTTCCTCAAAGTGTTCAAGTTCCTTCGTAAAATCTCTAGCTTAGTATTTTCAAAGTTCTACTAAGCATCAAGAGTTAGGCTGACTAGCAACTTAAGTAAAAAGTTCGCTAGGCCGCACGGTACATTGGAATCACGACCAAGTCCGTGATAAGCAACTGTTGTGTCTGTAGAAGCGATTAAAGCAGAGAAGTCTGTAGGCTTCTTCGACTTAAAAATATTATGCTGAGAGCGGATGACCAAACGAGTAGGTGGTTGAGGGGGAGTAGAACTTACCTGTTGCAAAGGCAAGGCCGGATTATCTTCCCTCAAGGAAGGAACAGTCGTTGAGTATGAGGGACTAGTCTCTTCATAGTGGTTACCAGAAGGAGATTTGGAATGGGAATGCAGATGCAATGAGGATGAAGAAAATGATGGTGGTGTGTTCTCCGTTGATAAAACATGAGTTGGCATGGACACTGATGGAAAATCTATTAAGAGGCATGGGAGGAGATATGGTTTTAGAATGACATGGGTGGTTGGTGGTTGAGCTATCAAACCAGGAGTGTATTTCTTGTGGTTTAACCAGAGGTAGCCCATAAGGAATAGACACAAAAGGAAAACTATTTTCCTAGAATATTACATGACGAGATAGAAATACTTTGGAAGCAGATGGATCAAGGCATTGTAAGAATGGTAGGTGACCGAGTAACCAAGAAAGACACAAGGGCGACATTTTATTATAGGTTTTTTACCAAGGACAGCATAAGCAACCAAAGGTACGAAGAGAGGAATAATTGGGGTTGACATGAAAGAGGACTTCAAATGGAGAATTTCCTTGAAGGATGGTTGTGGGCATATGGTTGATTATGTACCCAGTTGTTTGACAAGCACAATACCAGTATTGAAGAGGCATAGAGGCTTGATGCAGTAAAGTTAAAGCTGTCTCCATTATATGTTGATGACGACGTTTAGGAGTCCCAACTCATTGGGCTGCATAATGGGGTGAAAACAGATGTTGGATGCCCATGTTAGCCAGCCTCTTAGTTACACCTTCTTATTGATGACGATGTTTAGGAGTACCAACTCGTTGGGTTGCGTAATGGGGTGAAAACAGATGTTGGATGCCCATGTTAGCCCACCTCTTAGTTACACCTTCTTACTCATCATCACCACCAGAATATGCCATGAGAAATGTGGAGTTAAAATACCTTTCAACCAAGAGTTTGAAATTAGTGAATATGGTAGTTAGATCAGATTTGTACTTGAGAAGGAAAAGCCATATATATATGTTGTAAAATGGTCAACAAATATGACATAAAAACGAGTACCATTGGGAGAAGGAATGGGAGACGGTGCCCAAACATCAGTAAATAAAAATTCTAATGGACGAGAGCTGGTTAAGGTGGATGTAGAAAATGGTAAACGGTAAATTTTATTTCAAAGACAAGAATTATAGCTCTCTTGAGAGGAGGAAGAAATAGGTAAGTTAGATCTAGAAACAATATGATTATGAACAATAAGATGTGGGTGACCAAGAAGAAGATGCCAAAGTGTATGAGATGAGAGATTTGCAGCAGTGGTGAAGTAGATAGCTGGAGTTGGAGAAGAGCCAGTCCACTCATAAATAAATGTCCTATTCGGGGCTTGAGCTTGAGGTTCTTGCGTTTTCAAACCCTTCACACCAAAAAAGGTAGGGAAAAATTCAATAGAAGTCCTATTTTGCTCACAAAATAGAGGAATAGAAATAAGATTGCGATGAATAGTTTGAGCACATAAAACATCTTTTAGAACAAAGGTATGAGGAGTGGGAAGAGTAGCATGGTCTGTGTAGGTTATTTTAATACCATTACCATCACCAACTATAACATCAGCCGTTCCTGTGTACTCAGAGTAAGCTTGTAGATTCTGATTATTTGAGGTAATGTGATGTGATGCACCAGTATCCATGACCCAAATAGTGGATGAAAAAACAACCTGTGGCTCATTCATATTGTGACTCTTAGAGCGGAAAATGCGAGCAATATGTCCACATTTGTCAAAACATTTGGCACTGAACTAGAGTTCTATTGTTGGAGTTTCGAGAGTGCCAATTATTATTGGAATTTCTCTGATTGTTGTTTTTGCCCAAATTGAGGTTGTTTTGAGGGCCTAACCAGTTACCACCAGATTGGTTGTTTCAATTGTTTTTCTGGTCTTGTTGATCAACTTGTGTCGAATGTTGATTAAACTGAGCAAAAAGAGGTGGCATATCAGGCTTGGGTGTGTGAAGAAGGAACAATTATCAGCTGCTTAGTTTTTCAAAAAGCTCTTCATAGGTGATGGGGCTTTTATGAGCGCGGATAGCATAGCTAATGACATCATATTCTGGTCCAAGGCCGCCAAGCACTTTGATGACAAGTTCATCAGTGTTAATGGGAGAGCTAGCAATCAAGTTCTTCTAAGATGGCTCTAATCTCCTTGAGATATTGACCAATGGACTAGCTTCTCTTCATAAGGCTGCTGATAGTGTCTCAACAACAACAAGAACATACCCAGTGGAATCCCACAAGTGGGGTCTGGGGAGGGTAGAATGTACGCAAACCTTACCACTACCTCATAGAAGTAGAGAGATTATTTCCTGGGACCCTCGTCTCAAAAACCCATAAGCAGAATAAATTAGATATGACAAAAAGGAAAGGAAGGGAATAGAAAGGACGACTAAAAACAAAAAGCACAATATGTAAATACGATAAATTTAACACACATACGAAAGATAATGACAAATATGATATAAAACATGACTACTCCTGCTACCCCACTATATCCCAAGGCTAGACATCCACCTAACCTACCAACCAATTAGCATGCTACTCTAATAAATACAAGTTTTTTAATTTTGTCCAAGTGATGGGGGCAGAAGATGCAGAGGCAATCAGAGGGGCTAGCGGTAGTATCAGCAGACATCATAAAAGGATGACGAAGAAGGTCGTCTTGCTGCCTCCATGATTGATAATATGGATTAGTTGGAGATGGACAAGAACAGGTACCATCAATGTAGAAAAGCTAATCATAGCCAAGGCAAAGAGCATCAAATTGAGCCTTCCAGGTAACATAATTACTGCTGCCAGCAAGCCATATAGGCAGTTGGGTGGGCTGATTCATAGAAACAAGCTGACCTAATAGGCTCACGACTGTTTGAGAGGGGGGAATACCTGAGTTTTGGCTACTGGCTGTAGGATCGGCTAGAATTTGCACAGCCGCAGCATTTGTGTTCAAGTTGCTGGACATGGTGGGCTAACAAGGAAGAGATAATAGGATCGAAAACTCGTTAGAGCATGAGATGCTCTGATATTGACCATATTTAAATATATGAGGAGCTGAGATTGCTACAATACAAAGGAAACTAAATGAACGGTATCAGAGATTACAAAAAATTAGGAATATTAACAAGATATATTCTAAAGGATTATAGATTCAGAAAGAATAACGGGACGATATCGCCGGGATTATATTTCCTTGTTATGTCGAACTACAACCATATAGGCAATTGTCAGTCAAAGATCAGTACTTTCAGAAGCTAGCTGCTAAATTCTATGGCCCTTTTATGATCATTGTTAGGGTTGTAGTTGTTTCTTTCACACTAGAGCTACCCTCACAATCTAAAATTCACCCACATTTCATATCCCATAGTCTAAGAGGAAACTAGGCCCTCACTTTGCTTCCACTCAATTACCTGTGGTCCATCCCGACTCTAGACAAGTGATCTGGGCTCCTGAACCTATTTTGGATGGGAGATTGGATCCGAAACAGGGTATGCCCATAACTCAAGTCCTGGTCAAGTGGTTCAATGTTCCGGTTGAAGACAACACATGGGAGGATCTGCAAGAGTTTCAAGTGAAGTTTCCAGACTTCAACCCTTGAGGACAAGGATTCTTAAGGGGCGGGTGTTGTTATGATCTCAATTTTTAATTGTTTTTACCAATAATTGTGTACTTTCATTAAAAGAAGTAGTTGAGGTGGCAGGTAACAAGTCATTTAAACAGTTCTGGAAATCAATTAGGAAGGACACTGTTCATTTCAAGAAAACAGTTCTAATTGATTTTCCCTCCATATTCTGTGGAGACTTGGAACTAGTATATACTTGTAATCTCATAGACGAGAGGTGCCTTCGGAGAAATAAAAGAGAAAGAGTAATTGTTCCATAACTTTTCACCAGTAATTGTCGAGTTGCATCATAATTGTGATAATTTTGGACAAAGCAAGAAGTTCAATAATATTACTAATATAAACAAAAATATATTATGTATTTGTTACTATTCTAGATGAATTCTCATATTTTGGAGCTATCAACTCAAGGATGGACGTCTAGAACTAAGGAGTCATTTGGTGTGAGGTATACGGTATAATAATCCCATGATAAAATGTAGGATTATTTTATCCTACATTTATTTCCACAGCCGGATGGAGCCAAAGATTCACTATTTTTTGGCTTTGGGGTATGATGGAATAAAGCAAAATGGTTGTTTAAACTATCTGCGCTTCGTTCAATTGTGAAGTAGCAGTTAGTCAATGCAACTTTCGACGCTCATCATGGGTCATCCGGAAACAGTCGCCCTATGTTTTAAACATAGGGGTCAGGCTGCGTATAGCCGACCCCCCCTTACCCCGCAATGGGCAGGAGCCTTTGAGGCAATGGGGTAATGTTGTTTTGTTTATTTGGTTAGAGGTATTAGGTCGTCATAGGATTGTTCATCCCACCATTTATACCTTAATGATGGGATAAGTTATCCCATATACATGGTGGGATAAATTATCCTGGGATAGTAAACCCCAGGATAGCTTACTCCTAACCAAACGACCCACAATAAATACATATTTAGATGCTCAAAGTAAAAGCCAGTGGCACCAAATGATCATTAGGTAATACGGGTGCCACTTCATATATTTTCCCATATTTATTATATATACATGCATGCATATATATCTATATATACAGTTCCGACCAAGGTGTGCGAGTGACAGGGAACCCTCTCCCTCTTTACTAGATCCACCACACCCCTGCCTACAGACCTACTCGCATATATTGCAGGTACAAACGAAGCACTAAACTTTTCTAGTAGCTAAGGAACTTACTTGAATGGTTATCTTATGAGGTAAAAATAAAGATTATTTGATCATTCTCCTTACCACAAAGCTTGGGAGCTGGTAAATAAAATGCTATTATGAAGGTACAAATTAAAAAACCTGGTCACAAAGAACTTAAGTAGATAACTAGCTATGGAATTAAGGCATAGTTGTTATACAATTGTTTTTAGGACAAGACTCGTGGAGTTGTTCATCGCATATAAATCTTTCTATACATTATACTGAAGAAAACAAGGGTAAATTAGATTGGATCACCTCCGTTGGATCAACTTAGCCTGCTATAGGTTGTTTTTTTGTTATGTGATGAAACTAGTATTACTAAAAGTATTTGAAATTTAACTTTCTTGGCGCTTCGACATAGAGATCACAAAGGCATAGGATCATCATTGCATTGTTTCATTTCCTTCCGGAAGACAAAAAAGTTCAATTAACTAGATTGTTAATTATATCTGGTATTTTTCTCTTGTACATTTAGAAAACTCATAAATCTATACTGGTGTACAAAACACATTAAACAAATAGATTTGGGAAAGAAAAATACGTTGTCCTTGTAAGATTAAGAGAACCTTTATCTTACAGGTATAGACGTTGTAGTTGGGGATTCATGAGAATTGTACACCTTCTCGTTCATGGTGAAAAACTCTCTTAGCTTCTGTTCAGAGTATTAACTCAGTCGAACCTCATTAAATCGTTGTGTTATTTTTCTTCTACATTTGTTGTGTTTGATTGCGTGTTGATTTACTCACAATCCTTCTGCAATAATTGGTATGAGAACAAGGCTAGGTAGGGTTCTAAGCAAAAATCTGCCACATGTGCAACAATTAGAGTCAGAGTAAGGCTAGGGTTTTATAAATAATCAATGATTAAGATGTCTTCATCATCTTCAACAAAGTATAAAATAGAGCAATACTAGGGGGATCTAGTTTCAGTCTGTGGAAGATTAGGATGAGATTGTTTCTGATATTACAAGGATTATAGAAGACAATTGAGGAGATTTTTATTCTAAAAAGAGATAAAAGAGTTAGAGAAGAAAGACCATAAGGAGAGGGCTTTGAGGTGTATATTCGTAAATGTTACAAATTAAATTTTTGGGGAAATTGCTGAAGAAAAATCTGCAACAGCAATATGGAAGTAGTTGGAAGATCCATATTTTAACGAATCGCTTAGAAACTGCATCTACCTGGAGAAAAAAGTCCTACAATCTACACATGAATGAAGGTACACCGGTTAAAACTCACCTAATGAGTTTAATTCAATTATAATGGACTTGAAGAACATAGATATAAAAATTGGAGAGAGAGCATCAAGCCTTAATCCTGTTATGTTCTTCACTACTGTCTTACAGTACTTTTGTTGATACCTCGCTATAAGGGGAAAATAATATTTCACTATGTAATATCAGTAACGCACTAAAATCTAAAGACTTGAAGAAGAACTTTAAAAACAGAATAACTAAGGGTGAGGTTCTAGTGAGCAAGGGAAGAACATAGAAAAAAGACTCTAGTAAAAATGACTCTTTAAACTGTCTGCGCTTCTTTCAATTGTGAAGTAGCAGTTAGTCAATGCAACTTTCGACGCTCAT
>JAABOM020000049.1:1603895-1642361 GCA_011800125.2 Solanum clarkiae
GCATTTTGTTAATCATTCCATCATTCTGACAAGAATCCTCTGATCCATCTTTAGGTTTTCTTATTTCATAACAAATTTTTAATAAAAATAAAAATTATTAATGTGTTATTTTCTAATAACTCTATTCATTATTCTTATTATAGTCAATTATACAAAATTTTAAAATATTATAAAAGCATTTAGTTATAATTTTTTTTCTAACTTAAATATTTTCTTGATATAGTTTCTATATATATTTTTATTTTGAGAGATAATTTATTCATCTTTACTTGACCATTTTAAAAATGCAACATGAAGTAGGTCTACACAAAAAATAATGAAACAAAAAAATAAAAATAGAAGTAACAATATTAAATATATAATTATGAGCTTATGAGATTAACTTAAGGTAGAAAAGTTATATAAATATGGTAATAAGTAATTTTCTCAAGAGGATAGATATTTCTCCACTTGCAAATTACGTCGATCAATAGACTTAAGAATCAATTTTTAGTAATAATGTTTTGACCAATAAAAAATATATAACGAGTCGACCTTTTACTTTATTATTAGTTGTGAAACTAACAAGTGTAGACAAAGAAAAATCATTCGCTTGAGTTAGAAAAGTATAAAGTGAAATTGTATAAACAAAAAATTTTAAAAGCTTTAGATGACATATAATCAACTACTAATTAATTAAGAAATAATAATTTTTTTATTATTTAAAATTTAAGATGATATGATTGATTTGTATCTCATAATAATTTTAACGATATTGAATTATTTATATTAAGTGAATATTATTAGTATAAAAAGTAAAACTAAAAGAAGTTGGGGACTTTATCCATGAAAAATGTGCAAAAAATTAATGACTTAAGGTGTAAAATACAAAACAAACAACATTATTTCTAGAACTAGAAAACCCAACTTTATTTGATTGTGAGAACAAAAACAAATTTAATATTTCATTGTGGTTAATCTTTGACTTGTGAAAAAAAAGAAGATAATAGTTATTAGGAGGGTTATTAATAACCTTACATGAAGTCTTATACTTGCCTTTTGACAAATCATGTAACTTGAAGAACTCATCTTCAGAGAAAGTGTAAAGAAGTATAAGCAATGAAATATTTTTGAAGTACAAGAAGAATGCATTTCATATTTCAGAAATTGCTTAAAGATATTCTAGTTTTTCTTTTACTAAGAGTTACAAAATATAATATCATATAATTTGTGTGTCTATATTTTTGTATCCTCATGAAATATCATTCTTTATAGTTAAGTATGAAATTTTATATGAATACAATTATTTGTATATTTCATATGTGCACGTATTTGTGTGTGTATGTATATATGTATGCACTTTTGCTAATCTGACTTACGGTTATAATTAAGATTTTAATAACTTGTATTGAAGGGAGCTTGGAGTAACTGGTAAAGTTGTTGTCATGTGATCAGAAGGTCATGGGTTCAAACCTTGAGAACATAATCTTACAGAAATGCAAGGTAAGACTACGTATAATAGATCTTTCTAGTCGGGCCCTTCCCGGAAGTGCATCAGGCTTGTCTTTTTTTTCATTAACTACAATATCAATTAGTGAAGAAAAAATCTAGTTGCTGAAAAGAGGTATAACAATCGGATTTTTATCATCATTAAAGAATTTTTTAACGACTAGATTAAATATGGTCGTTAACTTTTAACGGTGGAGATTTTAATGACCAGTGACGACAAGACTTTTACTGGTCATTATTGACTAATAATGACTGAATTTCCCCTCATTAAAGACCTATTTTCTTTTAGTGATTTATATTATGAAAGACAAGAAATACAGGGTCTCACAAGCTACTTATGAGATAGCATTGCCATCGAGATTATCGGTAGTGCATCATATATTTCATATTTCCATGCTCTATTCCAGATGAATCATATATGATTTCTTATGCTTCAGTTGAGTTAGGTTCAGACTTATCTGATCTTATAAGGAGGTACGTGTAGATACATTGGATAGATATGTTTGGAAGTTGAGGTCCAAGGATATGCTTTCAGTAAAGGTTCAGTGGTGACACCGGAGTTGGAGCCAGATATGCAAGCTAGATATCCCAACCTTGTTGAGGCTTCAGGTATTTCCTTTTCTCTTATGTTCAAGGACGAGTGGTGAATGGTGTAATGACCTAGTTGGTCATTTTTGAACTTATCTGTAGAAAATATTATTTTGCCTTTTGTGAGTTTTTTTTGGACCTATTTTGAACTATCTGTGTTGTTGAAACTAAATTCTTGAGTTTTAAAAGTAGAAAATATGAGTTTTGGCATTTTTAATAGCTTACGTTGTTGAAAAAGTGCATTTTGGTGTCATTTTGAGTTTCAGGTGTCCGATCAGTAATTTGTTGATTCCATTAGCTCTAAAATATCGAATCTAGTCCAGGAGAAGTGAAACGACCCCAAAAGTGCCCAAAATGTGTCTCGGAATGCCAGAAATTTTAATTTCCATATATCTCAAAATCCATTTGTTATTTTAAAAATCCGGCTTCATATTTGTAATCAAGGGGTCAAAATTAGGTGAAAAGGGGTCTAACCCGATTTAAGAGCGAAAAATTAGCAATTATAAATTTTTAAGTGACGAATTCTAGTGAGATTTACGCATTCCCTCCGCAATGGCCAAGGGTGAGCTTTAGTATAATTGCTCCTCCGCATCCTCTCCGTAACGTGGGGAGGTGTATTTTTCCTAGCAGTGTTTTTCTGTGTGGTCCAAAATATCCTATGTGTTGGGCCCAAGTTTCCCAAACATGTTTTTATCAATACTTAGCCAAATTTCACCCTTATATCATCCTAAAAATTTTCCAATACTCCCCAAAATACTTAGCCATATTTTCACTCCAAAATTCTAGACAAAACCCTTATCCCAAGCTATTGTTCTCCTTTAAGGTTCTTCTTCAAGCTTCAAGTCTCCATCTCCAAACTTCACCAAGTTCATCCTAAGCTAAGGTATGTGGTGTTGAACCATTGTGTCATTCCACCCATGGTTCCTAAGTCTTCTTTTTACTAATATTGCATGATTTAAAGTTAATTTTATATGTGGGTCTTGTATATTGAGAAATTTACTGCATAGTGATTTTGTTCATGAATATGGTTATTTTAGTATGTTTTGAGCTCTAAATCTTGGATATAATGTTGGATCTGATGAGGTGTTTTGATGTGGATGCCTTGGGGGTGTTGCAAGGTGTTGATTGATGGTTTTATAATAGATTTTCTTGCATGATTTCATCTCTAAATTGACCCTCATTACACACCCCCAAGTGTTTGATAAAATGTCTGGCTAGGGTTTCTTGTGGAATTGAAGTTCCAAAGCATGACATATGATATGAATGGTGTTATGATGATGAAAATGATGATGTATATGATATACTCTATATAAAGTGTTGCATTAGACCATACCCAATCTGTGGGACTAAGAGCCCGGATAATTGAGGTAGGGGTTTGTATTCATCAAACCGTGTGAGGGCTTTGTACTTCGCCACCAGGGTGACCAAGTGTGATTATCATCAACCATGTGAGGGGTTTGTACCATACCACCAAGGTTATGGGGTGAGATCATCATCAACCGAGGTGGGGGTTTGTACTCATCAACCTAAGTGAGGGTTTGTACTCTTCAAACCATGTGAGGGATTTGTACTTCGCCACTAGGATGATAAGGTATGATTATCATCAACCATATGAGGGGTTTGTATCACACCACCAGGGTGATAGGGTGAGATCATCATCAACTGACCAAGGGTTTTATACTTTGGAAATCTAGCTTAGTCTATTCTACACATATGATATTCTATATGAGCATGAGTTACTTAAGCATGTATCACCTATGCATTGAACATACATGACATCTTGCTATAATATGTCCATTGCCTATTGCTATGTATTTTGATCATGATGTTTATTTCTTATTACATTGAATCCCACATACTTAGTACATTCAAACGTACTAACACATACTCTTGCCTACATGATATCACCATGAAGGAACTGGTGCTAAATTTGATCATCTTACCCCTCCATGTGGCTATTCGGTGCTATTCCAAGCCTGTTGGTGAGTCTTCTATTTCGGGGACCTTAGTCTATGATTGCTATTATCTATATATTGAGATACTTTCTTATATTCTATTTGACCATGAGGGTGAGCCCGATTACTTTATCTTGGCCCCGCTCTATCTATGTATTTAGAGGTGTTTGTTGGAAAAGTTGTGTAATTATGATATGAGTCATGACTCCTTGTCATTGATATTGATGTTTTGCCAAGCTATCCCTTAGCCTCTTTTCCCCTTATGCTTGTTTTATGTCTTTTATATGCTTTCGCGACCAATGATGTGTAATGATAAGTTGAGAGGCTTGATTGGGGTTCCTTTGGGTTCCCTATTTGCCATATCATGGCTAGGGCCTAGGCTTAGTTCATGACAAACTTGGTATCAGAGCATTAGGTTGATGGATCCTCGGAGTCCAACACACCACGTCAAATAGAGTCCTATTCATGGTTGTGAAGTGTGTCATGACAATGAGTAGGAGGTTATGAGGTGTTTTAGTAAATGTTTCCCTTCTTTAATTCTAAGTCGTGCTATAGAGTTGTGTAGAGTTTTTCCCCCTAACGATTGTTCTTTGCTATGCTAGATCATGTCAAACACTAGAGTAAGATGTGCCCAAACTCCCGAGGAGCAATCTAACAATGGTGAGCTCCGAGATGCCCTCACTATGCTTGCCCAAGTAGTGGACAACCAAGTTCAACAAGGGGCCCAAGCCCCTCATGCCAATACCCTGAGGGCTAGGGTAAGGGACTTTATGAGGATGAATCCTCTAGTTTTTCATGGGTCAAAGGTGGATGAATACCCATAAGAGTTCATTGATGAGGTCTACAAGATTTGAATATCATGGGTGTTGTGCCGAATGAAAAGGCGGGGTTGGTGGCATACCAATTAAATGGGGTAGCACAAATTTGGTACGAGCAATGAAAGGGTGAGAAGGGTGTTGGTAATGTGGTGCTTTGGAAGGAGTTCAAATTGGCCTTCCTTAATCGATTTTTCCCTCTTGAACTTAGAGAAGCAAAGTTGGTAGAGTTTGTGAACTTGAAACAAGGTGCTCTATAAGTGTGAGGGAGTATGCCTTCAAATTTAATCAACTTTCAAAGTATGCTCCCAATTTGGTGGCCGATCCTAGATTGAGGATGAATTAATTTGTGATGGGGGTCTCCGACTTGGTGAGTGAAGAGTGCCGGTCCGCTATGCTTATCGGTGACATGGATTTGTCTCGGTTGATGACTTATGCTGAGCAAATGGAGGAAGAGAAGATGAGAAAGAAGAGGGGCCATGAGGCTAAGAGGACCCGTTTTGAGGGTATGTTCAAAAGGGGCGCTAGATTTCGTCAAGGCTAAGGGCCTCCTCATGCTACTAATAGGGGGTTTCCCAATAACTTCCCTAGGAATCAAGGTGTTGGTGGTGTGGTTCATATTGATGGTGCCTAGATGTGGGAGTAATCATAGAGGCCCATGTTTGAAAGATTCTAATGCATGTTTTGGTTGTGGGGAGCTTGGACACAAGAAGGTAGATTGTCCAAGAAACCATGGAAAGGTTCGGGGTTCAAATGCGGTTCAATTGGGTACAGGTGGCCCTCAAGAAGGTTCCCCAAGGCACAATCGATTTTATGCTCTATATGAGAGGAAAGGGGTCGGTGAGTCTCCGATGTTGTTACCAGTACATTGAAAATCTTTGATCTTGATGTATATACTTTGATTGATCCCGGTGCCACCCTTTCCTTTGTTACCCTTTTTGTTCTAAAAAGTTCCATGTTTAGTTGCAGTCGTTGTACGAGTTGTATGTGGTGTCTACTCCTATTGGTGCATCTATTGTTGCTAGGAGGGTGTATAGAAATTGTTCGATTTGCATTTTGCATAAAACCTTACCTTGTGATCTAGTTGAATTAGATATGGTTGATTTTGATGTTATTCTTCGGATGGTTTGGTTCCTTGCATACTATGCTTCTATTGATTCTAGAACCCATAAGGTCAAGTTTCAATTTTCAAATGAACCCGTCCTTGAGTGGGGAAGTCATAATGTGATAGTGAGGGGTAGGTTCTCTCATGCATTAAAGCCCATAGGTTGATTTTTCCAAGGGGTGTTTACACCATTTTGTGAGAGTTATAAATGTGGAGTCCAAAGTCCCTTCCATCGAGTCGGTTTCGGTTGTAAATGAGTTTCTTGTTGTCTTCCCAAATTACCTTCCCAGTGTCCCTCCTAAAAGGGAGAGAGATTTTGGCATAGATCTCCTTCCTAACACTCAACCTATCTCCATTCCCCCTTACCATATGGCCTCGACGGAGTTAAAGGAGAAATTGAAAGTCTTGTTGGAAAAGGGGTTTATTAGGCCTACCCAATCACCTTGGGGTGCACCGGTGTTGTTTGTAAAGAAGAAAGATGGGTCACTTTGAATGTGCATTGACTGCCGACAACTCAATAGGGTCACTATAAAGAATAGATATCCTCTTGTAAGGATTGATGACTTGTTTGACCAATTGCAAGTGGCTAGCTTTTTTCTCTAAGGTTGATCTCCGGTCGGGCTACCATAAAGTAAGGTTGAGGGAGTGTGATATTCCCAGATGGCTATCCGGACTAGATATGTGCATTACGAGTTTGTTGTGATATCATTTGGGTTGACTGATGCATCGTCTATCTTCATGGACCTAATGAATAGGGTCTTCAAACCCTACCTTGATACCTTTGTTGTGGTTTTCATTGATGATATTTTGATCTATTCACATAGTAGGGAGGAGCATATGGGCCATTTGAGAGTTATGTTGCAAAGATTAAAGGAGGAGAGATTGTATACTAAATATGACAAGTGTGAATTTTGGTTGAAGGAGGTTTCATTCTTGGGTCATGTGGTGTCGGGGGATGGCATTAAAATGGATCCTAAGAGGACCTATGTGATAAGGAATCGGCCTAGACCGTTGACCCCTTCGGATATTAGGAGTTTCTTGGGCCTTGCGGGTTACTATAGAAGGTTTGTGAATGAGTTCTCCTCTATTGCTTCCCCTATGACGAAATTGACTCAATAGGGTGTTAAGTTTGAGTGGATCGATGAATGTGAGAAAAGCTTCCTAACATTGAAAGATAGACTTGTGACCGCTTCTACATTGTCACTACCTGATGGGCTTGAGGGTTTTGTTATGTATTGTGATGCATCTAGAATTGATTTGGGTGGTGTTAATACAAAATGGTGAGGTCATAGCCTATGCTTCTAGGCAACTCAAAGAGCATGAAAAGAACTACCCTACCCACGATCTCGAATTAGCCGATGTGGTGTTTGCATTAAAGATTTGGCATCATTATTTGTATGGGGTGCATGTTGATGTTTTCACCGATCATAAGAGCCTTCAATATGTCTTCACACAAAAAGATCTCAACTTGAGACAAAGAAGGTGGCTAGAACTCCTTAAGGACTATGACATGACTGTGTATTACCATCCGGGTAAGGCAAATGTTATGTCAGATGCTTTGAGTCGGGTGTCTATGGGTAGCCTAGCTCATATGGATGGTGGTGATGGTGAGATGGCTAGGGAGGTGCATAGATTGGCTAGATTGGGGGGAAGGTTGGAATATACGAGTAATGGTGTTGTTGTTATTGTTGTTGATGGTTCTAAATCTTCTTTGGTTGATGAGGTGATAGCAAAACAAGATCTAGACTCCTCCTTGCTTGAATTGAAGGCCTTGGTGAAAGAGGGCAAAATAGAGGTTTTATCCCTAGGGGGAGATGGGGCCCTTAGATACCAAGGTACGTTGTGTGTGTCATGTGTTGATGCTTTGAGGGAGAGAATTCTTGATGAGGCCCATAACTCTTCTTATTCTATCCACCTTGGTTCCACCAAAATGTATCGAGACTTAAGGGATGTGTATTGGTGGGGAGGCATGAAGCGGAACATTGCTAGATTTGTTTCCGGTTGCCATAGTTGTCAACATGTCAAAGAAGAGCATCAAAGGTCGGGTGGCCTAACCTAAGACATAGAGATTCCTACTTGGAAGTATGAGGTAATTAATATGGTTTCTGTGGTTGGGTTGCCAAAGACTAGGAAAGATTTTGATTCTATATGGGTGGTGGTTGATAGGATGATGAAATTAGCTCACTTTCTACTGGTCAAGACTACATATGGGGCTGAAGAGTATGCAAGGTTATATATCCCTAAGTTGGTGAGGATACATAGGATTCCTTTATCCATTAGATCGGATTAGGGTGCACAATTCATTTCACACTTTTGGAGGTCTTTTCAAGGGGGTCTTGGTATCAAAGTTCACCTTAGTACGACCTTCCACCCTTAAACAGATGGCCAAACTGAAAGGACAATTCAAACACTTGAGGATATGCTTAGGGCATGCGTCTTGGATATTAAGGGTATTTGTGATAACCATCTTCTATTAATAGAGTTTGCCTACAACAATAACTATCACTCTAGCATCAGTATGACTCCTTTTGAAGCTTTTTATGGGAGACAATGTAGATCACCAATAGATTTGTTTGAGGTTGGAGAGATGGCTTTGTTGGGACCGAATCTGGTTATAGAGGCTCTTGAGAAGGTTAAGATGAGTAGGGAAAGACTGAGAACAACCCAAATTCGTCAAAAATCCCATTTCAATGTAAGTAAAAAAGACCTAGAATTCCAAGTGGGTGATTGGGTCTATTTGATGGTTTCTCCAATGAAAGGTGTGGTCCATTTTGGTAAAAAGAGGAAGTTGAGTCCAAGGTATATTGGTCCTTATGAGGTGATAGAGAGGATTGGCAACATAGCTTATGAGTTGAAGTTTCCTAGTGAAATGAATTTGGTTCATCCGATATTCCATGTTTCTATGTTGAGGAAGTGTGTTGGTGATCCTAATGCCATTGTGCCTCTTGATGTTGTGGGTGTTTTTGAGGATAACTTTACTTATGAGGAGGTTCCGGTTCAGATCTTGGATAGGCAAGTAAAGAGATTGAGGAACAAGGAGGTGGTATCCGTTAAGGTCCTTTGGAGGAATCAACAAGTCAAAAGTGCTACTTGGGAGGTTGAAGCGGATATGCAAAAGTGGTATCCTTATATTTTCCACTCCATTCAAGACTAAGGTACTAATCGAAAGTCCCATATGTGATTTCAAGTCTCACATTTCAACCCCTATGTCATTCATATGCATTCATGTTTAAGTTGCTAAACTTATGACGATTTTACACTTATGTTGAGATTTTGAAAATGGTGTTTTACATGTTATGTCTTATTCTTGTTGGGGATGATCTGTTCATGATCACACTTGCCTTGTATGTCTCTTTTATATTTGGAGACGAATGTTCCCAAGGGGAAGATATTGAAATGACCCCAAAAAGTGCCCAAAAATGTGCCTTGGAATGTCCAAAATTTTAATTTTCATATATCTCAAAATTTGTTTATTATTTCGAAAATCTAGCTTCATATTTATGATAAGGGGATCAAAATTAGGTGACAAGGGTCTAACCCCGATTTAAGAGCAAAAGATTAGCAATTATAAATTTTTAAGTGACGAATTCCAGTGAGGTTTACGCATTCCCTCTACGACGCGCCAAGGGTACACTTTAGTGTAATTCCTTCTCCACGTCCTCTCCACGATGCGGAGAGGTGATTTTGCCTAACAGTGTTTTCCTGTGCAGTCCAAAATATTCCAATTGTTTGGCCTAAGTTTTCCAAACGTGTTTTTATCTATACTTAACCAAATTTCACCCTTATATCATGCTAAAGATTTCCCAATACTCCCCAAAACACTTATATTTTCACTCCAAAATTCAAAACTCAAAACCCTCATCCCAAGCTAAGGTTCTCCTTCAAGGTTATTCTTCAAGCTTTAAGTCTCCATCTCCAATCTTCAACAAGTTCATCCTATGCTAAGATATGTGGTGTTGAACAATTGGGTCCTTCCACCCATGGTGGCTAAGTCTCCTATTTACTAATATTGCACGAGTTAAAGTTGATTTTATATGTGGGTCTTGTATATTGAGAAATTTACTGCATAATGATTTTGTTCATGAAAGTATCATTGTTTTAGCATGTTTTGAGCTCTAAATCTTGGATCTAATGTTGGATTTGATAAGGGGTTTTGACGTAAATGTCTTGGACGTGTTTTAAGGTGTTTATTGATGATTTTAAAATAGATTTTATTGCATGTTTTAATCTCTAAATTGCATATTCTTTTACCCCCATTACAACCCCCTAAGTGTTTGATAAAATGTCCGTCTAGGGTTTCTTGTTGAATTGAAGGCCTAAAGTATGAGATATGATATGAATGATGTTATGATGATGAAAAGAGCTTATGTATATGACATTCTCTATGTAAAGTGTTGCATTAGACCATACTCAATCCGGGGGACTAAGAGCCCGGACAACCAAGGTTGGGGTTTGTACTCATCAAACCATGTGAGAGGTTTGTACATTTCCACCAGGCTGATAACATGTGATTATCATCAACCATGTGAGGGGTTTGTAGCACACCACCAAGGTGATGCGGTGAGATCATCATCAACCGAAGTAGGGGTTTGTACTCATCAACTGAGGTAGGGGTTTGTACTCATCAAACCATGTGAGGGATTTATATTTCACCATCATGGTGATAAGGTGTGATTATCATCAACCATGTGAGGGGTTTGTAACATACACCTGGGTGAAGGGGTGAGATCATCATTAACCGGCCAAGGGGTTTATACTTTGGAAATCTAGCTTGGTCTATTCTACACATATGATATTTTACACTTATGATATTCTATAGGAGCATGAGTTACTTAAGCATGTTTCACCTTTGCATTGTTCATACATGCCTTCTTGCTATAATATGTCCACTGCCTATTGTTATGCATTTTGATCATGGTGTTTATTTCTTGTTACATTACATCCCACATACTTAGTACATTCAAATGTACCAACACATACTCTTGCCTACATGATATCACCACGTAGGAGCCAGTGCTCAATTTGATCGTCCTCTCCCTCCACGTGGCTATTCAATGCTATTTTAAGCTTGTTGGTGAGTCCTCTATTTCGGGGACCTTAGTCTATGATTGCTATTATCTATGCATTGAGACACTTTCTTATATTTTATTTGACTATGAGGGTGAGTCCGGTTACTTTGTCTTGTACCTCGCTCTATCTATGTATTTAGAGGTGTTTGTTGGATAAGTTGTGTAATTATAATATGAGCCATGACTCCTTTTCATTGATATTGATATTTTGGCGAGCTATCCCTTAGCCCCTTTTTCCCTTATGCTTGTTTTATGTCATTTACACGCTTCCACGACCAATGATGTGTAATGATAAGTTGAGAGGCTTGATTGGGGTTCCTTCGGGTTCCCCATTTACCATAGCATGGCTAGGCTCTAGGCTTGGGTCGTGACAAGAAGTTACAAAACTGAATTTGGACTTAAAAATGAAGATTTTAGACCTAAAGATGCATTTTTTAGTTGTTTCTAAAGCCAAAGTTTGACTTTGGTCAATATTCTGAGTTCGAAAGTTCGAATCGAATTTTCGAATATTACAGTAGTTTCGGATGGTGAAATTAATGTTAGAATTGGTCTCGTTATATTTTGGAGCTACAGATGGAAGTTTTGATATTTTCAATTTTAAACTACTTTATTTGAGTTGCATTAATAAATGTTTTGAGAAGACCTCAGAATGAAATTTTCATTATTTCGTTGAGTACAGATTGTCGTTTCTGGTATAGATATATGTTTGATTTGTGAAATTTGGATTTTGAATGGATCTCGAGGGTGTGTTTTGAGTTTTGGCTTAGTTGTGTTTTATTGATATATCTGGTTTCTGCTGCTGTAATTTTTCTTCTCCACGTTCACGAAGGTCTTGGTTACTTAAGTTCTGAGTTCGTAGGGGTTCAATCTGCCTTTGTGGAGGTTAATCCTCTTCACATTCATGTTCACGGATGGGTGTTCGCATTCATTGAGAAGTCATGTTTGGTTGACTTCGGCATTTTGCGGATCCAGTCCATGTTTGCAAAGGTATTTTTACTCCAGTATAGTGTAAATTCGAGAACCTCTATTTTTAATTATTTGAAGCTTTTGGATAGATTTCTAATAATGTTCACTCTCCAATAAGAAAGCGGTCGTTGTTAGCAATTAACCTAACTGAGGTTAGGGTCGAATCCATATAGAATACAGGGCTTTACTACAAGCCTTAAGCACTAATCATTTCTAGTATTTATGACTACAATCTCTAAATGGGGGAGGGGGGCGGTTTGTGATTCAAAAACAAAATAAAACTACCACCAACTATAATGCGAGGAAACACTCAATTTTGTGGACAACTTAGGAATTGTGTTCCCCATGGTTCATTGACTTGATTACCCTAGATAACATAACTACATTTGGTGATTTGCATGCAGGACGGTAACTTAGGTTCTTCCAGTCCTCTTGCGAAGGTGAAGGTCGAATTTCACCATAGCGCTTTGTCCGCAACTATGGCGTGCCAACTAATCGTTACCTATTGTCCCAGTCAACCTCCATTTGGTCAAGCTCGGTTATTAAGAAGAGAACACATCAATCAAATTCTGGAATCTACTTCTCTTTTCCTATTCGTCACTACCTTGGTCCAGATCGTTATAGTAGGCGGGTTTTGGTGTTGGCTACCACCAAACAACAATAATAATGAAGGGAAAAAATATATAACATATGCAAAACCCCAATCATGGAAATGCAAGAAACCTAGGTCATCTCAAGTCAACTACCCATGGTTCCCACTACCCTAAGTTGTGGTTGCTTAGGTACTTATGACTAAGGCAAAACTCACAATAATGCAAATAATAGACATAGTTGAGAGTTTTATCAATACAATGAAAAGTGAAGACACCCAAAGTCGTAAACCCACAAGCTTGATAGATATCCAAAGTGTATAGCACAAGACTTACAATCTCCAAAATGGGTTTCCAAGAGAATATAATAAACTAATAATACGAAACCCTAAGAAATTTTGAGAGAATATTCAAGAGCAAAATTTCTAATCTCCCTCTTTGGTATCTCTCTTTTCTCTCCTCTATTCCAATAAAAACCTAAATTAAAGTATTTATAGTATGTACAAATAAACCCTAAAAATTATACAGAAAAGATAGCTAGCAGTTGGTATGCCTCACAGATACGACTCGTAGCATGACCTATAAGTCATAATCGGAGTCTTGTATTGGGTCCTTGGCATCATGGACTCCACTGCTATGACCAAATGGTACGAGTCATTGCTTGGGATTTGACTCGTACGTTCGTCTTGTAGTCTTGGTCTTTTGTTTTTGGTCCAATATTTTTGCTCTCCGATTCTTGCTACGAGTCCACCTATACGAGTCGTAGTGTGTAGTACGACTCGTAGGTTGTCCTAGTAGGAGTGACCTTCACTTGGTAGATTTCTAATTTTTGGTCTCTGTTTTTTGCTACAACACCACCTACGACTCGTAGCTTGAGTTACGACTCGTAGGTGGGCTCGTATGGCCTATGCTTCAGCAAATTCTGCAAGTTTTCTTTAAAATCATTCCAACTTAACTTTTTTTCAAGATTAACACAAAAATACATCAAACCCATAAAAAGTCGCTTTAAGAACTCACAAAATCTCTTGTTTTAGGCATCAAATGTATTGTATTTTGATAGCACATCAACAACTCAACTTAGAATTATTGCTTGTCCTCAAGCGACGACTCAATGTACGCAGACAAAGAGTAACACATAGCAATTTTACTAATGGCACCATGTGTTGTATTTTGACAGTACATCAACACCATCAATTTAGAATTGTTGCTTGTCCTCAAGCGACGACTCAATCTACACAGACAAAGAGAAACCAATAGCAACTTTGCTAATGGCATATATATCAACTCCTCTGATTTAGGTACCTAACTACTATTTTCAAAATAGGATTGCAAAGTTATTGAGAAAACAAGAACATAATGAGATACCTGATAATCCAACTATAACAAGCTAAGGAGCATCAATCATCAACAATCACTGGTATAGTCATATGCCACTCAAGTAGTGCAAATACCCTCACTGGAAAGAAGTCCCTCATACTCACTCAAAAGCATTTACAATTCAGGGACTGTGGAAGCATTCTCACTCTTAGAATTGAAATTCAATAACATTATATGCTTGCCCGTATACTCATCTTCTGGCTTGCTGATAAAGTGGAGTTGGATCATTTTAGGACTTATAGGCTTGTAACATACGTTCAGGGTGCTTTGTTGTGGTACTTTAGGCAAATAGTGACTAAAAGCTATCCTTGAATCATGTTTACCAACACTTTTTGCTTTCATAATCCAACCCTTTTTAATCCCTCCACCCTTATTCTCCTGTTTTGAATTTTTCTCGAGTGCTTTCTTTCTCTTTTCAGCTGTACCTCGATTTCAAACACATTTTTGTTACTTTTTCTCAATTCAAGGCACTTTTCTTTTCTCTTTCTTCACTGGTTTTTGTTTTTTCATTTCTTTCTTGATTTCTCAACTAATTATTATTATTATTTTACCACAATAAGGGCCATCCTCAACTTAAGCTTTTAGCCTCAGGTGAAGTACATAGTATCTATGCTTCAAACCAGGGCCACCAACTGCAACCACCCTCAACTTACGCCTTTGGCCTCAATCAAGGTTCTCATGTTCAAGGATAGACCAGAGCCAATATCAAGGTATTTCATCAAATAAGGTTAAGTCAGCAGAGTGTCAAGAATGAATAAGTGCATAAGAAGCTAAAAAATTTGGAACAAGGGATTCACTCACTTATTTGGTGGGTCATTTAGTCTAAAAGTAGTTTCATTCAAAGAACAAGAGCCTAAGATCCTTTCCACATCCACCACATCACCCAAACCAAACTTAGAGTAAAAAGACAAGTTCTGAATCCATACAAAATGTATGAATGCAGCAAAATAACCTTACCACACACAGGACATCTGCATCCACAATCAAGTATAGACTCACAGGTCATGCTTTCAACCTCAGCTTGCCTTCAAAATATCAAAATAAACATTGCCATATAATCACAAATATATGAATGCATCAATAATCACAACCTCAAAAAATTTTGAGATACCCAATTTTTCATCAAAAGCTAAAAGAACAATTAAAAGTGTATATATATATGTGCCAACAGATAACATTACTATGCATTTACAAATTATCGACACTCCCTAAAACATGTCTATTCAACAGGAAATTAAACATCTACAAGGAAAAAGAAGTACGACAAGAAAACCTTGGGATAAAAAAATAGGGGAAGTTATGGACTTGAGGCTACTTAGACTTCACCTTAATCCATAACTTCCACCACCCCACCAAAATATGATACCTTGTCCTCAAAGTAAAAGCAAAAGAAAGAAAAAAAATATGATAACATAGAAATATATATACATACATTAAAAAACAAAAACTAACATTCACAATATAAGTAAAAACAACATCCAACATAAAAATATGTAAACACAATCAAAAACCAACATAATAAAAAGATTTTCTAATAAGAGAACAAAGTATCCAACATGAAAAAATAAGAACTGGGTCAAAGAAAGTCAAACATCATGGTGCATCAAGCACTGATCTCTGGCTGGTTTGTGGGGTCTTGGGGTTTCCTCTCCTCTGCGGCAGTACCGGAAGTACCCTCTCCAGGTCGGGTGTGCTGCGCTCGCTCTCTCCGAATAGTTACCAACAAAAGTGACTCCTGCACCACCTCCTCAAATATGGGCTCCTCCTGCTGTCTCAGCTTCTTTGGGGTTAGCTCTTGTCATCACTCTGCTCAAGGGGCCTCTTCCCATAGGTGTCCGAACGGTTGGTGAGCTAATCAAATGCCTCATCACCTATCGGTGCTACCTTTGGGGCTGGAAATAGGGGTTGCCAACATATGATACTCACTAATTCCTTCTATGATGCATGAGTACAAAATGTAGTGACGACCACGACTCGTAGGCCTGATTATAGAGGCTGCTTCAAGTGCCATTTTTTAGATATTTAGTTCTTCAATTTTCACCTACAAACCAAATGTCAAAACATAACAATTCCCAAAATATTACAACTGCGCCAATGTCTTTCAATCATAAAAACAAACTCACACCTTCTACCTGAGAATCTCAACAACCAAAAATAATTAAAACAAGCCAACAATTATCAAAAATGCTTGGGTTGCCTCCCAATAAGCGCCGTGTTTAACGTCGTGGCTTGAATTTGTCACCGTCCTACATCAACTATTATTGAGGGTCCATACCTCACTCCTGCACTCATATGGGTGTTTCATGATTTGGTGAATATTGAACAAGACCTCTGCATCATTAACCCTAAATCAAAGTTGACCAGAATCCATATCCACTAGGGCTCTCCAAGTGGCTAGAAATGGTCTCCCCAAAATGATGGGCACTTAAAATCAACTTCGCAGTCAAGGATCACATAATCTGCCAGAAAGATGAATTTATCCACTTTAACAAGCACATCCAAAAGGATTTCCTCCGGCTTTTTAATGGTTCAATCCGCCCTAAGCAACCTTATTATTGTCGAGCTAGGAGTACCGAGGCCAAGCTTTTTAAATACAACAGGAGGCATTAGGTTGATACTCGCTCCAAAGTCATATAATGCTCTTGAGAACTCAACATCACCAATGGTACACGGGATGGTGAATACACCAGAGTCCTCTCGCTTTTGAGCAAGGCATTTGGTCATAATCGCACTATATTGTTGGAGTTCTTGCGAGATCTCTTCGGTTAGAGTGCATTTCTTGGTGACAAAATCCTTCATATATTTGGCATACCCGGGCATTTTCTCCAAAGCTTCTAGAAGGGGAATGTTGATAGAGAGTTGCTTCAATATTGAGAGAAAGTGGTTGAATTTACCCTCCTCTTCCTTTCTCTTAATCCTTTGAGGGAAAAAGACGAGTAGGTTTGGGATTCTCATGCTCCTTTACCTCTTGTTGTTACATCCCAATAACCTTCAGATCTTCTCCCTCAACCACGACTTCACTACCAAAACCCTTTTCATCAACTTCATCCATGATTACCGGCATAGGGGGATCTACGGTGCTCTTGCCACTCCTAGTCATCACTGCCATGCAATTCCTTTCATTCTTAGGATTTTAAACCGAGTCGCTAGGTAGGGTGCCCTTTTGGCATTGGTTCAATTGTGAAGAAACTTGCCCAAATTGTTGTTCCAGTTGCTCGATCGCCACCGAGTGAACTCTATATTTTGGTTAATACTTGAAATATCTGCTTTTATTTCCTTTAAAGTCCCATATTGATGGCCGTCTCACTTTAATAATTTTTTGAACATTTCATCAATTCTGGAGTTGTTTGATCCGGTATCACGATTGTGTGGTGACATATAAGGACCATTCATGTAGCCCTCTCTTCTCTCCCATTCTACATCTGGCATTCTATCTCTCATAGTATCCACCCTGGATGTCTCTATACATCCTATCATAGTTGAAGTTCCGACCTTGATTCCCGGAACCTTGCCTGTAATAGTCCGAATTAGACCCTTGGGGGTTTTTTCAGAAATTCTTCGATTGGTTACTTACAAAACATGCATCCTCATCAAAGAACGGATCATCATAGGTAGGAGCCTTTAGAGATTGGTGAGTCACTGCCTTGACACTTGCTTGATTTTGCTTTAAAACCAAGTCCATACTTGTGCGAAGTTGAGCAAGTTGCTCCATGATCTCTTCGTTTACCTTTGCTTGCTCATTATTAGTGTTAACCACACAAGAAGGTTTCATCACACCTAACTCTCGTTGATGCCATGCTCTATTTTTTTACCACTTTCTCCATCCTTACGATGATCAATGCAAAAGGTTGGTCTAGGAACACGCCCCCCATGACTGTGTCGGCACAAGCTTGACTATTCTAATCAAGCACCCGATAGAAAATCTCAACTAAGGAATTATCAACAATCGTGTGATCAGGGACCATCCTCAAGCATTTAGTAAACCTCACCTATGTTGTGCTAATAAAATCACCCCACCAATTGCTCAAAGTTGTTGATTTGATCCTTGATCTTTAACTTCTTAGATCTTAGGAAAAATCTTTCAAGAAATACTCTTTGAAGTTCAGCCAACTTGTGATAGTACCCGGAGCAAGCTCGGACAACCATGCAGCTGCATTGCTAGTAAATGACAGTGGAAACACTCTTAAACCAACAATATCAAGAGAAAGGTTTTGTGTCCCCATGACACTCTTGCAAACAAACACCACATTTTGAAGATGACGGTAGGGATCCTCCAAAGGTAGCATGTGAATAGTCCATGATTTTGGAGCATTTGGAGCAATCCACTTGATACAATGAACTTAGTATCTACCGATAAAAGAGGCAGTAATATAGCACTAGTAACATCCATAGTCATAGGGTTCAATCGATATTGATTCCATCCATAAGCATTTTCATTGAAGTCCCTGAGTTGTAGCATGTTACCCCTCTGTTGTGGATTCTCCTCTCTTCCCATATCCTTAATCGTATGTATATCCTCTTCAACCTCAATATCCTTATTTACTTGAGCCATTCTTCTTGGTAGTCAATGGATCTCCAAATTAAGTGGAGCTAAGGGATTTCCTTAGCTCCTTGTGTTGGGCACACAACCTAGTATACCTTGCGAATAAAATCAAACAACAAAAACAAAAACAAAATTAAAGTACAAGAGACTCTAGAAATCAAGACTAGAACTAACTAATAGTGAAATCATACTGAAACCTAGACATATTCCCTGGCAACGACGCCATAATTTCTAATGATGTTCATGCTCTAGTAAGAAAGTGGTCGTTGTCAGCAATTAACCTAACTGAGGTTAGGGTCGAATTCACAGGGAACACAGGGCTTGACTACAAGACTTCACCATTAATCATTTCTAGTATTTATCACTACACAAGCGATGAATCAAGATAAGGAATGACAGTGAAGTGCTAGTCCTAATAGCGGACTCGTGTATCTGCTCATCCATAACTCAGGCCCAATATCTTCATTCATATGAGCCATTCTTCTACTAAGTCAATGGATCGTCAAGTTGATTGGAATTGAGGGATTGAATTGGCTCTTTGTGTTAGGCATACAACCTAGTACACCTTGAAAATTAAAATCAAACAACAAAAATAAAAACAAAAACAGAAGAAAAATACAAGATAATCTAGAAATTAACACTTGAACTTACTACTAGTGAAATCAAGTCAAGAACCTAGTTGTATTCCCCGGCAATGGTGCCATAATTTTTTATGTTCACGCTATAATAACAAAGTGGTCGCAGTCAGTAATAAACTTAACTAAAGGTTAGGATCAAATCCACAGGGAATACGGGGCTTGACTAAGTCGATCCACTAACAATTATTTCAAGTATCAGTCACTGTATTCTTTAAAATGGAGGGGGTGGGAGGGTTGAGATTCAAAATGAAGAACAAAAATAAAAACTATGCTAAGTATGCAAGAAGACAATCAAATTGAGGGACAACTAGGGAATTGTTTCCCCCCTGATTCGTTGACTTAATTACCCTAGACAACATAACCCTAGTTGGGAATTCGCATGCAGGATGGTAACTTAGGTTCTTTCAGACCTCTTGTGAAGGTGAAAGTCAAATTTCACTATGGCACTTGGTCAGCAACCATGGTGTGCTAACTAACCATTACCCTTTGTCCCAGTCAATCTCGCCTTGGTCAGGTTTGGTTGATTAGAAGAAAATACACTAATCGAATCTTGTCATTTACTTCCATTTTCTATTAGTCACTACCTTGGTCGGGATCGTGATAGTAGGCATGGTTTGGTGTTGACCACCACCAAACAACAATCAAAACGAAGGGAAATAAACAATACATGCAAAACCTCAATCAAAGAACTGCACAAAGTCTAGGTTATTTCAAGTCAACTACTCATGGTTCCCATAGCCCCAAGTTGTGGGTGCTTAGCTACTCATGGCTAAGGAAAAATCAACAACGATAAATGTAAAATACATAGTTGAGAGTTTACCAAAATAATGAAGAACAAAACTACCTTCAAGTTGGAAACTATAAGCTTTAATAAATGGAAGATGAGTACAATGTAATTTTCCAAACCCCCAAAGTGGGTATTCAAATAAAAAATTAAAATCTACACCAAACCCTAGAAATATTCAAGAGAGAATATTGAAATAGTGGAATCCGTGATTCAAAGTCTGAAAAAATTCTATATCTAAAATTCTATCATTAAGTATTTATACTATTTATAAGTTCACCCTAAAAATTAAATAGAAAAGATAGCTGGCAGCAGGTACATTTTGCAGGTACGACTCGTAGGGTGGCCTACGAGTCGCAATCGGGGTCTCATAGTCAGCATTTGGCATTTTGGACTTGACTGCTATGACCAACTATTACGTGTCATTTCTTGAGATACGACTCATATGCTCCTCTCGTAGTCTAGGCCTTTAATTCTTGGTCCAAAATTTTGGCTCATTGTTCTTTGCTATGAACCCCATCCATACGAGTCATAATGAGACCTATAACTCATAGGATGGTCTCATATGGCTGACCTTCATTTTGCAGTTTCTTAATTTTGCTCACTGTTTCATGCTATGAGGATATTTTACAACTCGTAGCTTGGGCTACAACTTGTAAGGTGACTCATATGTCCTGTACTTCCGAAAAATCTGTAATTTTCTGCCAAAAATATGCCAACCTGTATTTTCTACATAACTAAGACAAAATTACATAAAAACCATAAAAAAAGTCACATTAAAATGAGGGTTTTACAACAATATTGATGGTTGATTTGAATTGAGTTTATTCTTCTTATTTTACTCTTGAGTTGCATGATTTTAAAAAAGTACCATGAATCCACCATGTGTCTGATAAAATTATATGACAAGAATTCTCAAATATTTGAGGAACTATTATATGATTTATAAGTCAAGTGATTTCATTATGATTAAGGATTTTCAAGCATGTATTAAATTCAAGAAAAGTATATATGATTTTACAAGTGACAAGTTGAGCCCTATTTCAAGATTTTATACTCTTGTGTGCTATTCAAGTCAAATTGAGGGATCAAGCCTGATTGTTATTTTACCCTCATATTCAAGTTCAAGTGAAGCACACTAGAAGAGGTCAAGCATGTAATGAGCTACTCATGTCAAGTTATCATGTCTCTTACAAATTATTCATGTTATGATTAAAGTTATAATTATTTCAAGTATTTCGTGGGATTATACTTAGCACCAATTGAGGCTTAAGATGGAGGCTCGAATCAATAGGTCCTTTTATAAAGTCTTTAATCTCTAAACTATGTGCCACTATAGGATGATATTATTTTCCTAAATGGGCTTTGCTAGTGGATCCATCTAATTCATGTTATGATGTTTGGTTTACCTTGGCAAGTAGACCACACTTCGTTGGGGGGTGTCATGCCCGGTCACCTTAACGAGGGGGTGTCATTCCTCGTCACCTCACTAAAGGGCTGTCATGCCTTGGATTTCAAGTAGTAGCTCACTTGGTCTATGTCAGTTTAGGTCTTCTCCCATATATGTATGATATATTATGCAAGTTAAATATTTTATATGCAAGTTTTATTACAAGCATTGATCATTCATATCGTATTGAGAATATATCCATTGCCTATATGTATACATTTTGAATATTATGGATTATATCTTTGATGCATTACACCCTACATACTTCGTATATTTAAAGTACTAACACATACTCTATGCCTATATGATATTACCATGTAGGGACTGGGGCTCGTATTAATCACCTACCTCCGCGTGGTTAGTTTGATTCTTTGAAAAATGCTTTGGTGAGTCCTCAACTCCAAGGACAATATCTAATTCATTCATGCTATGTTGAGACTTGTTCCTTATGTTGGATGCTTATTATTAAGAGGGTGATCCCAGGAAGTGACTCGGCCCCCGCCCCATTCGAAAGTAGAGGTATTGTCGGATGCTATGTTTGTATGTCTTATGAACTTGACTTCTCTTGTGCTTAATGGTTATGAAAGACTTCCCTTAGTCCCACTTCCCTTTTAATATTTAACTCATGTTATTTTTTATTTTGTTTTCACAACCAAGGATGTGTACATGATATGCTAAGAGACTTGTTTATGTTATCTCTAGACTTCCCATTCACCTTGTCACGTCCAAGCCCTAAGCTTTGGTCATGACAAGCTTGGCATCAGAGCACTAGGTCGTTAATGGTCCTCAAAAATCCAACACACCATGTCAATTAGAGTCTTATTCATGGTTAAAGTGCACCATAACTATGAATAGGAGGCTATGAGACATTTTAGGAAATGTTCCACTTCTTCATGATCTATGTCGTGCTTTAGATATAAAGATAAATTCCCCCCCCCCTAAAGAATGTTGTTTTGCTCTTTTAGATCATGTTGCTATACTGAGAGGAAGACCAAGGAGAGCTCGTACATCTGAGGAGTCTCCGTCCCCTCTCGCTCCTCAAGCTCCTCAAGATGGAGGGGAGGCCCAATATGAGTTCCGGAATGCCAACACTATGTTGGCCTATGCTATGACCAACCAAATGAACAAAGGATCCCAAGCTCCTCATGGTCCTACTCTGGCTTCATGGATAAGGGATTTCACAAGGATGAACCCTCTAGAGTTTCATAGGTCCAAGCGGAGGAAGATCCTCAAGAATTCATTGATGAGGTTTTATCTATCATGAGGGTGAATTCGGAGGAGAAGGCAGAATTAGCACTCTACCAACTCAAAGGGGTGGCCCAAATTTGGTTTTGTCAATTGAAATTGGAGAGAAGAAATGATGATGCTATTCCTTGGGAGGAATTTAAAGCCGCCTTCCTCAACCAATTCTTCCCTATTGAGTTGAGAGAGGCTAAAATAATGGAGTTCATGAATCTTAAGCAAGGTTCCATGAGTATGAGGGAATATTCCCTCAAATTGAACAAGCTATCCAAGTATGCCCCACATTTGTTTTCGACCCTACAGCTAGAATGAACAAGTTTGTGTTAGGGGTGTCCAACTTGGTAAATGAAGAGTTGCGTACCGTAATGCTTGTAAGTCATATGGATTTGTCTTGTCTCGTGACATATGCCGAACAACTTTAGGGGAAAATCTTAGAAAGAGAAGAAGTGGGAAGTCTAAGAGGGCTCGATTTGAGGGTGGTTTCCAAGGTTCTAAGGGTGGCTGGTTTCAACAAGGTCATAAATTCCAAGGCCAAGGGTCCTCCAATGTCCCAAATAAGAGGTTTGCTAATGATAGGGCGTCTAGCCCAAGGTTTCAAGGTGGCAATGGTGGGATGATAATCCTAGGTGCCAAAAGTGTGGGATAAATCATGGTGGTCCATGTTTGAAGAACTCTAATGCTTGCTTTAGTTATGGTGAAGTGGGTCACAAGGTTGTTGATTGTCCTCATACTCAACACAAGGGTATAGATGGTCGTCCTCAAGGCTTAGGTGCTAATGCGGGTCAAAGGTCAAAGGAGGCCAACAAGGGGGTGCTCCAAAGTAAAATATGTTTTATGCTCTCCAAGAAGACAAGGAGTAGATGACGTGCCTGATGTTATTACTGGTATATTAAAAGTTTTTGATCATGATGTGTATGCTTTGATAGATCCAGGTACAACTCTTTCTTTCATTACTCCTTTTGTTCCTAGAAAGCTTCATGTGTTTCCCGAATTGTTATATGAACCTTATGAAGTGTCTACCCCCATTGGTGAGTCCATTATTGCTAAAAGAGTCTATAAAGATTGCCCCGTGTTTATATTATATAAAGTCTTGCCTTGTAATTTTCTTGAACATGACATAGTGGATTTTGATATTATTCTTGGGATGGATTAGTGACATGTATATCATGCTTCCATTGATTGTAGGACCCATAAAGTTACATTCCAATTCCCTAATGAGCCCATCCTTGAATAGGAGAGTTATAGTGTGGTGATCAAGGGTAGATTCATCTTTTGTCTTAAAGCTCAAAATTGATTTCTAAGAGTTGCATTTACCATCTTTTAGGGGTAAGGGATGCTACGTCTAAAGTCCTTCCTATTGAGTCAATTCCGTGTCACAACCCAAGCCTATGGCGTAGACATGACACAGGGAATGGGGAGCTCGAAGGGACCCCAATGAAATGTCTTAACAAATCATTACAAATCCTTGATCGCGGAAGCAATAAAACAACAATAAGATATAGTAAAAAGGAAACACAGGGCCAAGGGACATCTTTCATATCATAAAACATCGATAGAGTCAAAGGGAGTCAAAGTTCATAGAATCATTACATACTTGTCCAACAACACCTCTAAATATAGAATTTAGCGGGGGACAAGACAAGCAACCGAGCTCACCCTCAATAATAATGACAATAGGTAATCCAAATATACAAGATGGAGTCCAAACATAAGCATGAAAGGAGATAGATATTTTTCCAGGATATGAGGACTCACCAAAAGCTAACTTGAACAATTCGTCTAGCCATGTTGAGGAGAATCAATAGGATCCCCGGTTCCTACATGGTGATGCCATGTAGGCATAGAGTATGCATTAGTACCTTTAAATGTACTATATATGTAGGATGTAATGCAACAAGAGATAGGCAACATAGTCAAAATGTATAATGATAAATAATAGATGTCATAATAACAATATAGCTTGTATGATCAATGCTTAAGTAAATCATGTTTTGCAAATCATTAATCCGGCAAAGAACATAATATATAAGTGTGGGAAGAAACCTCAACCGATATAGAATAAGACCAAGCAAGCTACAACTTGGAATCCCGATGATTATCCCTCATCGGTAAAGAGGAGGTCTACTTGCCAAGGTAAACCATACTCCACCTTACGGGGTCCCGCCCCATTTCGGATGGAGTAACCCTCGTTATGGGGTACCGCTCCATTTCAAAAAGGATTTATGACCGTATGGACTCACCCATTTTGGATTATGTGACCTTACTTACGGGGACCCGCCGCATTTCGAATTAGGCTTGTTCATGCTAAAGTGCACAAAATAGATCAACTAGTATTGCAAGGGTATAATATAGTACTATGGTGGAACACAGTTCAAGGAAAGAGAGCAAACTCTCCATCCATCGGTGCTAAGTCTAATCCGACGGAATACTTATAATAATAATACTTTAATAACTCATGAGAAACATAGAATCATGGCATGAGTAGCTTTTATACATCCTTGACCTCCAATGGTGAGCCCAACTTCAAAACATAAGAATAGATGATCATCAAACATTATCCTTGCATTAACATAAAAAGGCTCACAAGAGGTATAATCTTTGAGAAAGGGCTTAGCTTTATACTTGCATATTCATAGGTAATTTTATGAATTCATAACATTCTTGATAGCTTATATTTATCATGAAGTAATTTGACTTGTAAAACATGCACATATCTTGAGAACTCTTAACTTGGCATTTCATCAAGCACTTGTTGGGCACATATGAGGACATGTTCAAATCATGTAAAATGCAAGAGTATAGATCATGAAATAGTAAAATCAATGTATCTAAAAATCATGTAAATCAGCCCACCAATATCATGGTAAAACCCCATCATGGATAACTTGTAAATCATATCAAAACTTCACAATAGTTCATAAATTTCATAGCTTGAATCATGTGTATTCTTAATAGACCAAGATCACTTCATAGTATAAGCTTTAAATAGATATTTATGCATAATTAATAATATTTGACAAAACTCCAACACATTTCATGCTCATATTTCGTAATAATAGATACCTATAAGAAATATAACATGAAATCATGAATTTCTCATAAAAAGGAAGATTGGGCTTCCTAGGTGAAAGGAACCCATGAATGAAACTTACATACCTTAGACCTTGAATTTCTTGAAATTGAATTGAAAAAGACTTGAAGATTGGAATGGGATCTCGAAATCCACAACTTGTTCTTGAGTTTTCCTAGAATTCTTATTGGGGTTTGGTAGAGGCTCTTGGGAGAATTTGAGAGTGTATTCCAATTGGGAAGAGTGAATTTGATCTTTAGGAATAGGGTTTAGGTCTTTAGGAAGTGTTAAGATAGTATAGAAATCCCCAAAAGACCAATAGAACTAACTAAATTTACGAAATGCCATTAATGAAACGGAATTTGGCAAAAACTCGTATATACACCTGCACAGACGAGTTTCACGAAAATGGGCATAACTTCATCATTCGAACTCTAAATAAGGTGAAACCAAGTGCATTAGAAAGCTAATTCAAAGAGATTTAATTTGGTAGGTCGTCCGCGACCCAATTAATTGTGTTCTACGAGATATGCCCCTTTAAAGTGGACCCTCCTACCGATACTTGTGCAAAACTTAGCCAATGAAAATTCCTTTTAACTTGGCTTGATGTAGGGAACCTACGATGGTCTTTAACGACATGAATAAGCTTGACTTAGATTTGAATGAGAGCTTGAAGCTTGAATGAATTTCTTGAGATCCGAAATGAGTTTGGGACACTTGAATTTGGATGAAATATTTGGCTAAGTGTTAGAGAGGGTTTTGGAGAATGTCTTGAATGGTATGGGATTGAAAATAACTAAGTATAGGTGTTTCTACACGGCCAGGGGTGTGAACCCTAACTGGAATTTGCCAACTTTGAAAATTCGAATTTTGCTATGGTTGCTCTAAAATCGGGGTTAGACCTATACCCTAGTAAATTTTGCCTCTTGATCATGAATGTGAAGTCAGATTTTCGATATCACGCATGGATTTTGAGATATATGGAAATCACAATTATAGGCATTTTCGAGGCACAGTTCTGTGCACTTTTTGGGGTCGTTTGAATATCTCCCCTTGGAGACATTCGTCCTTGAATGTCAAAGAAACGTATATACGAGAATAAGCAAGATAATTTCAGCCCACATAAGAATGCAACAATGCACTTAAACATCATTTTAAAAATCTCAACATAAGTATCAGAATCACCATGAACTTGTCAATTTAAACATGAATGCATGCAAAAGATATAACGGCTAAAAGTTAAGAGTTGCATTCATAAAAAGTACTTGATTTTTCATCATAAGCTTGATAGAAAGAAAGAGCTATAGGTATTGCTTCTCCATGCCCGCTCCGGTTCTTCGAATGTCACTTTCGACTTGGCGATTCTTCCAAATTGCCTTGACGAGCACTATATTCTTATTAATTAACTTTTCCATCCATCCATCCAATATCTCCATTAGGACCTTTACTTAAGCCGACCATCCCCCACAACACCCACGATCCCAAAGAGTTCTATCGCACTGGTGTCACCAACATATCTCCTCAACCTAGATGCATGAATAACCGAATGGACCATATCCATATTCGTAGGAAACTCTAATTCGCATGCAACCTTACCGATCCTCCTCAACACTCTATAAGGACGCAAAAACCATAAACTCAATTTCCCTTCTTGCCAAACCAGACCACACCCTTCATGGGTGGGACTTCCAAGTGAACGCAATCATCAAAACAAGCACACATAGCCTACCTTAGTAGCTCATGACGCCATCTCCCCCTTGGAAGAAACCTCCACTTTATCATCTCTCACCAAGGTCTTCAACTCTAATAAGGTAGGGTCAAAGTCTTGCTTTACTTTCATCTCATCAACCAAGAAAGATTTAGAACCATTAGCCACCACTACACCACCATAGCCATCCTCTTCCAACCTAACTACCAATCTAGCCAACAGAAGGAACTCTCTAGTCGTCTTTTGCCATCACCATTAACACATGTTAGGCTACCCATAGACACCCTACCTGGAGCATCGGTCACAACATAAGCCTTCCTGGGGTGATAATGCCCACTCATATCATATTCCTTAAGGAGTTCTAGCCACCTTCTTGTTACCCACAATTCACACTCATCTTATATGGCAACAACCACTCATCCTCCAAGATTTGCAACACTACCCCCACATGATTCACAAGCTCTAAATAAATCAACACTTCATCACTAGAGGCCACCACAACATGTCAAAGTAGGGTTTAAAGACCCTATTCATGAGACCTATAGACATAACCGGCGCATAAGTCAACCAAACAACTTCACCATGACTTAAGATGCTCACTCCTAGTCTGAAAAGACATCTAGGGATATCACCTTCCCTCATCCTCACTTGGGAACAAAACCCAAATCGAAGATCAATCTTAAAGAAGTGACTAACCCATTGAAGTTGGTCAAATAGATCACAAATCCTTGGGAGAGGGTATTTATTCTTTATGGTGACCCTAATAAGTTATCGGTAGTCAATACACATTCTAAGGGAGCCATCTTTCCTCTACACAAACTACACCGAGAAGCTCATTATGAAAGACACCAAGGAACTCATCTATCACTGGAACAACTCAATAGAAATAACTTAGGTTCAAAACACTTAACTCTTACAAGATGATAAATGCCACCCTTAGGGATCAATTGTACCTCAAGACAAGAAATGGGCTTACCTCTTCACTACCACTCAAGAACAGATTTATTAGGAAATTGGAACCTAACTTTACAGGTCCTATGATCAATGGGAACATAATATACATGTAACCAATCCATCCTAAGAACGACCTCAAAATCTACCACATCTAATTCAATAAAATCACAATGTAAGACCTAAATACAACATGACCACGGAACAATTTCTATAGACCTTTCTAGCAATAATAGACTCACCAATGGGGTAGACACCAATAAGTTCGCATAGCAATTCGTAAAACACATGAAGCCCACTAGCAACAAAAGGAATAATGAAGGAAATAGGAACACCCAAACCTTCCCCTGCATATATATCAAGGTCAAAAGAGACTTTAACATACTGGTAGCCACATCCACTCCTTGAGCCTCTTGATCAACATGACCATCTTTACCCTTGATGAGTTTACGAGGACAATCTATCCTCCTATGTCCCTCTTTACTACAACTGAAGCAAGCATTGGTACCTCTCAAACATGGCCCTCTATGCATCTTACCACACCTTGGGAACATAGCATTGGGAATCACACAACCACCACCTTTGGGACTTTGGGACTTTCCTCCAAAACGGGCCCTCTTGGCTCCTCTCTCACCACTTGAAGTCTCGGGGGCACTGACTTGTTGATTGAGTTGAGTTGTCAACTTTGTCACTACTTTGGCCAATATCTATAGAGCATTGCGAAACTCCGCATTCGATATATCACTATCATGAGTATCTTGTGACATATTCTGAAATGCAATGATTAAAATAAGAAATAAGTCTTAGGGGACTTAACTCTATCACACGACATAGATCAAGAAGAAGGGAAACATTTCCTAAAATGTCTCAAATCCTCTCATTTATAGTTGTGGAGAGCTTCACAACCATGAATAAGACACTAATTGACGTAGTGTTGTGGACTCCGAGGACCACTAATAACCTAGTTCTCTGATACCAAGTCTATCACAACCCAAGCCTAACGCCTAGACGCGACATAGCAAATGGAGAGCCCGAAGGGACCCCAATCAAGTCCTTAACATATCATTACACATCCTTGATCGCGAAAGCAATAAAACAACAATAAGAGATAGTAAAAAGGGAACACGAGGCTAAGGGACATCTTTCATAGCATAAAACATCAAAAGAATCAAAGGGTGTCAAAGCTCATAACATCATTACATACTTGTCTAACAACACCTCTAAATAAAGAACTTAGTGGGGGCCAAGACAAGCAACCGGCACTACAAGAAAATAGGTCTTTAACAAGGGGAAATTTCGTCGCTAAAATTATAAATTCGGTCATTATTATTCAATGACGGACGGTAAAAATTCGGTCCTCATCGGTCATTAAAAGATCTATTGTTAAAAGTATAGTAGCGGCCGAATTAAATCTGGTCGTGAAGAAGCTTTAACGACGCCAAAATCTGGTCGTTATACTTCTTTTCAGCAACAAAATTTTTTATTCACTAATTGATATTCTAGTTATTAGAAAAAATCGTAAGCAAGCCAGGTGCACTTCCTAGGAAGGGCTCGACTACAAGGATCTATTATACGTAGTCTTACCTTGCATTTCTGTCAGAGGATGTTACTAAGGTTTGAACCTGTGATCTTCTGGTCACATGACCATAACTTTACCAATTACTTCAAGGCTCCTTTTAGTTCTAGTTATTAAATCCTTAATTATAATCACACATTAGATCAGCAAAAGTGCATACACGCACAGAAAAAATAAATACTTGCACATATAAAAACATACAAATTGATTATATTCATATTAAATTTCATATTAACTATAAAGAATGGTATTGCGTAACATTAAAAAAAATATAGTCATACAAATTGTGTGATATTATATTTTTAACTCTAAGTAAAAAAAAAAGTAGAATATCTTTTCTTAAATATGAAATGCATTCTTCCTGTGCTTCAAAAATTTTCCATTGCATATACTTCTTTACACTTTCTCTGATGATGCGTTCTTTAAACTGCATGATCTATCAAAAGACAAGTATAAAAACTTCATGTAAGGTTATTAATAACACTCTTAATATCTATTCTCTTCTTTTTTCTTTTTGCAAAATCAAAGATTAACTACAATGAAATATAAACTTTGTTTCTATTCTCACAATCAAATAAAAAGAAAGTTGGGCTTTCTATTTCTAGATATAAAGTTGTTTGTTTTGTATTTTGCACCTTAAGTTATTGAGTTTTAGCACATTGATTCTTGGATAAAACTCCCAAACTTCTTTTAGTTTCACTTTTTGTATTAATAGTATTCACTTAATATAAATAATTCAATATCATTAACATATTGTGAGATAAAATCAATTATATCATTTTAAATTTTAAATTAAAAAATTATGATCTCTTAATTAATTTAGTAGTTGATTATATGTCATGTCAAGTTTTTAAATTGTTTATTTGTAAAATTTCATTTTATATTTTTCTAACTCAAACAAATGATTTTCTTTTTATACACCTGTTAGTTTCACAACCAATAATGACAAAAAAGTCAACACAATATATATTTTTTATTAAAAAATATTATTACTAAATACTAATTCTTAAGCTTATTGATCGAAGTAATTTGCAAGTGGAGAAACATCTATCCTCTTGAGAAATTTACTTACTGCCAAATTTACATAACTTTTCTACCTTAAATTAATCTCATAAGCTCAACTATTTAATATAATTACTTCTATTTTAAATTTTTTAGTTTCATTATAATTTTTTTGTTTTGACCTACTTCATCTTGCATCTTTAAAAAGGTCAAGTAAAGATGAATAAATTGTCTTTCAAAATAAAAACATGTATAGAAGCTAAATCAAGAAAATATTTAAGTTAAAAAAAACTATACCAAAAAGATTGTAACTAAATGCTTTTACAATATTTTAAAATTTTATAAGATTGATTATAATAAGAATGATTGATAGAGTTATTAGAAAATAATACATTAACATTTCTTTTTCTTTTTATTAAACTTTTTTTATTATGAAATAACCAAAACTATAAAAGATGGAGGATTCTTATCAGAATGGCAGAATGATTAATAAAACGCCACTTGTTATTCTTATAACATGATTTTGTCTGATATCTTTTCACTCATATTAATTAAAATATATATTTGCACTAACTAATATGTTTTAACAACAGAATGTTATGTTTTTAATAATCAAATATATCCCCTCATTAATGTTGAATTAAAATTTGTCTTTAATAACCAAAAAGAATTGGTCACTATAAGTGTATTTATAACGACCAAAAAAAATTTGGTCGCTATAAGTATATTTATAGCAATCAAAAAAAAAAATTAGTCGCTATAAGTATATTTATAATGACCGAAAAAAAGTTGATTGCTATAAGTATACTTATAAAGACCGAAAAAAATATGGTCACTATAAATGTATTTATAACGACCGGATTCATTTCCCTTCATTAAGAAGTGGTCGTTAAAAGTCTTTTTTCTTATAGTGCGGGCTCACCCTCATAATAATGACAATAGGTAATCATAATATACAAGATGTAGTTTAAACATAAGCATGAAAGAAGATAGATATTGTCCCAGGACATGAGGATTCACTAAAGGCTAACTTGAACAATCCGTCTAGCCACTTGGAGGAGAATCAATAGGAGCTCCGGTTCCTACATGGTGATACCATGTAGGGATAGAATATGCGTTAGTATGTTTGATTGTACTAAGTATGTCGGATGCAATGCAACAAGGGATATGCAACATAGTCAAAATGCATAATGATAGCAATAGATGGCATAATAACAATATGGCATGTATGATCAATGCTTAAATAAATCATTCTTTGCAAATTATTAATCCTGCATAGAACATAATATATAAGTGTGGGAAGAAACCTCAACCGATATAGAATAAGACCAAGTGAGCTACAACTTGGAATCCCGATGATTACCTCTCACCGGTAAAAAGGTGATCTACTTGCCAAAGTAAACCATACTCTACCTTATGGGGTCCCGTCGCATTTCGGATGAAGTAACACTCCTTATGGGGTCCCACCCTATTTCGAAAAGGATTTTTGACCATGTTTCACCTTGCGGGGACCCACCCCATTTCGAATTAAGTGACCTTCCTTACAGGGACCCCCCGCATTTCGAATTAGGCATGTTCATGGTAAAGTGTGCTAAATTGATGCACTAGTATTGCAAGAGTATAATATAGTCCTATGGTGGTACATGGTTCAAGGAAAGAGAGCAAACCCTCCATCCATCACTGCTAGGTCTAATCCTACACAATACTTATAATAATCATACTTTAATAACTTATGAGAAACATAGAATCATGGCATGAGTAGCTTTTAAACATCTTTGACCTCTAATGGTGAGCCCAACTTCGAAACATAAGAATAGATGATCATCAAACATTATCCTTGCATTAACATCAAAAGGCTCACAAGAGGTATAATCTTTGAGAAAGGGCTTAGCTTTATACTTACATATTCATAGGTAATTTTATGAATTCATAACATACTTGATAGCTTATATTTATCATGAAGTAATTTGACTTTTAAAACATGCACGTATCTTGAGAATTCTTAACTTGGCATTTTATCAAACACTTGGTGGGAACACATGAGAACATGTTCAAATCATGCATAATGCAAGAGTATAGATTATGAAATAGTAAAATCAATGTATCTAAAAATCATGTAAATCAGCCCACCAACATCATGGTAAAACTCCATCATGGATAACTTATAAATCATATCAAAACTTCACAATAGTTCATAAATTTCATAGCTTGAATCATGTGTAGTCTTAATAGACCAAGATCACTTCATAGTATAAGCTTAAAATAGATATTTATGCATAATAAGTTATATTTGACAAAACTCCAACATATTTCATGCTCATATTTCATAATAATAGATACCCATAAGAAATATAACATGAAATCATGCATTTTTCATAAAAAGGAAGATTGGGCTTCCTAGGTGAAAGGAACCCATGAATGAAACCCACATACCTTAGACCTTGAATTTCTTGAAATTGAATTGAGAAAGACTTGAAGCTTGGAATGGGGTCTTGAAATCCACAACTTGATCTTGAGTTTTCCTAGAATTCTTATTGGGGATTTGTAGAGACTCTTGGGAGAATTTGAGAGTGTATTCCAATTGGGAGGAGTGGATTTGATCTTTAGAAATAGGGTTTAGGTTTTTTGGAAGTGTTAAGATAGCATAGGAATCCCCAAATGACCAATATAATAAATTCACGAAATTTCATTAATGAAAAGGAATTTGGCAAAAACTCGTATATATCCCAGCACAGACGAGTTCTACAAAAACAAGCATAACTTCTTCATCCAATCCAAACTCTAAATAAGGTGAAATCAAGTGGGTTGGAAAGTTAATTCAAAGAGATTTCATTTGGTAAGGCGTGGGCCACCCAGTTCTTTGTGTGCTAAGATATATACCCCTTTAAAGTTGATCCTCCTACCGGTACTTGTGTAAAACTTAGCCAACATAAATTCTTTTGAACTTGGATTGATGTAGGGGACCCACGATGGTCTTTAATGACATGAATAAGCTTGACTTAGATTTGAATGAGGTCTTGATGCTTGAATGAATTTTTTGAGATCTGAAATGAGTTTGGGAAACTTGAATTTGGACAAAATATTTGGCTAAGTGTTAGATAGGGTTTTAGGGAATATCTTGAATGATATGGGATTGAAAATGACTAAGTATAGGAGCTTTTATGCATATGAAGGCTTAGGCCCAAGACCCTAAGGCCTTAGGCCGAATTTATAAAAATGGCACAAAAATATACTAGTCCGTGCCCTGGCCGTATCGCACCAGGGGCGCAGACCCTCACTGGATTTTGCCAACTTTAAAAATTCAGATTTTGCTACGGTTGCTCTAAAATCAAGGTTAGAAAGATCAAGTCACCTTGGGGTACACTGGCGGAATTGAAGGAGTTGAAAGATCAATTGAGGAATTTGTGGGAAAAAGGTTTCATAAGTCCTATCAAGTCACCTTGGGGTGTACCAGTGTTAGTTGTAAAGAAAAAGGATAGTTCTCTTAGAAAATGCATTGATTACCGATAACTCAATAGAGTCACTATAAAGAATAAGTAGCCTCTACCAAGGATAGATGACTTATTTGATCAACTACAAGGGGATAGTCACTTTGCGAAGATTGATCTTCGGTCCGGATACTACCACATGAGGGCGAGGGAGTGTGATATTCCCAAGACAGCTTTTCGGACTAGCAATGGCCACTTTGAGTTGTGGTAATGTCCTTTGGCTTAACTAATGCACTGATAATAATTATGGATCTCATGAATAGGGACTTAAACCCTACCTTGATACGTTTGTGGTGGTCTTTATTGATGATATCTTGATTTATTCCCGTAGTGAGAAAGAACATGTGAATCAATCGAGGGTGTGTTGCAAATTTTGAGGGATGAGGTTGTTTGTTAAGTATGAAAAGTTTGAAATTTTGTTGAAAGAGGTTGCATTTCTAGGGCATGTGGTGTCGAGCAATGGCATTAAGTGGATCCTAAGAAGACAGAGGTGGCAAAGAATCAGCCTAGGCCCTTGACACTGATGGATATTAGGAGTTTCTTGGGTTTGGTGGGTTACTATTGGAGGTTTGTGAATGGCTTCTCTTCTATTGCTTCCCCATTGACAAAGTTGACTCAAAAGAAGGCAAAATCTGCTTAGACCAATTAATATTAAAAGAGTTTTCAAACTTTAAAGGGTAAGCTTATTTCTGCTCGTATCTTGGCTTTACCGAAAGGGTTAGAAGGGTTTATAGTTTATTGTGATGCCTCAAGAATTGGTTTGAGGTGTATTTTGATGAAAAATGACAAGGTTATAGCATATGCCTCTAAGAAACTAAAGGTGCATGAGCGAAATTATCCCACCCATGATCTTAAATTGGCGATCGTGGTGTTTACTTTGAAAATTTGGCATCATTATTTGTATGGGGTTCATGTAGATGTGTTTACCGATCATAGGAGTCTCCAATATATTTTCACACAAAAAGATCTTAACTTGAGACAATGAAGGTGGTCAGAACTCCTTAAGGATTATGACATGAGTATGCACTATCACCCTGGCAAAGCTAATGTTGTGGTTGATGCTCTAAGTAAAGTGTTCATGGAGTTTAGTTCATATTGATATCGGTAAGAAGGAGGTCTCTAGATAGGTTCATCGGTTAGCTAGGTTGGGGTTAGATTAAATGAAGTTGAAAATGGTGGTGTAGTAGTTGTTGATGGTTCTAAATCTTCTTTGATTGAAGAAGTCAAGTCAAAACAAGTCCTTGACCCCACCTTGATAGAATTGAAGGAATTGATAAAGGATGGTAAAGTGGAGGTCTTATTCGAAGGAGGAGATGGTGCCCTTAGGTACCAAGGCAGGTTGTGTGTGCCTAATGTTGATGACTTAAAGGAGTTGATTTTGAAAAAGGCACATAATTCATCCTATTTTATTCACCCCGGTTCCACAAAAATGTATAGAGACTTGAGGGAGGTATATTGGTCGGGTGGTATGGAGAGGGATATTGCCTAGTTTTTAGCTGGATGTCACAATTTCCAACAAGTGAAAGCTGAACATCAAAGGCCAGATGGCCTAGCCCAAGACATAGAAATTCCTACTTGAAAGTGGGAAGGTATCAACATGGATTTTATGATTGGTTTGCCTAAGACTATGAAACACTTTGATTCTATTTAGGTTATTGTTGATATGATGAAAAAGCCGGCTCACTTTCTATCAGTCAAAATAACCTATGGTGCAGAAGATTATGCAAAGTTCTATATTCATGATTTGGTTAGATAGCATGGGATACCCTTGCCTATCATTTTGGATCGTGGTGCTCAATTCACTTATCATTTTTGGAGATCCTTCCAAAAAGGTCTTGGTACCAAAGTCAAGCTTGGCATGGTTTTTCATCCTCAAATGGATGGCCAAGCCGAAAGAACTATCCAAACTCTTGATGATATGCTTAGGTCTTGTGTTTTGGAGTTTAAGGGTAGTTGGGATGAACACCTTCCACTTATTGAGTTTGCTTACAACAATAGCTACCACTTAAACATTAATATGGCTCCCTTTAAAGCTTTATATGGTAGGCATTGTAGATCCCCGGTTGGGTGATCTGATTTGGGGGAGATGGCTTTGTTAGGCCCGGATTTGGTTATGAAAGCTTTGGGGAAGGTGAGGTTGATAAGGGAGAGATTGAAGACAGCTCAAAGTAGGCAAACATCCTATTCCGATGTGAGGAGGAGAGCTCTTGAGTTTAATGTTGATGATTGAGTTTACTTGAAAGTCTCACCTTTGAAGGGTGTGGTCTGGTTTGGCAAGAAAGGGAAATTGAGCCCAAGGTTTGTGGGGCCTTATAGAATTTTGAGAAGGATTGGTAAGGTTGCTTACCATCAATCTCGGATGGAGCCAAAGATTCACTATTTTTTGGCTTTGGGGTATGAGGGAATAAAGCAAAATGGCTCTTTAAACTGTCTGTGCTTCTTTCAATTGTGAAGTAGCAGTTAGTCAATGCAACTTTCGACGCTCATCATGGGTCATTCGAAAACAGTCGCGCTATGTTTTTAAACATAGAGGTCAGGCTGCATACATCCGACCCCCTTTACCCCGCAATGGGCGGGAGCCTTTGAGGCATTGGGGTAATGTTGTTGTTTGGTAAGGTTGCTTACGAATTAGAGTTACATTCGGATATGGGTATGGTTCATCCGGTCTTCCATGTGTCTATGTTGAGGAAATGTGTTGGTGACCCAAGTGCTACAGTGCCCTTATAGGTTGTGTGTTAGAAACCGTAATTTAACTTAAACCCTGAAAGTACTTAATTGGATCTATTTAATAAAATATGGGACCAAGTGTGGAATTTCCTTTAAGTTAGGTCCTTAAGATTAATGTTGTGGTGGGGTAAAATGTATATGTAATATTTTGATTGGTCCATGTAGTACACTTGTTGCCTATATATGAGAGTGTGTCTAGTACAAGAACATACTTTCTCCATACTTAGAAAAAAATTGAGCAAGCAAGAGAAACCAAAACTGGAAGCTCTCGGCTTCACTGTAGCAGGAAAGGGAAATTCTATTTTTCCGCATTTTCGATTATTTGACGCTCCAAGGTCAGTATATGGGGTCCCCCAAGTAGCGTGGAAGTGTTAGATTGCTAAAGAAATGTTTCATTTTGCGGTTACGAAATTTGGAGCTTGTGAACGGGTTAAGAGGTAAGTTGAATTTCTAGCTTTCCCCATGTGAATTAAATCTTGTGGGGGTGTTGGGGAAGTATTCAATTGATGTTAAATCATGAAAAAGAGGTGGATTTCTAGCTTGAACCATGAAATTAGAAAATGGGGTTGAATGGGACAAGTTTGTATGTTCTTGCATTTTGAGTTCTAATCATATGTCTAGGCTTATTTTGCATGAAATTAGTCCATGTGTGGTGTGATAAATGTTGGAAACCTTGGTGAACATATTCTTGATGATTAACTTGAATTGGAGCCCTAGTTGGAGGCGAAATGTCATGTTTTAAAATTGGGGAGTTGCGTAGAGCGTTAGAATGATGCGTTGTGGTCCTTTGGATGTATAGGAGTGCGTTAGTATGTAAAAGTGGGTAGGTATACTTGCTGCCCTGTTTTTCTTTCTTTTAGTATTTATGCTATAGAGGAGTTTTGTGACGTTGTGATGTTGTGGTGGTATTGGAGAAGGTCTATTGATGTGTTGTTGATGTTGTTGTCGGTTGATGATTGTGAGACGAGTTGAATTCTCGGGATGGCATATTTTAAGGGGAAATGCTGTCGAAATTTTTATAAAATTTGGAATAGGGAAAAATAGAATTTAAAGATCTGTTTTGGTTGCTAACCGTTGGCGTTGTTGTCATGGTGTAGGCGTTGAGCATCCCGAAGCATAAGTTGGGTTGGTTTGCGCTAGGACTAGTTGGAAGAAAGATTTGAGGTATGTAGAGCTTCCTACCTTTGGCATGAATTAGCATGTGAAGTTTCTTATCTTTTTGACATGAACTAGTATGTAAAGATTCCTACCATGTGGCATGAGATTGTATGTAGGGCTTTCCTATATCTTTGGCATGAGTTAGTAAGATTGACGACCTTTATATATTTGGAACT
>JAABOM020000049.1:1646862-1682742 GCA_011800125.2 Solanum clarkiae
GTGCTAGTTTAACCAAATCATGTCATATTTCACTTGTATAGTATTAGTGGTGTAGTATAAGGTGTGGGGTGTTACAGGTCCAACACAGCACAACACATCACAGTCCCACACAATCTAAAAATGGACAGCATAACATTACCTTCCTTCGGTACATTTCGACGTCGACAACCCCAAAATTATTCCAAATTTAACCAAACTGTTCTAGCAATATTTACACATATAAATAGACCTAAAACAGTCTTATGATCAGAACTTAAGAAGTCAGGAAGGACGTGAGCTAATAGCCTTACATACAACAGCCTACATGTTCCAATCAACATGACGCTTAAGATAACTCGATAAAACGCATTTGTTAAATGAAACCAAAACTAGGGCAACAACTTTAGGGTGATGCTTAAATCAAACCATGTTAAGAACACCAAGTTTTCTTCATAATACAACTCACAAGTGATAGATAAATCACCAAAACAAAAGGAAAAAGTGCAGCAACTTTCAGCATAGAATCTGTCCAGATTTTCCAGCATCAACATACTAGCATATACTTCTTGTTTTTTTTTAAGAAAACCATAGTAAACACATGTATAAACTTAATTACCACTATCTTCAAGGTATAGGTCTTGTATAAGAACCCTAGAAGTTCCTTTTTTGCTTCTATGCAAGTCAATACACGTTGAGAGAAAAGTTGGAGACAAAGTTGATTTGTTTTGTGTTCAAGATAATAGTGACTTGTGGGAGCTGATTTAGGCCTTTTTTAAATTGATCCTTAGCCTAATTACTAAGGTTATGTAAGCCTTACATCACCAAGTAGGTGATTCAGCTCCTTCCTCATTTCACTTGGGCCTTTTCGAGCTCCAAATGCCTTTGCTGCCCATTTTCCAAATTTCTTCTTCTTAATTAGTTGGGCCTAACTTGCTAAGAATATTGTAATGGTCTTGGGCTCTCCTTATATCATTCTTGGTATTATCATATAGTACATTTAGGATGCTAAAACATGGGTCCAAGTTACACCCTTAACACAGACTTTATTCATAATCGAACTTGGACAAATTCGACGTCGAGCCTCGTCTCTGTTTAACTAACAAATTTAAGCTAAACAAGTAGGTGACTCACCTACTTACTTACTAAGTCCTACAAGCACCTCATTTCTCTCACTTCATTTTAAGGACGTAATCTCCTCAATTCGACACAAAACATGTATACACTCGACCCTCTTAAGCGCTAGATACACATATAGCCCATTAACATGATATTCAAGCACTTTCAAAAATTAGCGGTAATTTGACCAAACCATGTTATGTTTCATTTGACGTGTGCTAGTATTGTAAGGTGTGGGGTATTACACCATAGGCTTGGGTCATGACAAAGTTGGCATTAGAGCACTAGATTGTTAATGGTCCTCAAAAGTCCAATACACCGCTTCAATTAGAGTCTTATTCATGGTTGTGAAGTGCGCCACAACTATGAATGAGAGGCTGTGAGGAATATCAGGGAATGTTTCACTTTTTCATTGTCTATACATGCTTTAGGTGTAACTATAAGGATTTTCCCCCAATGAATGCTCTTTGCTCTTCTTGGTCATGCCAATTCCTAGAGGGAGACGAAGGAGAGCCCATACCCTCGAGGAGAAACTGGCCCCTCCTTCTCCTCAAGCTCCTCAAGATGGAGAGGTAGCCCAAGAAGAGTTCCGAGATGCCATCACAATGTTGGCCTACGCTATGACCAACCAAATGAACCAAGGGGACCAAGCTCTTCATGCTCTTACTCTGGCCTCCAGGGTGAGGGATTTCATAAGAATGAATCCACCGAAGTTTCATGGGTCCAAGATAGATGAGGATCCCTAAGAGTTGATTGATGAGGTGTATAAGGTGCTATCTATCATGGAGGTCAATTCGGAAGATAAAGTGGAGCTAGCGGCCGACCAACTCAAAGGTGTGGCCTAAACTATATTCACTCAATAGAAATCAGAGAGAAGAGATGATAATGTTATTCCTTGGGAGGAGTTCAAAGCCGTATTCGTCAACTGGTTCTTTCCTATCTAGCTAAGGGAGGATAAGATGATGGAGTTTATCAATCTTAAGAAAGGTTCTATGACGTGAGGGAGTATGCCCTCAAGTTTAACAAGCTTTCCAAGTATGTCCCATATTTGGTGGCCGACCCTAGAGCTAGAACGAACAAATTTGGGCCGGGGGTGTCCGATTTGGTTAATGAAGAGTGTTGTACTTCCATGCTAGCGAGTAATATGGATTTGTCTCAGGTCATAAGAAACGATAGGAGGCAAAGCTTAGAAAAAGAAGAAGTGGTGAGTCCAGGAGGGCTCGATTTGAAGGTGGTTTCCAAGGTTCTAAGGGTGACCGGTTTCCTCAAGGCCACAAGTTCCAAGGTCAAGAGTCTTCCAATGCTCATAGTAAGATATTTGCTAATGATAACCCAAGATTCTAAGGTGGTAATGGTGGGATAACCTACCCTAAGTGCCAAAAGTATGGGAAAAATCATGGTGGTTCGTGTTTGAATAATTCTAATGCTTGTTTTGGTTGTGGTGAAGTGAGTCACAAGGTTATTGATTGTCCTCTTTCTTAAAACATAGGTACAGATGGCTGTCCTCAAGGCCAAGTTGCTAATGCAGGTCCAAGGGAAAAGGAAGGCCAACAAGGGGGTGCTCTGAGGTAAAATAGGTTCTATGCTCTCCAAGGAAGACAAGGGGTTGAAGAAGTGGCCGATATTGTTACCGGTATATTAAAGGTTTTTGACTATTATGTGTATGGATTTATAGATCCGGGTGCCACTCTTTAATTTATTACTCCTTTTGTTACTAAAAAGCTTCTTGTGAGTCACAAAATGTTGTGTGAATCTTATGAAGTGTCTACCCCAGTTGGTGAGTATGTTGTTGCTAAAAAGGTCTATAGAAATTGTCTAATGTCCATATTTCATAAAGTCTTGCCTTGTGATTTTATTGAATTAGATATGGCGGATTTTGATATCATTCTTGGGAAGGATTGGTTACATGCATATTATGCTTCCATTGATTGTAGAACCCACAGGGTGAAATTTTGATTTCCTAATGAGCCCATTCTTGAGTGGGAAGAGTTGTAATGTGGTAGTCGAGGGTAGGTTCTTATTTTGTCTTAAAGCCCTAAAGTTGATTTGTAAGGGTTGACTTTATCATCTTGTGAGGGTTAGGGATGTAGAGTCTAAAGTTCTTCCTATTGATTCAGTTTCAGTGGTCAATGAGTTTCTTGATGTATTTCCTGATAAGCTTCCTGGTGTCCCTCCCGACAAGAAAACAGACTTTGGTATAGACCCCCTTCCCGATACCTAACCCATTTCCATTCCCCCTTACGGTATGGCCTTGACGAAATTGAAGGTGTGTAAGAATCAATTAAAGGATTTATTTAAAAAGGGTTTCATGAGGCTTAAAAAGTCACCTTGTGGTGCACCGGTATTGTTTATGAAGAAAAATGATGGTTCCCTTAGAATGTGCATCGATTACCGGCAACTTAATAGGGTTACCATAACGAATAAGTACCCTCTACCAAGGATTGATGACCTTTTTGATCAGCTTCAAGGGGCTAGTCACTTTTCTAATGTTGATCTTCAGTCCGGATACGACCAAGTGAAGGTGAGACAGTGGGATATTCCCAAGACGGCCTTTCGCACTAGGTATGAGCATTTTAAATTTGTGATTATGTTCTTTGGGTTGACTAATGCACCGACTATATTTATGGATCTCGTGAATAGGGTCTTTAAACCCTACCTTGACATGTTTGTGGTGGTCTTTATTGACGATATATTGGTTTACTCCCAGAGTGAGGAAGAGCCTGTAAATCACTTGAGGGTGGTGATGTAAATCTTGAGGGATGAGAGATTGTATGCTAAATATGAAAAGTGTGAGTTTTGGTTGAAAGAGGTTGCTTTTCTAGGGCATGTGGTGTCGGGTGATGGCATTAAGGTGGATCCTAAGAAGATGGAGGTGATAAGAAATTGGCCTAGACCTTTGACCCCATTGGATATTAGGAGCTTCTTGGGTTTGGCGGGTTACTACCGAAGGTTTGTGAATGGTTTTTCTTCTATTGCTTCCCTTGTGACTAAGTTGACACAAAGGAAGCTGAAATTTGTTTAGACCGATGAATGTGAAAGGAGTTTCCAAGCCTTGAAGGATAAGCTTGTCTCTGCTCCTATTTTAGCTATAGGGGAAGGGTTTGTGGTTTATTGTGATGTCTCAAGAATTGGTTTAGGGTGTGTTTTTATGCAAAATGGTAAGGTGATAGCATATGCCTCTAGGAAACTTAAGGTGCATGAGAAGAATAATTCTACCCATGATCTTGAATTGGCGGCTGTGGTGTTTGCTTTAAAAATTTGGCATCACTATTTGTATGGGGTTTATGTTGATTTGTTTACCAACCACGAGAGTCTCCAATATGTGTTCACCCAAAAAGATATTAACTTGAGACAAAGAAGGTGGTTAGAGCTCCTTAAGGATTATGATATGAGTGTGCATTATCACCTCGGCAAAGCTAATGTTGTGGCTGATGCTCTAATTAGAGTGTCCATGGGTAGTTAGCTCATGTTGATGATGGTGGAATAGAGGTGGCTAGAGAAGTTCACTGGTTGGCTAGGTTGGAGGTTAGGTTGGGTGAAGTTGAGAATGGTGGTGTGGTGGTTATTGATGGTTCTAAACCTTCTTTGATTGAGGAGGTAAAGTCAAAACAAGATCTTGACCATGCTGGTGATGTTCACGGTCCAATAAGAAAGCAGTCACTATTAGTAAATTAACCTAATCAAAGGTTAGGGTCAAATCCACAAGGAATACGGGGCTTGACTATAGAGATCCGCTACCAATCATTTCAAGCATCGATTACTAAAATCTCTAAATCGGGCGTTTTCTTTGTAATTCAAGAATAAAAATAAAAACTAAACTAACTATGCAAGAAGACACTCAAATTTAGGGACAACTTGGGAATTATGTTCTCCATGGTTCGTTGACTCGATTACCCCAAACAACATAACTCTAATTGAGAATTCACAAGCAAGACTGTAACTTAGGTATTTCCATCCCTATTGTGAAGGTGAAGGTCAAATTTCACCATGGCTTGTGGTCGGCAACAATGGTGTACCAACTAACCATTACCCATTGTCCTAGTCAACCTCCCCTTGGTCAGGTTTGGTTGATTAGATGAGAACACATCAATCGAATCCTGTTATTTACTTCCCTTTTCCTATTCATCACTACCTTGGTTGGGATCATGATAGTAGGTGGGGTTTGGTATTATCCACCACCAAACAACAATCAAAATGAAGGGAAATAAATAATACATGCAAAAACCCAATCAAAAAAAATGCACAAAGTCTAGGTTATTTCAAGTCAACTACTCATGGTTCCCACAACACCAAGTTGTGGGTGCTTAGCTACTCATGGCTAAGGCAAAATCAACAATAATTAAATAAATGACATAGTTGAGAGTTTACCCCAAGCAATGAAGAGCAACAACACCTTCAAGTTGAAAACTACAAGCTTGAATTAATGGCAAATGATTACAATGTGGGTTTTCAATCCCCCAAAAGTGGGTCTTCAAAGTGAAAGATAAAAAATCTCTTCTAAACCCTAAAAATGCTCCTAGAATATTGAGAAGTAGCTGTGAATGTAGACTCCCCCTTAATAAACCCTAACATAAAGTATATATACTATTTAAAAATTTAACCTAAAGATTATACAGAAAAGACAATTGGTAGCAGATACGTCGCACAGGTAAAACTCGTAGGGTGACCCACGAGTCATAATCGGGGCTTCGTAGTCAGCACCTGGCATTTTGTACTTGACTGCTATGACCCACTGTTACGACTCATTGCTTGGGATGTAACTCGCATGCTCTTCTCGTAGTTTAGGCCTTCAGTTCTTGGTCCAAACTTTTGACTCTTTGTTTCTTGCTATAACCCACTTGTACGAGTCGTAGTGAGACCTATGACTCATAGAATGTCCTCGTACGACTGACACCCACTTAGCAGATTCCTGATTTTTGCTCACTGTTCCTTGCTACGAGATCACTTTACAACTTGTAGCATGGCTACGACTCGTAGGCAGGCTCGTATGTCCTGTATTTTAGCAAAATCTGCAACTTTCTCTCAAAATCATGCCAACTTACCTTTTCTTCAATAACAACACAAAAACACATAAAAATCATAAAACGTCACATGGAGAACTTGAAAAATCCCTAGTTTTAGGCACCAAATATGTTGTAATTTGACAGCACAACAACACCCTCAACTTAGAACTGTTGCTTGTCCTCAAGCGACAACTCAATCCAAGCAGACAACGAGAAACACATAGTATTTACCGTAATGGCATATACATCAATTACTTTAATTCAGGTACCAAACTCTCATTTTCAAAACCAGATTGCAAAGTTACTCAGCAAACCAAAACACAAAGAATGTATCCGGCAATCCAACTATGATAAGCAAAGAAATATCAACCATCCACAATCACTAGGTTAGTCATATGCTAATTATGTAGTGGAAATGCCCTCACAGAAAACAAGTCTCTCTTTCTCACTCAAAGTGCATTAAAAATCAGGGATTACGCAAACATTCTCACTCTCATAAATAAAATTCATGCAAAATGACTAACACCATAGGCTTGCCTCTATACTCAACTTTCGGATTGATGACAAAGTAGATTCGGATCACTTTAGGATTTAATGGGCTTGTAACATAGGCTCATGGGGCTTTGGTAAGACATTTTAGACAAAATACTGACTAAAAGCTATCTTTGAACCTGTTTCTCAACACTCTTACCTACAAAACTCAACCATTTCCATTAAATCCACCCTTATTCTCCTTTTTCAAGCTTTTCCTGGGTGTTTTCTTTCTCTTTTTTCAGCTGTGCCTTATTTTTAAACTCATTTTTGCTATTCTCTTCAATCAAAGGCAACTTTTCTTTTCTTTTTCTCAATTGGCATATGGTTTATTCATTTGTTTCTTTCTTTCTTTCCCAACTAACCACTTTATTTTCATTACTTTACTATAATAAGGGCCACCCTCAACTTAGGCTTTTAGCCTGAGGTGAAGCACACAATATCTATTCACCAAACCAGGGCCACTATTTGTAGCCACCCTCAACTTACACTTTTTGCCTCAATCAAGGTTCACATATTCAAGGATAGACCAGCGACAATATCAAGGTATTTTATAAAGAAACACTGAGCTAGCCAGGTGTCGAGAAAGAACACGTACATGAAAAGCTCAAATATTTGGATCAAGGGATCTACTATCACATTTGGTAGGTCATTTAGGCAAAAGTGAGTTCACTAAAAGAACGAAGGCCTAAGATCTTTTCCCAACCAACCACATCTCTAGTCCAATTTTAGAGTAGCAAGGCAAGTTCTAAGTCAATACACAATACATGAATACTACAAAGTAAGTTCACACTCTCAGGCATCCTATACACAATTAAGTTGACTCACATGTCATGCTTTGTATATCAACTTGCCTTCTCTTTATCATAACATTGCAAGATAATCATATGCATGATTGCAAAAATAACCAACAATCTCAATAATTTTGAGAGTACCAAATTTTCAAACCAAAAAGCACTTAAAAATTATATATATACAAATTATATTTCCAAAGAAGAATGACTACTATATATCTACAAATTATCTACACTACCTAAACATGCTAGTTCAACAGAAAGTAAATGTCCATGAGGAAAAAGAATACAGGCAAGAAAACCTCAGATAAAATTTTGGGGTAATTATGGACCCTAAGCTACTCAGACTTAACCAAGATCCATAACTGCCCACACCCCATCGAAAAAGTTGTGCATTATCCTTAATGCACCAAATCAATGAACAATAGAGAACATAGGGGCAAAATAAAACATACCTTGGGTTGCCTCCCAAGAAGCACCTGATTTATTGTTGCAGCTTGACTTAGTCCACTTGATTACTTAGACTTCACCAATTTCTTAAACCTTGCTCCTCCACATGTTTGCTTTTTGTTCCACCTTGGACTTATGAATTGGACCCCTAATTTCTTTTCCAGCTTCCTATCATGCTCAAAGGGTGGTGATATGAGAATGAGGGGAATCAGTACTTGATATTGCCTAATATTTGGAGTAGAGGCTCCCAATCTAATATTCTCGTAGACTGCAAGGGGCTTCAAATTTATGCTAGCACTAAGATCACATAGTACCCTTTCAAAATCTACGTCTTTAATTATGCAAGGTATGGTGGGAAGCTTCTCCACTAAATCGATGAGAAAAGTGTTGATGGATAGCTGTTTTAGCATGGAAAGAGAGTCCTTGACCTTGCTTTCCTCCTCCCTCTTCTTGAGTCTTTGAGGGAAAGGAGGAGGAGGTCTTGGGATGGGTTTGTACTGTTTTAGCTCTTCAACAGAATTTACCACATCCTTGCAACACTCATCTCCTTCAACCACATACTTATCTGCAACTATTTCCTCCTAAATATCTTCTACAATAACTAGCACAGGAGGATCAATAGTATTCTTATCACACCTACTAGTAACCTCGGTACATTTCCCTTCATCCTCCGAACTTTGCACTATATCAATAGGCAATGTACCACTCTGATGCTGCTTAAGTAGAGTCGATACTTGACCAAACTGTTGCTGAAGCTATTTAATAGCCACAAAATGAAACTCTATTTTATCATTAATATTTGCAATTTCTGATCTCATTCCACGTAGAGTCACATCCCGTGTCTCGGCCTTCTTCAACAGTTGATCAAATATCTCCTTAATTCTGGAGTCGCTTGTGCTTGCATCGTGTTGGCGTGGTGGCGCATAAGGATCATTTCTGGAACTATCCCTATTACTCCACTTGATGTCTGGCCTCCTGTTTTTCTCATAGTAACCACCCTGGCTATCTTTGTAAGCATATTCTCTTCTATAGGTCCAATTCTGGTTTCTTTGACCTTGGTGCCAATGGTCTTGATTAGACCATTGGACACTGGGCTGAAAATCCCACATTTGATCAACTGAAAATCAAGTGTCCTTCTCATAATACAGCTTCTCATACATGGGCGTACGTGAATGCCAATGTTGTGATCAGGGACACTCTGCAAATCTTCTTTTCTTTTTTTATGTCTAGGAAAGAAACAAAACAAAACAAAAGTAACATACAAGAGACTCTAGAAATTAACACTTGAACTGGCTAATAGTGAAATCAAGTCAAAACTTAGCCGTATTCCCTGGCAACAGCCTCATAATTTCTGGTGATGTTCATGCTTTAACAAGAAAGCGGTTGCTATCAGTAATTAACCTAACTGAAGGTTAAGGTTGAATCCACAGGGAATACAGGGCTTGACTATAAAGATCCATTACCAATCATTTCAAGCATAAACTACAAAAATCTCCAAAGAGGGGGGGTGGGTTCTTTGCAGTTCAAGAATAAAAATAAAAACTAAACTAATTATACAGGAAGGCACTCAAATTTAGGGACAATATGGGAATTGTGTTCCCCATGATTCATTGACTCAATTACCCTAGAAAACATAAATCTAATTGAGAATCTATATGCAGGATAGTAACTTAGGTTCTTACATCCCTCTTTTGAAGGTGAAGGTCAAATTTCACTATGGCGCGTGGTTGAAAACCATAGTGTTCTAACTCCCCATTACCTATTGTCCTAGTCAACCTCCCCTTGGTCAGGTTTGGTTGATTAGACAAGAACACAACAATCAAAACCTGTCATTTACTTTCCTTTTCCTAATCATCACTACCTTGGTCGGGATCGTGATAGTAAGCGAGGTTTGGTGCTGGACACCACCAAACAACAATCAAAATGAAGGGAAATAAACAATACAAGCAAAACCCCAATTAAAGAAATGCACAAAGTCCAAATTATTTCAAGTCAACTACTCATGGTTCCCATATTGTAGGTGCTTAGCTACTCATGGCTAAGGAAAAATCAACAATAATGTAAATAAATCACATAGTTGAGAGTTTACCCTAAGCAATGAAAAGCAACAACATCTTCAGGTTGAAAACCACAAGCTTGGATTAATGGCAAATGAGTACAATATGGGTTTTCAATCCCCAAATATGGTTCTTCAAATTGAAAGGTAAAAATCTCCTCTAAACCCTAAAGTGCTCCTAGAATATTTACAAGTAGCTGTGAATGTCGACTCCCCCTTAATATACCCTAACATAAAATATATATAGTATTTACAAATTTAACCCTAAAAATTGTATAGAAAAGACAGCTAGCAGCAGATACATCACACAGGTACGACTTGTAGGGTGGCCTACGAGTCTTACTCGGGATCTCGTAGTAAGCACCTAGCATTTTTTACTTGACTATCATGACCCACTGATATGAGTCACTGCTTGGGCTATGACTTATATGCTCCTCTTGTAGTCTAGGCCTTTAGTTCTTGGTCCAAACTTTTTGCTCTCTATTTCTTGCTATGAACCCACTTGTACAAGTCGTAGTGAGACTTACGACTCCTAGAATGGCCTCGTATGGCTGACCTCCACTTAGAAGATTCTTGATTTTTGCTCACTGTTGCTTGCTACGTGATCACCGTATGACTCGTAGCTTGGGCTACGACTTGTAGGCAGGCTTGTATGTCCTGTATTTTAGCAAAATCTGCAACTTTCTCTCAAAATCATACCAACCTACCTTTTCTGCAATAACAACACAAAAACACATCAAAACCATAAAAATTGACATTGACAACTTGCAAAATCTCCCATTTTAGGCACCAATTGTGCTGTAATTTGACAGCACATCACCCGCCTTGCTAAAGTTAAAGAGCATGGTTTAGGATAGTAAAGTGGAGGTTTTCTCCCAAAGGGGAGATGGTGCCCTTAGGTACCAAGGTAGATTGTGTGTCTAATGTTGATGACTTGAGAGAGTTAATTTCAAAGGAGGCTCATAATTCATCTTATTCTATTCACCCTAGTTCCACAAAAATGTTTAGAGATTTGAGAGAGGTGTATTGGTAGGGTGGTCTGAAGAGAGATATTACCGAGTTTGTATCTGGTTGTCACAATTGTGAACAAGTGAAAGCCAAACATCAAAGGTTGGGTGGCCTAACCCAAGACATAGACATTCCTACTTGGAAGTGGGAAGAGATCAACATGAATTTTGTGGTTGGGTTACCTAAGACTAGGAGACACTTTGACTCTATTTGTATTATTGTGGATAGAATAACAAAGTCGGCTCACTTCATACGAGTTAATACAACTTATGGAGCCAAGGATTATGCCAAATTATATATTCATGAGTTGGTTAGATTGCATGGAATTCCCTTGTCTATCATTTTGGATCGTGGTGCTCAATTCACTTCACATTTTTGGTGATCCTTCCAAAAGGGTCTTGGAACCAAGGTTAAGCTTAGCATGGCTTTTCACCCTCAAATGGATAGCCAAGCCGAGAGGACTATCTAAACTCTTGAGGATATGCTTAAAGATTATGTTTTGGAGTTTAAGGGTATTTGGGATGAACACCTTCCACTTATTGAGTTTGCGTACAACAATAGCTACAATCGTGGCATTGGAATGACTCCCTTTAAAGCTTTAGATGGAAGGCATAGTAGATCCTCGGTTAGGTGGTTTGATGTGGGGAAATGGCTTTGTTAGGCGTGGACTTGGTTGTGGAAGCCTTGGAGAAAGTGAGATTAAGAAGGAAGCAATTGAAGACATCCTAAAGTAGGCAAAAGTCCTATTTCGATGTGAGAAGAAGAGATCTTGAGTTCAAGGTTGGTGATTGGGTCTACTAGAAGGTCTTACGCATGAAGGGCGTGGTCCGATTTGGCAAGAAAGTGAAATTGAGCCCAAGATTTGTGGGTCTTAATAAAATTTTGAGAAAAGGTTGGTAAAGTTGCATATGAGTTGAAGTTTCCCATGGAGATGAATATGGTTAACCCGGTCTTCCATGTGTCCATGTTGAGTAAGTGTGTGGGTGACCCTAGTGCTATAGTGCCCTTGAGGTTGTGGGTGTTGTAGAAGATAATTTGACCCATGAGGAGGTCCCGATAGAGATTTTGGATAGATAAGTGAAGAGGTTGAGAAACAAAAATGTAGCTTTCGTCAAGGTCCTTTAGAGGAATCAACAAGTTGAAAGTGCCATATAGGAAGCCGAGGCGGACATGAAAAAGTGACACCCATATCTCATCCACTCATGTCGTTTTACATACATTTATATTTATGGTAACAAGTTTATGGTGATTTTTGACATTCATATTGAGATGATGTTTAGATGCATTTATTGCATTCATGTTAGGCTGAAATCTTCATCCTTACCTCTCTTATGTTTCTTTCTTTCACATTCAGGGACGAATGTTCCCAAGGGGAAGATATTGAAATGCCCCTCATGTGCTTCAGAAAGCCCCATAATCATAAGTTCCATATATCTCAAAATCCATGAGTGATTTTGAAAATTCAACTACATATTCTTGATTACGGGGAAATATTGAGTGGGAAATAGGTATAACTTGGATTTTAGAAGACCCATAGCAAAAAATTCACTAATTTCCAATTTCCAATGGCTGTCTGCGCCCTGGACGCGATGCACCAGGGGCGCGGAATAGTGTTTCATGAAGTTCGTGTCTGGTCCGCTTCATGCCTGATGATGTTCATGCTCCAATAAGAAAGCGATTGTTGTCAGCAATTAACCTAGCCTAAGGTTAGGGTCGAATCCACAGGGAATACGAGGCTTGACTACAAGAATCCACTACTAGTCATTTCAAGCATAAATATCTAGAGTCTCTAAATAAAAGGGGGTTGTGATTCAAAAACAAAGTAAAATAAACACTAAACTATGACATGAGGAAACACTCAATTTTGGGGACATTTTGGGAATTGTGCTCGCCATGGTTCGTTGACTCGATTACCCAAGGTAACATAACTACAATTTGAAATTCGCATGTAGGATGGTAACTTAAGTTCTTCCATCCCTCTTGTTATGGTGAAGGTCGAATTTCACCATGGTGCTTGGTCGACTGCCATGGCGTGCCAACTAACTATTACCAATTGTCCAAGTCAACCTCTCCTTGGTCAGGTTTGGTTGATTAGATGAGAATACATCAATCGAATCCTATCATCTACTTTCCTTTTCCTATTCGTCACTAACTTGGTCGGGCTAGTGATAGTAGGCATGGTTTGGTGTTGGCCACCACCAAACGACAATCATACTGAAAAAAAATAGACAATACATGCAAGCGCTAATCATAGAAATGCAATAAACATAGGTTATCTCAAATCAACTACCCATGATTCCCACAACCCTAAGTTGTGGGTGCTTAGATACTCATGGCTAAGGGAAAACAAGAAAAAATGCAAATAAATGACATAGTTGAGAGTTTTACCAAAAGCAATGAAGATTGTAGACACCACAAGTTGCAAATCCAAAAGCTTGATTGATCAACAATGAGTACAAAGCAAGATTTGGAATCCCCAAAGTGGGTTTTTCAAGAGAAAATGATAAACTAATCGAAAACCCTAAAATATTCTTAAGAGAATATTCAAAGGAAAGTTATATCCTAAAAATTTTGGAGTCTCCTTCTAAAAAATGAACTAAAGGTATTTATAATGTTTACAAACAAACCCTAAAAATCACACAAAAAAGACAGCTAGAGACTGGTATGCCTTGCAGGTATGACTCGTAGGGTGACCTACGCGTCATAGGTAGGGTCTCATATCAGGCTCTTGGCAACTTGGACTAAATTGGCATGACCCACAGGTACAAGTCGTTGTTTGAGCTATGACTTGTATGTTCTTCTCATAGTCTTGGCCTTCAGTTATTTTTGGTCTAACATTTTGTCTCTCTGATTCCTGCTACGAGTCCATCTATACGAGTCATGGTGAGAACTATTACTCGTAGGATGGGCTCGTATGGGTGACCTCCACTTAGCAGATCTCTGAATTTTTGGTCTCTGATTCTTGCTATGACACACCCTACAACTCATAACTTGGGCTACGACCCGTAGGTGTGCTCGTATGTCTTATGTTTCAGCCAAATCTGAAATTTTTGTTTAAATTCATGCCAACCTAACTTTTCTGCAAGAACAATACAAAAGCACATAAAAACCATAAAATGTCACATTAAGAACTCACAAAATCCTTTGTTTTAAGCATAAAAAATGTTGTATTTTGATAGCACATCAACACCTTCAACTTAGTATTGTTGCTTGTCCTCAAGCGATGACTCAATCTATGCAGACAAAGAGAAATACATAGTTTCTGAACTAATGGCACATACAACAACTCTTGTGATTCAGGTACCCAACTACCATTTTCAAAGTAGGATTGCAAGGTTATTAAGCAAGAACAAGAACATAATGAGATACGTGGCAATCCAACTATAACAAGCTAAGGAGCATCACCCATCCACAATCGCTGGTATAGTCATATGCTACTTAAGTAGTGCAAATGCCCTCAATGGAAAGAAGTCCCTCATACTCACTCAAAAAGCATTTAAGATTCAGGGACTAAGGAAGCATTCTAACTCTCACAATTGAAATTCATGCATACTGACTAACATCATAGGATTACCTCTATACTCATCTTCTGGCTTGGTGATAAAGTGGATTTGGATAACTTTAGGCCTTATGGGCTTGTAACATAGGTCCAGGGGGCTCTGGTATAGCATTTTAGGCAAGTAGTGACTAAAAACTATCCTTGAACCATGTTTACCAATAATTTTTGCTTTCATAATCCAACTCTTTTTCAATAAATCCACCTTTATTCACCCATTTTGAGCTTTGCTCGAGTGCTTTGTTTCTCTTTTTTAGCTGTACCTCAATTTCAAACTCATTTTTGCTACTTTTTCTCAATTTAAGGCACTTTTCTTTTCTTTTTCTTCACACGATTCATGATTTTTAATTTCTTTCTTGATTTGCCAACTAACCACCATATTATTATTACTTTACCATAATAAGGGCCACCCTCAACTTAGGCTTTTAGCCTCAAATGAAGTAATACACAATATCTATGCATCAAACCAGGGCCACCAACTGCAGCCACCCTCAACTTAGGCCTTTGGCCTCAATCAATTTTCATATGTTCAAGGATAGACTAGGGCCAATATTAAGGTATTTCATAAAACAAAGTTGAGCTAGCAAAGTATCAAGAAATATTGAGTACATGAGAAGCTCACAAATCTGGAACAAGGGATTTACTCACTCATTTGGTGGGTCATTTAGGCCAAAAGTGGGTTCACTCAAACAACAAAGGCCTAAGATCCTTTCTATTTCCACAACATCACCAAATCAAACTTAGAGTACTAAGGCAAGTTCTGAGTCCATGCAAGATGCATGAATGCAGCAAAATAAGCTCATAACATATACGGCATAATATCCACAGTCAAGTATAGACTCACAGGTCATGCTTTCAGCCTCACCTTCACAATATCAGAACAAACATTGCCAGATACTAACAAATGTATGACTGCATCAACAAACGCAATCTCAAAAATTTTGAGGGTACTCAATTTTTTTATCAAAATTTTAAAACGCAATTAACGGCTATGTATATGCCAACAGATAGTACTACTATGAATTTACACATTATCTACACTACCTAAACATGCCAGTTCAATAGAAAAGTAAATATCCACAAGGAAAAAAAATCATGGAAAGAAAACCTTGGGATAAAAAAATAGGGGAAGTTATGGACTCAAGGTTACTCAGACTTCGCCTTAATCCATAAATTCTCATACCCCACCAAAATAGGATGCTTTGTCCTCAAAGTAAAAGCAGGTACTAAGATGTACACAATAAAAACATAAACTTAGGTATATACAGATTAAAAACCAACATTTAAAAACCAATATCCAAAACCAAAATAAAGACAGTATCCAATCATAAAACATTTAAAAACCAACATCAAAATAATATTGTCTAACAAGAGAACAAAATATCCATAACTAAAAGTAAGAGCTGGGTCAAAAGGGTCAAACATCATGGTGCATCAAGCACCGATCTTTGGCTGGTCTATAGGGTCCTGGGGCACCAACTCCTCCTCAGCAATTTGTGAACTACCCTCTCCATGTGGGGTGTGCTGCTCCCTATCTCTTTGGCGACTCCTACGTCACCTCCTCGTGTATGGGCTCCTCCTCTGGTCTCGGCCTCTTCTGAACCAGCTCTGAATCATCACCATGCTCTAGGGGCCTCTTTCCACGAAAGTTCAAACGGTTGGATAGCCACTCGAGTGCCTCATCATCTGCAGGTGGCACCTCCGGGACTACAATAGGAGCTGCCAACATCTGCAATAATTTGGCCTTAAACTTGGCCAACTCCTCAGTCAGAACACTCATGTCCGTGAGCCGAGCTCTCTCAAGTCACAACTGGACTCTTGCCTCGAAGGCATCTACTCGGGCATCCACTGCTCTAACTCGTTCATCTACCAGATCGCGGGTTAATGCCTTCATCCTTTCCTTTGAGTCCCGTACAGTCTGATCAACCCAAGGCCAAACCCGTGCTGATAAAGCTTGACGGCTAGACTCCGTCGTAGCCACTCTGCATAATAGTGCCTGAAAAGCAATAACAGAAATAATAGAATTGACCTGTAAAGAAGTTGATGCTGGTACTGGAGTACTGGAGGATGGCATGGACTTAATCTCCACAATTGGCGTAGGCTCTGTAGCAACTGAAGTAGTGCTGGTAGTAGCTGGAGGTGCATTCTGAGTTGGAGGCTCTACTAGAATGACTCTAAAATAGGAGGAGCAACAGCTCTCCGTAGGGCGATAGGGTTCTCGTCGGCTTGATTAGGCTGGGATCCATCATATGCAATGCCTCTACATGGCGGTCCAAGTGGAAAGAGACTGACACCCTAGTTGCCTTGCATAACTTGTGTATCAAAATGGGAAATGGCAAGGCCTGCTGAATGTGGACTGCTGACTCATATATATGTTCCACCATAACACGAGTCCAATTAATCTCGTACCCCGCCAAAATGCTAACCAATAACACAGCTCTCTCCAATGTGCTTACATTATCCGTAAAAGTGGGTCTGATGCGCCAACGAATAATGGACCACCAAAATTTTGCCCTAAATGAGAGATGGGACTTCAAAATATGCTCCGTATCGTTCATAACCCATGTTGGTTCAATGCCCTCCTCACAAATTTTACTTGCTATCCACCTAAGGAGTTCTGTTCTCAGCCCGGCATCCTTCTGATTCACTGCCTTTCTCGTTTCCGCAATCCTATGATCATATTCCGCGGTGGAATGTTGCACTCTGTATCTTGTCCCAAATTTCACTCTCCAAATAGTTTCTTTTGAGGTATTAACAACCTCCTCTCTGACTAGGATTTCACTCAATTGTGGCTGCTCAGTGGGCTTCTTGAACCTTGGCAAATCTCTGCAAATAGTAGCATAGTAGGAGGCATAAAACTCCCTAACTACATAAGGGGCATACGTTTCCAGTACTTGTGATACCCAACTAAGTCCAAGCCGCGCAATATCAGCCTCTAACCCTGGTACACTGCTTAGTCCTGAGTCCTTCAGCTTAGCTTCCTCATAGAATCTCCTCACTGGCCTCCCTTGGATTTTCAGCTCCAATCCCTTTTCATAAATCTCTTTCATCCATGGGACAGACCATCTGGTGTTTTGTGGGCATGTGGAGGTGACAATGTAAGAAGAATTGGCTGGTTGTGGAGGAGCAGTGTCCTTATGCTAAGCTTGAGATACCTTCAGGGAATTGGTCTTAGAAAGTGAGGAATCATCATCTGAGCCTTCATCATCACCCTTCTCTTCAGATTGGGAGGGGTTATCTACTTCCATTGGAACCCTGGTTTGTGAACTGGTCAGGGGTATGTTGGATTCTGGGTCAGGGTGCACATTCCTCTCCTCAATGGATTGATCCTCGTCAATCGTTTCATCTCTCAATTGGTGTCTCGAAGTTAGGGCAACAACTCTTCGTCCTCTTGGAGGCATTGTTTCTGCATAATCATCACAACCCAAAGCAAGAGTCCCATGATGTCTTATACATAAAGTAATCAAACAACAAACAATAACGTTTCTTAACCAAAATACTTGAACTAGGTGTAGGGCTGCAGATAAGAGGTGGAGGTACAACTTGTAGTGTGGCCTATGAGTCGTATAGTTGCCTCACAATACCAAGATATATGAAGGAAATGCATTATGGAATAAGTTATGAGATGCAGGTACAACTCGTAGAGTGTTCTACGAGTCGTAAGTCAGGCTTATATCCCATTTTAGAGACATTTTGAGATTTCAAATCAAGGCCATGAAACTACCACTACGACTCTTAACAAGTGCTACCAAGCATAGGTGAGTCTTTGTATGGAAAATGATAAGGCACCTTAGATGACTGTTGTCTTCTATAAAAGGCCATTATGACTCATAATGAGACCTACGACTCGTAGTGGGTCCTCGTAGTAGAAAGTAGATAGCACCCTGGGTGTCTCTAACCTTTCCACAAAATACAATAACTAATCAGAAAGCATCGGATTTTGCACATACAACAACATAGGTGACATTGCAGCAAACTTAAGCGTCTTCATTACCAATCACCTCAAAACAAAGAATGAATTCTCCCCTATCTGATCAAAATATTTCTAATAGTAGAGACATCAACACACATTACAAGTGGTACATATAAATGAATTATCATACGAGAATTATCATACCCCCCCTTCCCCCAAACCCAACAATTTCAACTCCACATAATCTCTACAAGATAATGACCCAAAAACCACACAACAAAGCACGTGGCTGTAATATCATACATCAAGCTCACCCAATTAAAAGTAGAATTCAAGAATCGACCTATTACAGGGACATAGATAGTTATGCATCAGATTCTTCTTACATTAAAAGTCATTTTCACATGGTTTTGCTAGTCGTGACCATAAGGCATTCATTCAAACATCCATAAGACAAGACTATTTTAGAGATAAATCAAACTTAATCATGAGAAATTGCCAGATGAATGGATGAATGAAATGATGAGAAGAAGAAAAAGAAGGTCGGGTTCTTGGTGCAAAATTCACTTGATGGGGGAGGTTAGTGGGTGAATACTTTAGGGGATGAATGAAATAGTTAAAAGCGATGATAGGAGGAGTTATAAAATGAAAGAGAATGCTTCATGAAGGATCATAAAGAGCCAAAAGATGTTAGTTTTTTTTTTATATTTAAAACAGGCAACCTTTTAAAATTCTGCAGAATAAGTTTACAAGACCCAAACTACGAGTCGTAGAGCATCATAGGACTCGTAGGTCCCGGTCTCGTAGCAAACCCAATACTTAGGATAATTTTGATCTCATACCTGGGTACCATGAATCCCACTTACCCTACGAATCGTAAGGTTGGTGCATGTGCCCACTTCTGAGACTTACTCTTTCCCTCTATGAACACGGCTATGAGTCGTAGACTCGTAGGCCCACTTGTATAGGCTAATTCAAGCATGTATCTCTCCACTCTTCAATACCTATTTTGTACCTGTAACCAAATACTTGAGATACACTATAATGTAAGTTGACACAGCTAGTTCAAAGTCTTGGCAGTCTCAACAAAGTATTGAATACCACTAAATAAGCTACACAAATGAAAATGTCTTAAGATAAATTTAAACACAAAATATGCTTGGGTTGCCTCCGAAGAAGTGCCTTGTTTAACGTCGTGGCTCGACTTTTCCATTACGGATAATTAGACTTCCCCACGAGTCCCATCGCTGCTTTTTATACTCTCCCTTTGTTCATCCTGCACTACATCTAATTACTCAGCAAGCTGCTCCATCCTATCACCAAGACATTATATTGATATAGTTTGTTATTCCACGTTGTAGTTACATTTGAGGACATCAAACTTTATCTCCTGAATGATGTCATCTTGCTCATTCACCTTGATCAGGACTTGTTCAAGCATATGCTCAATCCTTGTTAGTTTATCAGTGATGCAATGCTGGTATGGTAACCTCGGCCAATGTGAAACTTTTTCGCTTTTGGGTTTATTGAGGCTCCATTAGATGCACTAGTGGATGGTATGACTTTCCCTTGAAAGGGTTGGTAAACTTGGGCAACTGCAGATAGCTTGTTTATACTCTCAGTGATCTCAATAAATGGTCATCTTATGAACTCCCAACAGTCCTCTCCAAATAATGCGTCAGTATACCCTTGCTTCTCAGAGGTTAATGCCCGGTAAAGACTAGCTGTCAATTCTTCATCACCCGGACCATGGTTTTGATTTGCGGCCAAGCACTATTGTACCTTTCCCAAGACACCACTAAAGGTTTTCCTGGAACTCTTTTGAAATTACGGATGTTGTTCTGTAACTTTTGCTTGTTGGATTCCTTATAGAAGTTCATGAGGAAGACTCTCTATACTTTACCATAGTTAGAGCAAACAATGGGTGGGAGAATTGACCACCATTCCGCAGCTTCATTCTGGAGCGTCATGGGGAAACACTGAAGAGCCATGGCCTCCCAAGGAGGTCGTCTTGTCCCAAGAACCCCCCTCAACCTTTGAGTGAAATTTTGTAGATGGATTTGGGGATCTTCGGACTCTTTCCCGTAAAATAGAGCATGCCTCTTCAAAGTTTCTAGTTATTTACAATGTATAGTTTTTGCTCTGTCATAGTGCCAGCAAACCTGCACCTAAAATCAACTAACAAAACAAATAGAAAAAGTAAAATACAGGAGAATTTAGGAATTTACAGTAGAACTAACTAATAGTGAATTCAAGTCAAAACCTAGTCGTATTCTCCGGCAATGATGCCATAATTTTTGATGATGTTCACACTTCAATAAGAAAGCAGTCACTGTCAGCAATTAACCTAACCGAAGGTTAGGGTTGAATCCACAGGGAATACGGGGCTTGACTACAAGAATCTATTACTAATCGTTTCAAGCATAAATAACTAGAATCTCTCAATGGGGGGATAGGGGTTTGTGATTCGAAAACAAAGTAAAATAAACACTAAACTATGACACGAAGAAAAACTCAATTTTGGGGACAATTTGGGAATTGTTCTCACCATGGTTTGTTGACTCGATTGCCCTAGGTAACATAACTACAATTAAAAATTCGCTTGCAGGAAGGTAACTTAAGTTCTTCCAACCCTCTTGTGAAGGTGAAGGTCAAATTTCACCATGGGGCTTGGTCGGCCACTATGGCATGCCAACTAACCATTACCAATTATCATGGTCAACTTTCCTTGGTCAGGTTTGGTTGATTAGACAAGAACACATCAATCGAATCCTGTCATCTACTTCCTTTTTCCTATTTATTACTAGCTTGGTCGGGCTAGTGATAGTAGGCAGAGTTTGGTGTTGGCCACAACCAAACGACAATCATAATGAAGAAAAATAGACAATACATGCAAACCCTAATCATAGAAATGTAATAAACCTAGTTTATCTCAAATCAACTACCCATAATTCCCACAACACCAAGTTGTGGCTACTTAGCTGATCATGGCTAAGGCAAAACAAGCAAAAATGCAAATAAGTGACATAGTTAAGAGTTTTACCAAAAATAATGAAGATTGTAGACACCATTAGTTGCAAATCCAAAAGATTGATTGATCAACAATGAGTATAAAATAAGATTTGCAATCCCTAAAATGGGTTTTTCAAGAGAAAATAATAAACTAATCTAAAACCCTAAAATATTCTTTAGAGAATATTCAAAGGAAAGTTTTATCCTAAAAACTCTGGAGTCTCCTTCTAAAAAACAAACTAAATTTATTTATTGTGTTTACAAATAAACCTCAAAAATCACGTAGAAAAGATAGCTGGAAACTGGTACACCATGCAGGTACACTCATAGGGTGACCTACGAGTGGTAGTCGGGGTCTCGTATCAGGCTCTTGGCAGCTTGGACTAAACTAGTATGACCCATATGTACGAGTTGTTGCTTCATCTACGACTCATATGTTCCTCTCATAGTCTTGGCTTTCAGGTTTTTTAGTCCAATATTTTGGATCTCTGATTCCTATTACGCGTCCACCTATATGAGTCATGGTGAGAACTAGGACTCATAGGATAGGCTTGTTTAGGTGACCTCTACTTAGTAGATCTCCGAATATTTGGTCTCTGATTCTTGGTACAACACACCCTATGATTTGTGGGCGTGCTCGTATGTCTTATGCTTCAGCGAAATCTGCAACTTTTCTTCAAAATCATGCCAACTAAACTTTTCTGCAAGAACAACACAAAAACACATAAAAACCATAAAAATTCACATTAAGAACTCACAAAGTCCCTTATTTTAGGCATCAAATGTGCTGTATTTTGACAGCTTGTTAGCGCCTAGGGCACGTACCAGTACAAAAATTTCCCCAGTTTTTCTAACTTGTCCAGGGGCAATGGGGTAATAGCCCGGTGACCATTTAAACATAAAATCACCCACAATTAGCCATTTTCAATTCTATATCTCTCAAAACCCTCTATAAAAGTTCTCCATCGCTTCATCAAAAATCCCCATCCAAATCTAAAGATTTCAAGCTCACTTTGGATTTCAAGAACTCAATCCAACCTTCAAATCTCCATCAACATTTACATCAAGAAAGTCTAAGCTTATGTATGTGGGTTTCATCCATTAGGTCCTTTCACCCATGGAGCCCAATCTTCCTTTTTGTGAAAATTTGCATGCTTTCAAGTTGTATTACCTATGAGTATCTCTTATTATGGATTATGAATATACATTATATTATAGTTTTATAAAGTATTGAATGATTATGCATGACTATCTATTTCAAAGCTTATTCCATGGATTGATTTGTCTATTGATATTATGCATATTTTGAGCTATGAAACTATAAATTATTATGATCTTTTGTGATGGATTTTAAGGTATCCTACATGAGGATCTTATTACATGTTGGTGGGTTATTTTGTATTGAGCTTACTCACTTTATTTCACTCTTGAATTGCATGATTTTGAACATGTATCATGAACACACCATATGTTTGATAAAATGTCATTCCAAGAATTTACAAGTTATAGATGATATATTACATGATTTATAAGTCAAGTGACTTCATCATGTTTATGGGATTTCAAACATTTATTGAAATTCATGAAAAGTATATATGATTTTACAAGTATCAAGTTAAGCGCTATTTCAAGATTTTTACCTCTTGTGAGCCATTCATGTTAAAGGAAGGGTTAATGTATTATTTTTATTATTATTACTCTCATGTTTCAAGTTAGGCTCACCATTAGAGGTCAACATGTTTAAGAGCTACTCATGTCATGTTTCTATGTTTCTTATAAGTTATTAAAGTTGTGATTATTTCAAGTATTCCGTTGGATTAGACTTAGCACTGATGGATTGGATGTCAAGGTCGACTATATTCAAGGGTCAGTACTTCTTTCCCCAAACTATGCGCCAACATAGGATTATACTTTATCCTTGCTATACTAGTGGATCCATTTAGTGCACTTTCTCATGAAATCCTTTCTGAATGGGTCATATTCCTGTAAGGAGGGTTACTCCATACGAAATAGGTCATGTTCCCATAAGGTGATATATGGTCTACCTTGGCAAGTAGACCACCTCTTTACCAGTGAGGGATAATCATCGGGATTCCAAGTTGTAGCTTACTTGGTCTCACTTATGTCGATTATGGTCCCCTCCCACATGTGTATTATATATGCATTGTGCAATTAAATGCTTCACATGCATGTTTTGTTACAAGCATTGATCATACATGTCATATTAAGATTATTTACATTGTCTATATATATGCATTTTGAACATAATGAATTATATATTTGTTGCATTACATCTCATATACTTAGTACATTCAAATATAGTAATACATACTCTATGCCTACATGATATTACCATGTAGGGACCAGAGATCCTTTTGATCATCCTCCACGTGGCTAGTTCAATTTTATGAAGATAAGCATTGGTGAGTCCTCAAGTTCGACTACACTATCTACATTCCTCTTGCTATTTTTAGTCTTCATTATGTTAAACACTTGTTATTAGGAGGTGAGCCCGAAAATTGTCTTGGCCCCACTCCATTCCAAGTTAGAGATGTTGTTCAAAATTATAATGTACTTATGCTATGAGCTTGTCTCTTTTATGCCTTCATGTTTATCATAGATTTCCCCTAGTCTCACTTCACTTTCTATTTAAATCACTTGTTGCTTATTTTTGCTTCTGCGACCAAAGATGTGTGAATGATACGCTAAGAGGCTTATTTGGGGTCCCTTCGGGTTCCCCATTCGCCATGTCACATCTAGGCCCTAGGCTTAGATCATGAGAGAGAGAGAGAGAGAGAGAGAGAGAGAGAGAGAGTAAGGGATCTTTATTTTGATGTCATCTTTACCCCAACCTTCGGTATGTTATGCCATTGTTGATGGTAGGATGTAGAGTATCAAGTTTAAGACGTAAAAATTGTGCTTATTATGCATGGGAAGTACTGGTTGGGGTTTCACCAAAGGTGGAGATGACAAGTTCATTTAGGTCTAAGTAGTGATGTGGATAGTAATAGATTGAGAATGAGGGTAGATGAGGAGGAGAGAATGTAATCCTTACTATGACATTGTTATTGTACTTATGTTATGTAGTGATAGAGATGGGGATAAGAAGAGAGATGAGATCTCTTAATGTGCAATAGATAGGTAAGAATATGATGGTGTATCTTTGAGTAGGAGCTCATTGAATGGTGAAGGTAGAAGTGCAAAGTAGGTTTGAAAATTCTAAGATGTAGTTGAAGTGGTTAGAGTGATAGGCTTGATTGCGTGGTTATTATTATGCGAGTATTGATGACAGGCTATCAAAGACTTCATGATAGTGAAGTAGTGAAGAGTATTAGTGATATATTAATGAAAGCTCTTGTGGAAGTATAGAGCTAAGTATTGAGGACTAGCTTTGCATGAATATGATCGTCTTAAGGGTAGCACCTTGAGGCTCAGAAGTAGGCTTGAATGAAAGAAGAGGATGTGGATAGGTAGAGAGTTGAATATGAGCTATAAGGTTAAGTTGATAGAGTAGAGTGTCATGAAAAGGAGTATTATTGAGATGAGATGCTAAGTTTGAGAGTTGTACATGAAGTCTTCTGTATTGATGGACCCATTCTTGATTAGAGTTGATGGTTTCCTTCTTGAGTTCGAAGGATTAATTATCGAAGTGTATAAATGATTTGAATTGATTGAGTTCCAACATTCCATTCATGCTTGATGGTGAAAATGTCTAAAAGAGATCTCTACCTTGATCTGAACCGATTTGTCTATTCTGAGTGACTTATGACTGTCCACATTGGTCGACTTAGTATTGAAAGGAGTCTTGATTGATATTCATGCCTATTAATGAGAATGTTGAAGGTAATTTCCTTACCCTTAACTAAATTGATTGTCTTCTCTTGAGTCGATTGTTTATTCTTGAGTTCGAATAGAGTTGATTGATGATTGAGATAGAATCGAGAGTTTGATTGTTAGATGTGAATGAGGAGACAAGTTTTGAGTCTATTCATGCATTAATATCTATCTTTACTCATCATTCGAGGATGAATAATCCCAAGGGGGATTTGATGTAACTCCTGGTAAAATTACCAAAATACCCCTAGAGTAGAGATGCATGTGTAACACATCTTCCCGTGCTCCGTTTGAGAATTCGAGACTAGATATGCAACAAATATGAAAAATTGAGTCGGAAAATGGTCTCCTGTGCGCCCCCGAGGCGTATCTGCTAGGGATGCAGACCAACACTTTGTTTTTTTTTAATTTTTAATGAGAAATTTCAAAAAGGAAATATATAGGTCCGTGCCTAGTCCGCGACGCGGGCTGGGCATTTTGGGATGCATTTTCTCTTTTTAAATTGATGGGAATTCCAGTCAATTTCAACCCTTCCTAAACTCAAAAATCAATTAATTTAGATCATTTTGATGAGTAAATAGGGTCTAAACCTTATTCTAAGCCCTTTTTTCACATCACTTGAAAGTTAAAGCTTGAGAGAAGAAAGAAAAACGTGAGATTGAAGAATTCAAGGAGAATTCTTGATGGTTGATTGAAAGAGCTTTATCTAGGGACGTAAGGCTAAACTAAAAGCGTGAGATTGTTCTCTCATATGCCGTATAAATGGTCTTAGATGAGAATTGAAGGTTCTTGAGTCTACATGCATGATTCTTAATTATTTTCTTGAGAAATCATATTTATTACATGTATTTTCATATGTTGATGATTATCATAAAATTGTTTTCTTGAATTGAATATTTTCATGAGATATTGCATAAACCCTATATGTTAATATTTAGAAAACATGCATGAAAGGAGATAGGGATTGAGTCTAGAGACTTGATTGAGAATGTTGATTGTGATTGTGATTGTGAGGTGAGAAAGATAATGAGTTTATAGAACCTGATAGTCCCTTGAGTCTCCATGAGTGAACTCTAATAATTTGTCTGTTCGATTGTCCCTAACGATTGTTCTAAGCCTTAAGTTATTGATTGAGATGATTGGAGTCTCCATGAGATTGATTAAAAGATTGTGCCTCCACAAGGTTGATTGAAATAATTTGATTGAGATAGTTTTATTGAATGGATTGTTTTATGATCATTGAGTCATGGGAGGAGTATCGAGTACCGGATGAGTAAGAGTTAATCTAACTCGTACTCGTCAAACTACGTAGCCAAGCATAGGTGAGGATTAGGACTATCATACCACATTATGTTGAGGTCCCCTCTTGATAGAGTCCTTGAAACAATAGAGGACTAGTTTGATTTGTTGGTGGTCCCTTGTGGATTTGATTTGTTCCCTACCAGGAAAGTACGAAACAGTTGTGGCAACATCACCCTGGATTTTTGTACAATCATTGGATCTTAAGTGATAGTTGTTGGATAAGAGAAACTCCCAGAAAGTTCTCAAACTGAGTACTCTAAGTCGAGATGAGATGAAATGAGATGAGATGAGTTGAGATGAGTCCTTCTGAGATGAGTTTGATTTAATTGATGATGTTTGATAGGTTAGATGTGTCATTTGTCTATTCTTTATTCTTTCTTTAGATAGGCACTTGAGATGTTGATTGTTATTATTCTGAGTTGATTGTTGTTTCTATATTATTCTACTTGTTTCAGTTTCATTTAACTATTTTACATACCGGTACATTCCAAGTACTGACATTCCCTTTTCGACGACATCGTTTTATGATGTAGATACAGGAGATAGAGCTTATCAGCAGGCGCATCATTGAGGATCTTTGGACGTTTAACAGATTAATGAGCCTCCCCTAATTCGGAGGATTTATACTCTATTTTTATCATGCTTTAGAGTTAGATTTGCTCAACTTTTATTTTGATTGAGGTAGCCACGAGTCTTTCATTAGTACCACCTAATAGTGATAGAGGGTTCGTAGGCTAGAGTCTTACGTTTATGTTGAGACTTATGAGCTAGTTCTTTCTACTAGCCTTCAATTATATTATTATTTGAGACTAGATAATGAGATGTACCCATTTATTCTCCTTTATCTTCCCTGATTAATAAGATTGTTGATTGAATGAATGTGATGAGGCCAAGTGGTTCTCTTGTGGACTAGCAATAGTCTCTAGGTGCCAGCCATGTCCTGGGTCTCCTCCTGGGGCATGACAATATGTATATAGGATGGGGGCCTGGGTGCTTTGGGGGGGGCTGGGTGGTAGTGACAAGGGGCATGGGGTGGGGGGCTTGTCACTTTGCCGAGTCTGCGCAAGTGAATTATACACACTTTACATTTTTTTGCCAAATCCCAATTTTGTGTTTAATAGGTATATATTTTGAATAGTTTAGGTGTTCAATAGGAATTAGTCTTAGTTGAGGTGTTTAAGTGAAAAATGCAGACAAGTTTAAGTGTCTATTGATGACTTAAGCCATTTTCATTTAATTCAGTTAAATGGTGAAATAATTGGTGTTTGTTTGTTTTTGTTTTTAACTGCACTGTGGAAAGCAACTTGAAAATTTTTTGGTTGATGTATTTGGTTATAATTAAGTATCTATATGGCGAAATTTGTGTGTCAGTTGAATGTCTCTTGGAATTTTTTATATACTTAGTGTGATTTGATGTAGGTTATTTTGTTGTTAAGTTAAATGGTGAAATAAATGATGTTTAAATTAATGTTATTTTGATTTTTTTTTTTTGTAAAAAGAATTTGGGTATTTTTTAATTGTTGTCTTTGGTTATAATTAAGTACTTACATGGTGAAATTATGTTATTGATGTCTAGTTGAAATTTGGTTTGACTTGTCGTATATTTTTTGTGTTTAGTTTAATGGTGAAACAATAGGTGTTTAGGTTAGTGTTTGATTTGCTTTTTCATTAATGCACTATAATGCAATGTGATAAATTGGTATTTTGTTTTGTTTTTACCGTAAAACCTTTGACTACGGTAAAACCTTTGATATTTTGGTTTGTGTGATGTATTTCTAATGAGAATATTTTATTGATGTTGAAGTTGATGTGGTTTTTTTGAAATAATTGAGGCTGAATATATAACACTAGTGTTGGTGTGAATTTTTTAAAATAATTGAAGCTCAGTGATAACAAAGTTTTGCAGATGGTTTTCTAGACAAAGAAAAAAAAGTTAGGTCACCTTGGAATATGCAAAAACTTTTCACCAAATAAAGAAAAAAGAAAAATATAATAGACTACTTGGGAAATATAAAACGTAAAACATATGTCGTCAAATCCCACAATCAACGCATTGAATAGTCACTAAATGTGCATTTTATTTTTTTTAAAAAAAAAAAAGAAAAAAAGGAAGAAAACTTAAAAAAATAATATGTCACAAATGTAAATAAAAAATTTGAAAGTGTAAATATTTTGAGGTATTGACATTGTTTGTAATTTAAGCTCTTAAATTGTATACTCTTACAATTTTTACTATTTTTTAAAACCCATTATTATATCCCTACTGTGTAAAAGAAACTGAACAAGTATTCGTAGTTAAATCATATTAGTGTCCACTCTTACTATTATTCTAAGAATTCTAGCAAATATATTTTGTAGCACAATATAAAAAGCTATATTCTATACCTTGTATTGTTCTTTCATAAATTGTTGTTTACTTTAAATTACCAAAATATTAATATTATTTACTTTAAATTACCAAAATATTAATAAGACTTTTAAGTCAGTAAATATTAAAAAATCTAACGAAAAGTAAAAAATCCACCATCTGTGATCAAACCCACGACCACGTGGTTAAAAGCCACGCGCTCTACCACTGAGCTAAGACGGCTACTTCCTTTAAGTAGATAATCACTGTTTTGATTTAGAAAGTAGGCAAGCAAATATTCAGATTATTAATTGTAGTTTACTATAACTATAAATCTATATATTATAAAAAGTACAAAAATTAAAATGCCAAATATTAATTAACATAAATATTATTATGAACGTATATAAAGAGTAAAGTAAGGGAAAAGAGAGAAGATTTCTTATTGCTCTTGAATATTATTCAGATATATATTTCAATGAAAAAAACTCTTATATTTATGGGAAAAAAATTAAACTGATCTCCAAGTAAGAAACTGAATTAGTCTCCAAGTAAGAAACTGTATTGGTCTTCAAGTAGGATTCCTAACTCTTAAAGGAATCTACATAATAGACATATGAATCTACATAATAGACATTCACTAATAAACAAATATGTTTATAACACTCCCCTTGAATATCTATTTGTTAAATTATATATTAAAACCTCACTATATAAAACTCTATGGAAAAAAAATTCTACTGAAGGAAAAAGAGTACACATATCTAATAATACGTATTTCAGATGCCTCATTAAAAACCTTACAAGGAAAACCCCATGGGACAAAACCTTGTGAGGAAAAGAGAGTACATCGCATATTAACTTCCTCTACTAAGAACATCAATGCAAAGACTTGAATCTTCGCATCTTAATCTTTTGTACCATCTTCTTGAAAGTTGCAGTTGGTAGAGAATTGATTAATAAACAACCATATTTGTCACTCGAACGAATCTGTAGCACATTTACATCATCACTCTTTTGGCGCTCATGTATGTAGAAAGCTTTGGCGAAATGTTTTCCATTCTATCTCTTTTATGAATCCTCCCTTTAGGATTAAAGAGTTTTATAAGTTTCTCACTTCAACTTTTTTAAGCAAATAATCTATTGTCTTTTGAAAACTCTTCAAGAGTTTCAATTCAAGTTATCTACTTGCATAACAATATGAATGATTCTTGATTAATTTTAATTAATATGAGGATTATGAACAAGTTTTTTAAGAACTAGTATATGCTTCATGCATTTTAAATCCTTCAAATATTTCATATCAATTTTGTCCAGTGACAATATTCAATATTAAATGCATGACATTTTTCTAGTGTCTAGATTGCAAATCAATTAAGCTTTGTGCTTACCAAGATGCACCATTCCACTTGATAATTAGAGCGTGATTTAATATACTGTAGGACTTAGATCCTCATAAGCTCTTCATGAGCACATTGCCTCTTTATTATAACCATTATGATTATTTGCTCCTTTTATTTTTAAGAATTATCTTATGTGGGATCAATTATATATGTCATACATGTCATAGATTCTGTCATTCAGGGACATTCATGTCATGACCCAAGCCTAGTGCCTAGACATGACACGACGAATGGGAACCTGAAGGACCCCAAAAAAGTCTCTTAGCATATCATTTCTACATCTTTGGTGGCCAAAGCAAAATAAATAACAAGAGAGGTATAAATGAGGGAAAACGGGACTAAGGAAAGTCTGTGATACTCATAAAATACTCAAGAGTCAAGCTCATAGCATAATTACATTAATTGTTCCAACAACACCTCTAACATAGATTGGAGCGGGGGCCAAGACACTTTCCGGGCTCACCCTCATAGTATCAAGAGTTCAACATAAAGGAATAGTCACATATCAAGAGTAACATAGATAGCGCTCTGGGACCTGAGGACTCACCAAAGCTTATCTCCAAGGCACCTAACTAGCCACGTGGAGGATGATCAAGAGCTGCTCCGGTTCCTATATGGTAATATCATACAGACAGAGAGTATGCATTAGTAGGTTTGAATGTACTAAGTATGTAGGATGAAATGGAACAAGACATGAAAAACATAGTCAAAATGCATATTCATAAGCAAAGGATAAGCATAACATCAATATGACATGCATGATCAATGCTAGAAGTAAAACATGCTTGTAAATCATTCAACTAAGATAGAATATAGTACATCTGTGGAAAGAGTCCTTAACCAACATAGATCAAGTGTGCTACTACATGGAATCCAAGGCATATCCCCCCTTGTAAGGTGATTGAGGCATGTCACCCCCTCAACAATGTGATTGAGGCATGTCACCCCCTCAACAAGGTGTGATCAACTTGCAAAATCATAGATACTTTTCATGAATTCAACACATATTTACATACATTTCCCTAAACATTGTAAAGTCACTTGACTTGTAAACCACGCAATAGATCATCAATAACTCAAGAATGCTTATCAAGACATTTTATCAGGTAGTTGGCGGGTGTATAATGCTAGTTCAAAATCATGCAATTCAAGAGTGAAATCAAGTGAGAAAACTCAATGTAAATCAACCCACCAACTCACAGTAAAGCCCTTATGCAAGATACATTAAAATCTCCCATCAGATCTCTTCGTAGATCATAGATTCATAGCTCAAAATGTACACAAATAGTCAATATTTTATGAAATCCCAACATAGTTTATAACCAAAATTCATAATAAGAGATACGCATAGATAATCCAACTTGAAAACATACACTTTTTATAAAAAAGAAGGTTGGGCACCATGGCTAAAAGGACCCAATGGTTGAAACCCACATACCTCAAATTTGAATTTTCTTTATGTAGTCTTCAAGGAGACTTGAAGCTTAAATAGAGTTCTTGAGATACGGAATTGAGCTTACGACACTTTAATTTGGGATGAAATATTTGGTTAATTGTTAGAGAGGGTTATGAGAATGTCTTAAGTGATATTGAGTTGAAAAATAGCTAAGTATAGGTGTTTTTACCCATAGGAGGGCATGGTCCCAAGGCCCCAATGCCTTAGGTCGAAATAGGATTTTAAAGACAAAATAACACTAGTCTGCGACCCTGGTACGTCGCGGTTAGGGCACGGACCCTCTCTGGAATTCGCAAATTTGCGAAAATAAAATTTCGCTACGGGTCCTCTAAAATTGGAGTTATACCTACTTCCTACTCAATTTTGCCCCCCCGATCATGAATATGAGGTCTAATTTTCGATATCACATGCAGATTTTGATATATATGGAAATTACAATTATGGGCATTTTCGAGGCACATTTTCGGGTATTTTTGGGGCGTTTCAATATCTCCCCCGAATATTAAAGAAACATATAGAGAGATTAAATCATGAAGTTTTCAGCCTGACATGAATGCAATATTTACATTTAATATCATTTTCAAAAAGTCCCAACGTGTATGCCAAAAATCATCATAAACTTGTTACCATGAACATCATATGCGTGGAGGTCTAGAACTTATGACCTACAATAATGGAAATGACTTAGTTTGCTAACTCAAGCTTGAATAGAATCAAATAGGTACAAATATCTCTTTTCGGCTCCCCAGAAGATACTTTCAACTTATTGATTTCTCCGAAAAACCTTGACGGAAGCTACATCCTTGTTTCTCAACTCCTTCACTTGCCTATCCAAAATTTCTACCGGAATGTCCTCATATGTCAAATTATCTTCTATCCCACCGACAACATCTAAAGGTACAATGGCACTTGGGTCACGCATACACTTCTCAACATAGACACATGGAAGACTGAATGAACCATATCTAATTTCATAGGCAATTCCAATTCATAAGCAACTTTACCAATCCTCTTCTATACTCTATAAGGACCCACAAACCATAGGATCAATTTCCTTTCTTGCCAAACCAGACCACACCCTTCATGGGTGGGACTTTCAAGTGAACCCAATCATTGATATAAGCATACATAGCCTACCTTCGTGCCTAAGAACACTATCTCCCCCTTGGGAGAAAACCTCAACTTCAGCACCTTCCACCAAATCATTCAACTCTAGCAAAGCAGAATCAAGGTCTTGCTCTACTTGACCCCTACAACCAAATTGGATTTGGAACCATCAAACCACTACACTACCATTCTTAACTTCATCCAACCTCACTCACAACCTAGAGCACCGATGAACCTTTCTTGCCACCTCCTTGCTATCTGAAATTCCCACTTCTCATATTTAGCAACTAATCTCTCATCCCTCAAAATTTGTAATACTACCCTCAAATGATTCATAATCTCTAAATAAATCAATACTTCATTACTAAAGACCACCATAAACATGTCAAGGTAGGATTTAAAGACCCTATTCATGAGATCCATAAACATAGTCGGTGCATTAATCAATCAAACAACTTACCACGACTCAAAATTCTCACTATAAATCTAGGGATATCATCCTCCCTTACTCTCACTTGGGGAAAATGAAGCCGAACCGAAGATTAGTATTGGAAAAATGACTAGCCCCTTGTAGTTGTTCAAATAGGGTCGTCTATCCCTAACCATCACATTACAACCTTACAGGTTCTATACTCATTGGAAGCATGATATGCATGTAACTGCACCACCCCAAGACCTCCAAACCCACCATGCCAAGTTTAACAAAATCACAAGGCAAGACTTTATGCAATAAGGACATGGGACAACCCTTTTCTAGCAACAATAGACTAACCAATAGGGTAGATACTTAATAGGTTCACATCGCATCTCAGGATACACATAAAGCTTATTAGTAACCGAAAAGGAATAATGAAACAAATAGCGGTACCCGAACCTATCAAGGCATGCACATCAAGATAAAAAAACCTTTAACACACTGGTAACAACATTGGACACCTCATCTCCTCCTTTTATCCCATGAAGAGCATAGAACCGATTATGTCATGGAGCACTCTATTGTTGACCTTTGTGGGCCCTTTGACCACCATGAACACCTTTACCCCCTTTTCAAGCATATGGACAATTGACTAGCTTGTGATCTTCTTCTCCATAACCATAGAAAGAATTGGTTTTCCTCAAGCATGGACCACCCTGATTCCTCCCACACTTTTGACACCTAGGGTTAGACATCCCATCAATATCCAACCTCTTTTTTGGAGCATTTGAGAACTCTTAACCTTGGAAGCCATCATCAAATCTAACCCTCTTGGATTCACCACTTTTCCTCTTTCTAAGTTTTTCCTTCTCAAGTTGTTCAGCATAATTCATGAGTTGAGATAAGTCCATATCACTGACAAGCATCACGGTACAACACTCATCATTTAATAAGTTGGACACCCCTGAGATAAACTTGTTCATCCTTGATCTAGGCTCGGCAACCAATTGAAGAGCATAATTGGATAGCTTGTTAAAATTTTAGGGCATACTCCCTCAAACTCATGGACCCTTGCTTGAGGTTCATAAATTCAATCATTTTAACTCTCTCAACTCAATAGGGAAGAACCGGTTGAGGAAGGCGGCCTTGAACTCTTCCCAAGATATAGCATCTTGATTTTCCCTCTCCACTTTTCATTGCACAAACCAAATTTGACCAACACCTTTTAGTTGATAGGTTGCTAGTTCTGTCTTCTCCTACGAATTCACCCCCATAATAGATAACACCTTATACACCTCGTCGATGAATTCTTGGGGATCTTCCTCTGCTTTGGACCCATAGAACTCCGAGGTGTTCATCCTAATAAAGTCCCTCACTCTTGAGGCAGGAGTATGAGCATTAGTAACTTGGGCCCCTTGATTCAATTGGTTGGTCATTGCATAGGCCAATATAGTAATGGCATTCAGAACTCAATTTCGGTAGCCCCTCCAACTTGAGGAACTTGAGGAGCGGCGGAGGCCGGTTGTCCCACGGGTGCATGGTCCCGCCTTGGTGTTCCTCTTTTGAAATGGTATGATCTAGAAGAGCAGAGAGCATTCGTTAGGGGGAAAAAGCCTTACCGCACAACTAAGGTACGATATAGACCATGAAGAAGTGAAACATTTCCTAAAACACCTCATAGCATCCCATTCATAGTTGTGGCACGCTTCATAACCATGAATAAGAATCTAATCGACGTAGTGTATTGGATTTCGAGTACCATTAACAACCTAGTACTCTGATACCAAGTTTGTCACCACCCAAGACTAGGACCTAGACGTAACACGATGAATAGGAACCCGAAGGGACCCCAAACAAGCCTCTTACTATATCATTTATACATCCTTGGTCGCGAAATCAAAATAAACAACAAGAGATGTATAAATGAGAGAAAACAAAACTAAGGAAAGACTTTGATACTAATAAAATACTCAACAGTTAAGCTCATAGCATAATTAAATCAATTGTTCCAACAACACCTCTAACATAGATTCGAGCGGGGGCCAAGACACTTTCCAGGATCACCCTAATAGTATCAAGAGTTTAACATAAATAAATAGTCAAATATCAAGAGCAACATAGATAGCGCCCTCGGACTTAAAGACTCACCAAAGCATATCTCCATGCACCGAACTAGCCACATGGAGGACGATCAAGAGGTGCTCTAGTTCATAATATAGGCATAAAGTATGCACTAATGCATTTGAATGGACTAAGTATTTATGAAGAAATACAACAAGACATAGACAACATTGTCAAAACGCATTATCATAAGCAAAAGGATAAGTATAACATCAATATGGCATGCGTGATCAATGCTAGAAGTAAAACATGCTTGTAAATTATTCAACTTGAATAGAACATAGCACATCTGTGGAAAAAGTCCTTAAACAACATAGATCAAGTGAGTTACTACTTGGAATACAAGGCATGTGACCCCCTTGTAAGATGATTGAGGCATATCACCCCCTCAACAAGGTGATTTAGGCATGTCACCCCCTCAACAAGGTGATTGAGGCATGTCATCCCCTCAACAAGGTAATTGAGGCATATCACTCC
>JAABOM020000049.1:1693460-1732405 GCA_011800125.2 Solanum clarkiae
AAATGTGCTTCGGAAGTACTCAAAACTTTAAATTCTATATATCTTAAAATTCGTGCATGATATCGAAAATCTAACTTCATATTCTTGTTCAGGGCATCAAAATTAGAGGGAAAAGGGTCTAACCCCGATTTAAGAGAAAACGATTAGCAATTTCATTTTTTGTAATTTTTCTTATCTAGAATCGATCCGCGACAGTCCTGCAATGCGCAGCTGTCATGGGCATGTATTAATTTTTCCAACATGTTAGGTCTGCATCGCAGACAAGATGCAGACTTGTGTATTTTATTACCAGTGATTTTTATCTCGATCCACGGCTTTTGGCTCTTGGGCCGAAGTGTTCCCAAATGTGTTTTTACCTATACTTATCTATATTTCACCCTCATATCATCCTAAACATTCTCCAATATTCTTTCAAATACTTAGACATATTTTTTATTCCCAAATTCAAGTCTCAAACCCTCATCCGGAACTAAGGATTTCCTTCAAGCTTCATGCCTCCATTTTCAATCTTCATCAAGAGCTTCTTCAAAGCTAAGGTATGTCGGTTTTAGCCATTGAATTCTTCCACCCATGGTGCCCTAAACTCCTTTTTAATCAATTTTCATGATTTAAAGTTGATTTTTCAATTGGGTTTACTAGTGTGAACATGTCTGTGAACTATGTTAAAGCTATGTAAAGTTTTTACTATTTTGCTATGTTTTGAGCTATAAATCTTGGATCTATTATAAGATTTGATGAGGGATTTTGATGTATGTTTCTTGAGGATGTTGCAAACTGCTCCTTGATGGTTTTAGAATGAATTTTCATGCATGATTTCATCTCTATATTTCATGGTTTTATACTAGCATTACACATCCTCTAAGTGTTTGATAAAATATCCAGATGTGGTTTCTTGAGGAATTGAAGTTCCAAAGTATGAGATATGATATGATTGATGTTATGATGATGAAAGAAGATTATGTATATGATATAATCAATATAAAGTGTTGCACTAGACCATGCCAGATTGGGGGGGAACTAAGAGTCCGGATAACTTAGATGAGATTTCGTACTCATCAACCTAGTGAGATATTTGTACGTAACCACTAGGAAGATGGGATAGCATCATAATCAACCTAGATGGGGATTTGTACTCATCAAACCAATGAGTGGTTTATACCTCACCACCTAAGTAATGGGGTAGCATCATCACTAACCTACCAAAACCTACCAAGGGGTTTGTACTTTGAAAAGCTAGATTGATCTCTTCTACACATATGATATCTTAAATGAGCTTGAGTTACTTAATCATGTTTTTCTTATGCATTTATCATACATGTCATAATGTTATATTATTTCTATTGCCTATTGTTATGCATTTTGACTATGACGTCTATTTCTTGTTGCATTGCATCCTAGATACTTAGTACATTTAAACAAGCTAATGCATACTCTTGCCTACATGATATCACCATGTAAGAACCGGTGCTCAAGTTGATCATCCTCCTCCATGTGGCTAGTTCGGTACTACTTAAGCTTGTTGGTGAGTCCTCCACTTCGGGGACCTTAGTCTATGTTGTTCTTATTATATATTGAGACATTCTTCATTATGTCTACTTTGACTATGAGGGTGATCCCGGTTGCTTTGTCTTGGCCCCCGCTCTTATCTAAATATTAGAGGTTCTTGTTGTGTATGCTATGTATCTATGCTAATAGCCTTGACTCTGTTGTTCTTGATGCCTATGATATGAAAGTGTTCCCTTTGCCCCTATTCTTACTCTTTATGTCTTTTATAGCTTCCGAGGCCAAAGATGTAATAATGTTCTAAGAGGTTGGCTTGGGGTACTTTTGGGTCCCCCTTACGCTGTGTCACATCTAGGCCCTAGGCTTTGATCGTGACATTTTCTTTTATTGCTAGTAGGCTTCATGTGTGTTCCGGATTATTTTGTGGACTTTTGGTGTCTATTCCATCAGTGAGTCTATTGTTGCTAGAAGGGTCATGGAAATTGTCCCGCGGTCATTTTGCATTTAGGTGTTGATTTATGGTTTTGTTGGATTAGATAAGGTGGATTTTGATGATTATATTTGAGATGGATTGATTGCATGCATGTTGTGTCTCCATTGATGATAGAGCTCGTAGAGTTAGATTCCAATTCCCTAATCACCCGTCCTTGAGTGGTAGTGAAGGGGTAAGCCAATATCTCATTTTCTGGTACAATTGATCTCCAAGGGATTGCATTATCATCTTGTAAGAGTTAGGGTTGTGGGGCCTAAATTATCTCTATCGAGTTGTTTTCGGTGACCAATGAGCTATTGAGTGTCCTTTTAGGTATGATGAATTTAGGGTGCTATCTTTTGGTTTGACTTATGCACCGATCATATCTATAGGTCTCATGCATAGGGTCTTAAAACCCTACCTTGACACGTTTGTGGTAGTTCTTGGTGATGATGTGTTGATTGCTTCCGAAAGTGGGGAGAGCTTATGAATTATTTGAGGGTGATGTTGTGAATTCAGGAGAAGTGAGGTTGCTTGTTAATTATGGAAAGTGGAGATGTTTGGGTGGCAAGATAGTGGTTGGAGGAGTTCTCCGGTTTACTAGGTTGGGTGAGGTTGAGAATTGTGGTGTAGTGTTTTTTATGGTTCCGAATATTCTATGGTTGAAGGGGGCTAGTTAAGTAAGGCCTTGATTCCGCCTATTTAGAGTTGGGAGTTTTAGGCGAAAGGATGGTAGAGTGGAGGTTGTCTCCCAAGGGGGAGATGTTGACATTTGGTACTAAGTGGCTTGTGTGTGAGTTTAAAGTTGATTGAAAAAGATGGTTCCAAGAGTCGCTATTCCTTTCATTATTCCTTGTTTCTAGTAAGATTTGGTTATGTGGATCTATTGGTGCTAGAAAGGCTTATAATGGTTGCTCCATGTTCTTATTGCATAAAGTCTTGTCTTGTGATCTTGGTTGAATTTGGTTTGATGGATTGGAGGTCTTGAGATGGTTTATGATACCAAGTGGACTATGTGTGATTAAGTTTGACAAATGAGTTTAGGGTTGTGAGTCTTTATAGAATATAGGGGGAGGTTGGTAAAGTTGCATAAGGGTGGAATGACCTAGGGATATGGTTATGGTTTGTCTGGTTCTTCATGCTTTTAGGTCGAGGGGATGTGTTGATGACTCTAGTGTCAAAGAACTCTATGGGGTTGTAGGTGTTGTAGAGGATAAGTTAACTTGGGAGAAGGTCCCGGTAGAGGTATTGGATGGAAGGGTGGAAAGTTGATTAAAAAGGATGTGGTGTTCGTTAAGGCTCTTCAAAAGGTTCATCAAGTCAAAAGTGTCTCTTGGGGAGCGGGTGTGGAGAAACAATATCTGTATCTCTCTCATTCTATTCAATTTTATGATAACATGTCAAGTCCCTTCGTGATTCTAATCCTTTTGTTTCATCCCCTATATTATTTGCATGCATCCATGTTTATGTTAACAATTTGATGATGATTTTTGACATATTGATATTTTGACAATGGTGTTTTAAATGTATTGTTGCATTCTTGTTGGGAATGATTTGTCCATGATTACTCTTCTCATATACATTTCTTTGACATTTGGGGATGAATGTTCCTAAGGGGGAGATATTGTAACAACCCCAAAAAGTGCCCGAAAATGTGCCTCAAAAGTGCCAGGAATTGTAATTTCCATATATCTCAAAATTCGTGCGTGATATCAAAAATATACGACTTCATATTCTTGTTCAGGGGTTCAAATTTAGGGGGGAAAGGGTCTAATCCCGATTTTAGAGCGCACAATTCACAATTTCAAATTTCGAGGTGTTTATTTCCAGAGGGATTAGCGCGTTACAGGCACGACGCGCCTCAGTGCTTTCTTTGTTCAGTTTTTCAAGTTCGGTCCAAGATTTTTTGGTCTTGGGCCTAAGTGTTCCCAAATGTGAAAATACCTATACTTAGCCATTTTTTCACCCCCATATCATTCTAAACATTTCCCAATACTTATTCAAACACTTAGCCAATATTTCATCTCCTAAACTCAAGTTCGAAACTCATCCGGATTTAAGGATTCCCTCTCAAGCTTCAAGTTTTCATCTCTAATCTTCTTTAAGAATTCTCCAAAGGCTAAGGTATGTGTTTTTCTTTCATTGGTTCCTTTCACCCATGATGCCCAAGCTTCCTTTTATTAAAATTGCATGATTTAAAGTGGATTTACTAATGGATCTTACTTATTGTGAAATTCATTGCACACTATGTTGGGGTCTATGAAATTGTGACTGTTTTACTATGTTTTGGGCTATGAATCTAAGATCTAATATGAGAATGGATGAAGGGTTTTGATGTATATTGCCTGATGGTGTTACCAAGTATCTATTTATGGTTTTACATTGAAGTCTCTAGCATAATTACACTCTTGAATTGCTTGGTTTTACACTAGCACTACACAGCCTCCAAGTGTTTAATGAAATGTCCGGTTTAGGGTTATGGAGGAAATGATGGACCAATGCATGTCTTATGAGTTGAATGACTATATGATGATGAAAGGAATGAATATATGTGTGTTTAGAACATGTAAAGAACCTATGGTATTCCAAGTATGAAACCTAGCCCTTTTTCCAAGATTATACCTTTTGTGAGCCTTTTTATGTTAATGCAAGGACAATGTTTGATGATGATTTATTCTTATGTTTGAATTGTTGGGCTCTCATGTTATAATGTTCTTTGGAATCATTGATGAGTTATTGAGTCCTTATGCTAAAGTTTATGCTCTTATAAATTGTGGAGCATACCAGAAGGGGTTATGAACTATGTTATATGCTTTACCCTCTAGTGCAAGGCCAATTCCAACATGTAGGGGTTATGAACTATGTTGTACACCTTACCCTTATGTATAAATCAGTGCTACTCACTTACTCATATCCACATGTAGGGGTTATAAACTATGTTATACTCCTTACCCTCGTGTATGGTTTGAGGCTATGCAAGGTAGACACATGTAGGGGTTATGACCTATCCTACCTTCTACCCTCATGTGCTATTCACTTGCTCATTTCTATGTGGAGGGGTCATGAACTAGGTTGTACACCAAAATATTGCCTGAAAATGTACCTCGAAAGACTAGAATATTAAATTCCATATATCTTGAAATTCATGCACAATATGAAAAATTCGACTTCATATCCTTGTTCAGGGGGACAAAATTAGGGGGAGAAGGATCTAACCCCGATTTAAGAGCAAACAATTAATAATTTCAATTTTCACAATTTTGCTTATCCAGAATTGATCCGCGACAGCACCGCGATGAGCAACTGTTGCGGACATGTGTTAAAATGACTTCCGCGACAGGTCTGCATGACGGACCAGATGCCCAGACTTGTGTATTTTATTACCAGTGATTTCTATCTTGGTCCAAGACTTTTGGATTTTGGGCCTAAGTGTTCACAATCGTGTTTTTACCTATACTTAGCCTTATTTCACCCTCATATTATCCTAAACATTCTCCAATACTCATTCAAATACTTAGCCATATTTTCACTCCCAAATTCAAGTCCCAAACCCTCATCCTAAGCTAAGGTTTTCCTTTAAGGTTCTTCTTCAAGATTCAAATCGCCATGTTCATCTCCAAGCTAAGGTATGTGGGTTTCTTTCATGACTTCATTTCATCCATGATACTCAAGCCTCCTATTACTCAAATTTCATGATTTAAAGTTTATTTACCATTGGATCTTTCTTATTATGAAATTCACTGCACACCATGTTAAAGCTATATGAAATTGTGACTGTTTTACTATGTTTTGAGCTATAAATCTTTAATCTATTATAAGATTTGAGGAGGGTTTTGATGTATATTGCTTGAGGGTGTTGTATGGTGTTGATTGATGGTGTTACAAAGGATTTTCTTACATGATGTCATCTCTATATTTCATGGTTTTATACTAGCATTACACACCCTCTAAGCGTTTGATAAAATGTCTGGTTATGGTTTCTTGAGGAATTGAAGGTCCAAAGCATTATACAAGATATGATTGACTATATTATGATGAAATGTGCTTATGTATGATAAATTCTATATAAGGTGTTGCAGTAGATCATGCCCAATCCTGTGAACTAAGAACCCGGATAACCTAAATGGGGGTTTGTACTCATCAACCTAGTGAAAGTTTTATACTTCTCCACCTAATGATGTGGCGGAATCATCACTAACTAGATGGGGGTTTGTACTCATCAACCTAGTGAAGAGTTTGTATATCACCACCTAGTTGATGGGGCGGCATCATCACCAACCTAGTGAGTGGTTTGTACCTCACCACCTAAGTGATTGGGCGGTATCATCACCAACCTACCAAGGGGTTTGTACCTTGGAAATATAGCTTGGTCTCTTCTATACATATAATATCCTATATGAGCATGATCTAGTTGAGCATGTTTTACTGATGCATTGATAATACATGTTATATTCTTATATTATGCCTATTGCCTATTGTTACACATTTGACTATGATGCATAATTCTTGTTGCATTGCATTCTACATACTTAGTACATTCAAACGTACTATGCATACTCTTGCCCATATGATATCACCATGTAGGAATCGGTTCTCAAGTTGATCATCCTCCTTCTCCACGTGGCTAGTTCGATGCTACTCAAGCTTGTGGTGAGTCCTCCACTTCGGGGACCTTAGTCTATGTTGCTCTTATTATGTATTGAGACATTCTTCTTTATTTGTCTATTTTGACTATGAGGGTGAGCCCGGTTGCTTTATATTAGCCCCCGCTCCTATCTATGTATTAGAGTTTTTTGTTGGACATGTTATGTATCTGTTCAAAGAACCTTGACTCTATTGTCGTTGCTATCTGTGATATGAAAATGCTTTCCCTTAGCCCCAGTTTCCCCATTTTATTATCTCTTGATGCTTATTTTTATTTCTTCCACCATCAAGGATGTGTAATGATATTCTAAGAGGCTTGTTTGGGGTCTTTTTAGGTTCCACTTGCACTGTGTCACGTCTAGGCCCCAGGCTTGGATCGTGACAAACTTGGTATCAAAGAACTAGGTTGATAGATCCTCGGAGGCCAACACACCACCTCAATTGGAGTCCTATTCATGGTTGTGAAGCGCGTCACGACTTTGAGTAGGAGGCTAAGAGATGTTTTAGAAAATATTTCCCTTTTCATATTCTAAGTCGTGCTATAGAGTTGTGGAAAGTTTTTCCCCCAACAATTGTTCTTTTCTATGCTAGATCATGCTAAACACTCGAGGAAGAAGAGTCCAAACTACCTAGGAGCAACCTACCAATTGTGAGCTCCAGGATGCTCTCACTATGCTTGCCCAAATTGTGGCCAACCAAGTCAACCAAGGGGACAAAGTTCCTCATGCTATTACCCCGAGAGCTAGGGTAAGAGACTTCATGAGGATGAATCCTCTGGTGATATGTGGGTCAAAGGTGGATGAAGATCCATAAGAGTTCATTGATGAGGTCTACAAAACCTTCAATATCATGGGCGTTGGCCAAATGAAAAGGCAGAGTTGGCGGCGTACCAACTCAAAGGGTTAGCCCAAATATAGTATGATCAATAGAAGGGTGAGAAGCAAATGGGTAATGTGATGCTTTTGGAGGAGTTCAAATTTGCTTCCCTTAATTAGTTTTTCCCTCTTAAGCTTAGGGAAGCTAAGTTGATAGAGTTTATAAACTAGAAACAAGGTGCTTTGTGTGTAAGGAAGTATGCCTTCAAGTTTAATTAACTTTCAAAGTATACTCCTTATTTGGTGGTCGATCCTAGATCTAGGATGAATAAGTTTGTAATAGGGGTCTATGACTTGGTAAGTGAATAATGTCAGTCCGTCTTGCTAATTAGTGACATAGACTTGTCTCGGTTAATGACCTATGCGAGCAAATGGAGGAGGAGTAATTTAGAAAAAGAAGGGGGATAAGGCCAAGAGGGCCTGATTTGAGGGTAAATTTCAAAAGGGTGCTAGATTTCGTCAAGGCCAAGGGCCTTCTCATGCTACTAATAGGGGGTTTGCCAATGACCTCCCTAGGCCTCAAGGTGTTGGTGTTGTGGCTCCTATTGATATGTGTCCTACATGTGGGAAGAGTCATAAGGGCCCATGTTTAAAGGCTTCTAATGCATGCTTTGATTGTGATGAGCTTGGTCACAAAAGGATGGATTGTCCAAGAAACCGTGGCAAGGGTAGGGGTACAAATGTGGTTCTATTAGGTAGAGGTGGTCCTCAAAGTGGTGCGCCAAGTCATAACCGATTTTATGCTCTACATTAGAGGCAAGGGGTTGGTGAGGTTCCTGATGTTGTTACCGGTATGTTGAAAATCTTTGACTTTGATGTATATGCTTTGATTGATCTGGGTGCCACTCTTTCCTTTGTTACCCTTTTTGTTGCTAAAAAGTTCCATCATTGACCCCGAGTTATTGCATGAGTCATATGAAGTGTCTACTCCTATTGGTGCATCTATTGTTGCTAGGAAAGTATATAGGAGTTGTCCTATTTGTATTTTGCATAAGTGATTGCCTTGTGATGTTGTTGAATTAGACATGGTAGATTTCGATGTCATTCTTCGGATGGATTGGTTGCATGCCTATTATGCTTCTATTGATTGTGGAACCCATAGGGTCAATTTTCAATTCCCTAATGAACCCATCCTTGAGTGTGAAAGTCAGGATGTGGTGGTCAGGGGTAGATTTATTTCATGCATTAAAGCCCGTAAGCCCCTACCATAGAGTCGGTTTAGTTGTAAATGAGTTACTTCATATCTTCCCAGATGACCTTACCATTGTTCCTCCCAAAAGGGAAATATATTTTGGTATAGACCTCCTCTCCGATACTCAATCTATCTCCATTCTCCTTTATCGTATAGCCCCGGCAGAGTTGAAGGAGTTAAAGGAACAATTAAAAGATTTGTTGGAGAAGGGATTTATTAGACCTAGCCAATCACCTTGGGGTGCTCCGGTGTTGTTTGTGAAAAAGAAGTATGGGTCATTTAGAATGTGCATTGACTTCCGGCAACTCAATAAGGTCACTATAAAGAATAGATATCCTCTTCTAAGAATTGATGATTTGTTCGACCAATTTCATAGAGCTAGCTATTTCTCTCTTCAGTCCAGGTATCATTAAGTGAGGGTGAGGGAATGTGATATTCCCAAGATGGCCTTCCAGAATAGATATGGGCATTATGAGTTTGTTGTGATGTCATTTGGGTTCACTAATGCACCAGCCATCTTCATGGACCTAATGAATAGGGTTTTCAAACCTTACCTTGATTCCTTTGTTGTGGTCTTTATTGATGATAGTTTGATCTAGTCACATAATAGGAGGAGTATATGGGGCATTTGAGGGTTGTGTTGCAAAGATTGAGGGAGGAGAAATTGTACGCCAAATATGACAAGTGTGAATTTTGGTTGAAGGAGGTTGCATTCTTAGGTCATGTGGTGTCGGGGGATGGTATAAAAGTGGATCCTAAGAAAAATAATGTGAGCAGAAATTATCCTAGACCATTAACCCCGTCGGATATTAGGAGCTTCTTGGGCCTATCAGGTTATTATAGAAGGTTTATGAATAGGTTCTCCACCCTTGCTTCCCTATGACAAAATTGACTCAAAAGAAGGTTAAGTTTGTGTGGACCAATGAGTGTGAGAGGAGCTTCCAAACATTGAAAGACAAGCTTGTGTCCGCTCCTATATTGTCACCACTGGATGGTCTTGAGGGATTTGTGGTATATTGTGATGCTTCTCGGGTTTGTTTGAGTTGTGTATTGATGCAAAATGGTAAAGTCATAGCTTATGCTTCTAGATAACCTAAGGTTCATGAAGGAACTACCCCACCCATGATCTAGAGTTGCCCGCTGTTGTGTTTGCAGTAAAGATTTGACATCACTACTTGTATGGGGTGCATGTTGATGTGTTCATCGATCACAAGAGCCTCCATTATGTCTTCACTCAAAAAGATCTCAACTTGAGGCAAAGAAGATAGTTAGAACTTCTTAAAGACTATGATATAAGTGTGCACTATCATCCGAGTAAAGCAAATATGCTGACGGATGCTTTAAGTAGGGTGCCTATGGGTAGCCTAGCTCATGGTGATGGTGGTGATAAGGAAATGGCTAGGGAGGTGTATCAATTGGCTAGATTGGGGTTAGGTTGGAAGAAGTTGGTGATTATAGTGTTGTTGTTGTTGATGGGTCTAAGTCTTCATTGGTTGATGAGGTGATAGCAAAACAGGATCTTGACTCCTCCTTGCTTGTATTGAAGGCCTTGGTGAAAGAGGGCAAAGTAGAGGTTTTCTCCCAAGGGGGAGATGGTGCCATTTGGTACTAAGGTAGATTATATGTGCCTTGTGTTGATGGTTTGAGGGATACGATCCTTGATAAGGCCCACAATTCTTCTTATTCTATCCACCTTAGGTCCACCAAATGTATAGAGATTTGAGGAAGATATATTAGTGGGGAGGCATGAAGAGGGACATTGCTAAATTCATTTTCAGTTGCCATTGCTGTCAACAAGTCAAAGCCGAATATTAAAGGTCGGGTGTCCTAACCAAAGACATAGAGATTCCCACATGGAAGTGGGAGATGATTAATATGGATTTTGTGGTTAGGTTGCCTAAGACTAGAAAAGGTTTTGATTCCATTTGGGTGGTGGTTGATAGGATGACGAAATCAGCCCACTTTCTACAAGTTATGACCACATATGGGGTTGAAGAGTATGCAAGGTTGTACATCCATGAGTTAGTAAAGTTACATAGGGTTCCTTTTTCCATTATATCGGATTGCGGTGCACAATTCACTTCACACTTTTCGAGATCTTTTCAAAGGGCTCTTGCTGCAAAAGTTCACCTTAGTACGGCCTTCCACCCTCAAATGGATGGCCAAGCCAAAAGAACCATTCAAACCCTTGAATATATGCTTAGGGCATGTGTATTAGAGTTGAGGGGTAGTTGGGCTGACCATCTTCCTTTGATTGAGTTTTCCTACAACAATAGCTATCACTCTAGCATCAATATGGCTTCTTTTGAGGCTGTTTATAGGAGACGTTGTAGATCACTGGTTGGTTAGTTTAAGGTTGGAGAGAAGGATTTATTAGGACCGGATACGGTTATAGAGGCTCTTAAGAAGGTTAGGATGATTAGAGAGACATTGAAGACAGCCCAAAGTTGTCAAAAATCCTATCCCGATGAGAAAAAGAGACCTTGAGTTCAAAGTGGGTGATTGGGTTTATTTGAAGGTTTCTCCAATTAAAGGTGTGGTCCATTTTGGTAAAAAGGGGAAGTTAAGTCCAAGATATGTTGGTCCTTATGAGGTCTTGAAGCGGGTTGGCAAGGTAGCTTGTGAATTGAAGTTGCCTAGTGAAATGAATTTTGTTCATCCAGTGTTACATGTCTCTATGTTGAGAAAATGTGTCGGTGTTCCTAATGCTATTATGCCTCTTGATGATGTGGGTGTTGTTGAGGATAACTTGACTTATGAGGAGACGCCGGTTCAGATTTTGGATAGGAAAGTGAAGTGATTGAGGAACAGGGAGGTGGCATCTGTTAAGCTCCTTTGGAGGAACCAACAAGTTGAGAGTGCTACATGGGAGGCCGAGGGGGACATGAAAAAACGGTAACCTTATCTCTTCCACTCCACTCAAGCCTAAGGTACTAACTCTAAGTCCCCTATGTGATTTTAAATCTTATATTTCAGTCCCTATGTCATTTATATGTATTCATGTTTAAGTTGACAAATTTATGATGATTTTTACACTTATGTCGAGGTTTTGAAAATGGTGTTTAAATGTAATATTGCATACTCATTGCAGCTGATTTGTTCATGATCACTCATCTTGTATGTCTCTTTACATTCGGGGATGAATGTTCACAAAGGGGAAATATTGAAACAACCCCAAAAAGTGCTTGAAAATGTGCCTCGGAATGCCCAAAATTTTAAACTCCATATATCTCAACATCCGTGCGCGATATTAAAAACCCGACTTCATATTCTTGTTTAGGGGTCAAAATTAGGGGGACAGGGGTCTAACCCCGATTTAAGAGCAAATAATTAGCAATTTTAATTTTTGTAATTTTTTTATTCAGAATCAATCCGTGACAGCACTGCAACGCAAAGTTGTCGCGAACCTGTTTAATATGACCTCCGCGGCAGGCCCGCATCGTGGACCAGACATGAACCTGTGTATTTTGTTGCCAGTGATTTCTATCTCAGTCCAAGGCTTTTGGGTCTTGGGCCTAGGTGTTTCTAACCATGTTTTTTACCTATACTTAGCCTTATTTCACCCTCATATCATCCTAATCATTCCCCAATACTCACCAAAACACTTAGCCGTGTTTTCACACCCAAATTCAAGTCGCAAACCATCATCCTAAGGTAAGGTTTTCCTTCAAGGTTTTCTTCAAGATTCAAGTCTCCATCTCTAATCTTCACCAAGTTCATCTCCAAGCTAAGGTATGTGGGTATTTTCATGGGTTCCTTTCACCCATGATATCCAAGCCTCCTTTTACTCAAATTGCATGATTTAGAGTTGATTTACAAATGGGTCTTTCTTATTATGAAATTCACTGTACACTATGTTAAAGCTATATGAAATTGTGACTGTTTTTCTATGTTTTGAGCTATAAATCTTTGATATATTGTAAAATTTGAGGAGGGATTTTGATGTATATTGCTTGAGGGTGTTGCAAGGTATTGATTGATGATTTTACAAAGGATTTTCTTTTGTGATTTCATCTCTATATTTCATGGTTTAATACTAGTATTACACACCGTCTAAGCGTTTGATAAAATATCCGATTATGGTTTCTTAAGGAATTGAAGATCCAAAACATGAGACATGATATGATTGACTATAAGATGATGAAATGAGGATATATATATATATGATAAATTCTATATAAAGTGTTGCATTAGACCATGCCCAATTCGGGGGGACTAAGAACCGGGATAACCTAGATTGGGGGTTTGTACTCATAAACTAAGTGAAGAGTTTGTACTTCTCCACTTGGTGATGGGGTGGAATCATCACTAACCTAGATAGGGGTTTGTACTCATCAACTTAGTGAGGGGATTTTACCTCACCACCAAGGTGATGGGGCGGCATCATCACCAACCTAGAGAGTGGTTTGTACCTCATCACCTAAGTGATGGGGCGACATCATCACCAACCTACCAAGGGGTTCGTACCTTGAAAATATAGATTGGTCTCTTCTGCACACATGATATCCTATATGAGCATGAGCTACTTAAGCATGTTTTACAGATGTATTGATCATATATGTCATATTGTTATATTATGCCTATTGCCTGTTGTTACGCATTTGACTATGACGCCGAATTCTTGTTGCATTGCATCCTACATATTTAGTATACTCAGATGTACTAACGCATACTCTTTCCTATGTAATATCACCATGTAGGAACTGGTGCTCAAGTTGATCATCCTCCTCCTCCACATGGCTTGTTCTATACTACTCAAGCTTGTAGTGAGTCCTCCACTTTGGGGACCTTAGTTTATATTGCTCTTATTATGTATTAAGACATTCTTCTTTATTATCTATTTTGACTATGAGGGTGAGCCTTGTTGTTTTGTCTTGGCCCCCACTCTTATCTATGTAGTAGAGGTGTTTAGTGGACATGTTATGTATCTATGCTAAGAGCCTTAACTCTATTGTCCTTGATGTCTATGATATGAAAATGCTTTCCTATAGCCTCGGTTGCCCTAGTTTATTATCTCTTGATGCTTGTTTTATTGCTTCCACGATCAAGGATTGTAATGATGTTCTAAGAAGCTTGCTTGGGGTTCATTTGGGTTCCCCTATTTGCCATGTCACGTCTAGGCCCTAGACTTGGGTCGTGACAAATATTTCATGCATAAGTATGAGATTTCGTAAAAATAATGTTTAAGTTGCATTGAACCACTCTTCTTAAGTATGTTTCCATCACATTTCAAGATGAATGTTCCCAAGGGGGAGATATTGTAACACCTCCCATGTGACTCGAAAATGCTATTATGGTGTATTTCTTGAATATATTAAAATTTGTTTGTTTTTTGGCATATCCGACTATGTATTCTTTTTCAGGAGGCAAAATTGTGTAAGAAAAGGGTCGCCTTTGGTTTTTAGGTCACCTGTATCGAAAAATTATTTTTTGAGTGATTTTGGCCTTGACTAGAAAAGTGTGTGACCAGTCCACATCACAGACTTGTTCCCCTATAGTAAAAAAATTGTCAAAACTCATTACTAGGCAAAAATAGGAGGAATTGAACTTTGCAAAAAATTACACTTTGTGGGGAACCAAAGCGCGATGCGCCTTTTGCCCCTGCATGTGTAAATTTTTTTGAACTTTCTCTGCTTCAAGTGGGGAAAATTGGGTCATAAACCAACATCCTTATAGATGGGATTCTTCAATTGTTCCACATTTTCTGCCCTAATTCACTTCTTATACTCTCAAAATCCTCTCCAACCCTCACCACAAACCCTTATTAAATTCCAAAACTCTCAAGAGCTTTCATTGAAGATCAAGAATACAAGTGAATCATTCAAGCCTCCTCAAGTCTCCTTTATTTAATTTCAAGGTTTAAGATATGTGGGTCTTTCATTCGTCGGTTCTTCCACCCATGGAGTCCCCTAAACTATGTCATTAAGTTACTTGTTTCTTATGGGTACTTTCTATTATTACTCCTACTCTTGAAATATGTTGGAAATTTTTTGGATATTGGCCTATTGAAGCATGAGATTTTATCAAGGAGTGAAATTATGATATATTTATGATACTAAAGCTTCATATGTTGTGATACCTTGAAAGACTTAGAAACACTATGGATTTTTGAATGGATTTCACGACACCCAAAATGAGGATTTTACTACTATGTTAATGGATTGCTTTGAATGATTCTTAAATGATTTTATTTTACTCTTCTCATGTTCTTTGCTCTTAAATTGTATGATTTTAAGCATATGTACGCATACCTACCATATTAGACTAAAGTTATGTGACAAGCCTCTTATGTTGATGAAAATCTTATGGAAAAATATATGAGTTATGAATGTTGTTAATGTTTAAGGGATAATAAGCTTGTATGGATTCATGAGAACATTATGGGAGTTATGAACGATGTGAAGCCCTTTCTTTGATGTTATGAAGTTTTGGTTTTGATGAAGTACTCTATGATGATATTATGATATTATGAGGCTATGTATATTATGACTATGATTATGAATTGAGTATACTATGGAATTGTTGCTCTAGCACTGAGAGGACCTTGGTAGACTTTCATTGTCCCTAAACTATGTGCCACCATAGGTTTGTAATATTGATTCCCTAAATAGGCTTGCACCTACCAAAAATGACATGTCATAAGGTAGGGATATTTATTGACACCTACCAAAAAGACCATACCATAAGGTGAGGACATCTTATGAAACCTACCAAAAAGACTATGCCTTAAGTTAAGGGTATTTTGGTAACAGTTTCTGAAAAGGCTATTTCATAGGGTGAGTGTTATGTTTGACTTGGCAAAGTAAACCACTCCTTTTTTGTGTGGAGTGAACATCAAGATTTTAAGTAGTAGATCACTTGGTCTTATATGTTGATTATGGTCCCTTCCCACATATGTATGATACATCATGTGATTTGGTTATTCCCCATACATGTTTTGACTAAGGCATTGATCATTCATGTCATATTGAGCTTATATCCTTTGAATATGATTATGCATCTTGTCTAATTATGGATTTTGTTCTCTTTTTACATTACAGCCTGCATACTTAGTACATTCCAAGTACTAACGCATACATTTTTCCTACATGATCTAACCACATAGGGAACGGAGCTCCTATTCAGCCACCTCGACATGACTAGCTGGCTTGCTTGATGATCGCTATTGGTAAGTCCTCCATTTTGGGGACAATATCCACTTTTCTTTCACGTTTATGTTAAGACATGTCTATTTTTGGATATTTACTTTTAAGAGTGAGCCCGGGAGATATCTTGGCCTCCGCTCCACTCATGTTAGAAGTGTTGTTGGATAATGTAAAGTATATGGCTATAATGAAGCTTATGTAATTATTTAAGACTTCCTTTAGTCCTATCCCTATCCCTTATATGTGTTACTGAATGTTTGTGGCATGTGATGGAAGTCCTAAGCTCCTGTCTTCCCCATAGCTTGAGTCCTAATTACCCTCCCGTTAGTATTTGCTTGTTATTTAATGGTGGAACTTCCTATTCCCTTTCTATCACTGTAGCTTGAGTCCAAAGCCCCATTTCCCTTAGGTTTAATTACTTGATGTTAGTTTTATGCTTCCACAACCAAGGATGTTCTTACTTATTCTTAGAGGCTTGTTTGAGGTTCCTTTGGGTTCCCCATTTGGCGTGCCTCACCTAGGACCTAGGCTTGGGTCATGACTTCGGGTGTTTGTTTGGGTTGTGTTATGATAAGATATTTAGGGAAAGGGGCGTTCAGCCACTTGACAGGATAGATTCACCACATATGCTTCCAAGTAGCTGAAGGTGCATGAGCGGACTACCCCACACATAGTTTGGAGTTGGTGCCAATGGTCTTTGCATTGAAATTTGGAGGAATTATTTATATGGTACTCACTATTAGATCTATATCGATCACCATAGTCTTTAGTACAGTTTCATTCAGCAGGATCTTAATCTAAAGTAGCGTGGATGGTTGGAGTAGCTAAAGGACTATGATGCTACTATTCTTTATCATCCAGGCAAGGTAAAGGTAGTAGCAGATGCCTTGAGCTGAAAGGTGGTGAGTATGGGCAGTTTGGTATTTTTAGTAGTTGAGCAGCAACCTCTAGTTTCGGACATTCAATCTCTAGCTAACAAGATGATTCCACTTGATATTTCTGAGTTGGGTAGAGTGCTTACTTGAGTGGAAGCTAGATCTTCTTTATTAGAGCAGATACGGGCTCATGGGCTCATCAGTTTTTGATGATCCACAATTGAGATTGATTTGTAATAAGGCACTCAGTGGGGAGGCTAGGAAAGTGACTGATGAAATAGTTTAGCGATAGTCAACCTTCTCTGTGAGGAGCCAATTTGTTCCCATGTCGTATTCTCAAGAATTGTCTCAAAGGAAATATTTTATTAAAACTAGCTAGGCAAGTTTACTAATCGGTATTGGAAGTCCCCTAAATTCGAATATGCATGCATGTGTTGAATAAATATTAAGACAATTGTAAGTATTATGAATTGAATTCAGATCATAGATAATTTCAGACTAATTTTACTATCCAGTCTATTTGATTAACTTATTTTAAAAACTAGTAATCATCTGATCAAGATTGATTCACTGAATTAATATTATCCCTAGGTTTAATAGTGTGCTTCAATGTGAATATCTAAAACTATTATTTATACTGTTAAATACAAATTATAGTCTCCAATAATTAATTAACAAATTGTTCAAATTCATTAATTTGTAAATTCTACAATTGAAAACACTAGTATAAAATAAATAATTAAATAGACTAGAATAATAATATTATCCTACATATCTAATTCCCTACTTCCATTCATAATCCTAAAATAAGTTAAGTAGACATGATGATAAATATACAACTACATAACATGAAATAATATTTAAACATGATAATAATTTTATTACAAATAAAATAACCACGAAAACGTATAATAGTAAGTAAAATATTACACTGTGTGAACATGAACAGCCCACAAAATCTACTTGTTCATTTCACGCTACAAGACAATGCTTATAAAGAAGATAAAATGACAAGAGGAAGCAAGAACTTTCCTTCGTATGAGAATGAATCCCGGATCGCCTATATATAGGCACGAAGGACGGTTGTTCTTATGCGAAGGATGGTCATCCTCCCGTGAAGGATGGGCATCCTTTAACGCCTTTTTCCCTTTTACAAATTCTTTTCACCTTTTGATGATTTGCTTTTTATTTTTTGAAGATTTTCTCCGTTTTGAGCAATTTCTTTCTTCATCAACTTCTAATTTTTATTCGAGCTTCATGATATGATTTACCAGCATTCTTTTTGCTTCATTTTGACTTTAATTCTTGTATTATACCTTGAGCAGGCTTTGTTTATACAATTCATATATTTTGAAAATATTTTTAAATAAAAGAATTGATATTCTTTGAATTATTTTATTATTTTAACAGAAACGCTTTAAATATGAGTCCCAAGATAAGAATGAAACGATCTTATCAAATTCCTCACATTTAAGCGTTGCTTGCCCTCAAGTAATAACCTGTTTAAAAAAAGATTAGGATAATAAAAGATTTTCCGAAAGAGTATCTTGAACTTTAAATTTAAAAGAGTAAATACATGATTTTCGCAATCAACTTTGACCTTTAAAATTATTACCTCTTATTTCTTGAAAAAATATGAAACTTAGTTCTGCTAAATCAATTCTTTGCCCAAATTATATCCACCAATCATTCTACACAATTCCGAGGAAAAAAAAAGGAAAAATTAGTAATCAACTCTTTCATTTCATAAAGTGGTAAAGTCAAGTAAAATTTAATGACTCCATTGGAAAGTTGTTTAAGAAAAGAAAATTTTAAAATGTAGGGGTTATTTGTTAACACAACCTTTACATGTTGACACGAGAATACTGTAATTTTTCAAAAGTTGTCTATCCTTACCAAATGACATAGAACCAAATATTTTTTGGCTAGAGAATCCATACTCTCTTTTCAAATAGTAATAGGTCTCATCAAATGACATAGAACCAAATACTTTTTGACTTATTATCTCATTCTAAACTCAGTCTCGACACGGTGTGTTTCTTTCATTTGACTTGATTTGAAAATCCCCTAATGTTCTGAAAGATTTTTTTACATGAACAACAAATGCTCATATTTTGAAAATAGTGGAACACTATCTAAAAAGATTTTCAACAAAGTGTTTAAAAATTAACTGACATTTTTTTTAGATAACTAAGATTGATTTAACTAACTTTGTTCCCCGAATTCCAATTCTGACTGAAATTACTAAAAATATGTGCAAATATATAGCTTAACAAAAGAAAGTTGGAATTTTTTATTTTTTTAAAACATGGTAAGTAATTTTCAAAATAAAGTTGATTGTTATGCTCATGTAACTAATTCGAATTAGTATAGATTAAACTACTCCTAATGAGTGTTTTTACCAGAAACTCTATTCTCCTTGCACTTAGAGGGAACCGCGCCCTCGCGGATCAACATGCTTGATAATTAGAGTTTCAGGTTAAAACATTCACATGCAAAACTAATATATCCTCACACTTAGAGATAAACATTATACAATAGAAGTTTAGGAATAAAATAAAGCAAGGCATGTAAATAAACATATCACAACAATAGAGAAAAGGGCGTTGAGCTTTGAAAACTTCTCCAATTAGTATCCACAAAGTCTGTCCAACCCAAAATCTAGAAAAACCTATCTCAAATAGAAAAATATCAATAGTGCAAAACAAGAAAAGTCATACTAGGTAGGGGGCCGGAACTGCTGCTGGGTAGACATCTATCTGGGAACTAAGCAAAATACATCTCCTCCACCCACGAGTACATCCTGCCAAACCGGTCATCCTGTGCTGGCGCTCCACTTGTGTTATAGTCCATGCCTGCCAATGAGCATTCTGCGCAGCAGTCCACTGCTGCAATCGAGCATCTTGTGTCACCTAAAATACTCTAAAAGATTAATTGAGATGATCAATCCCTAGCATCATACTTTCCAGTGTAATTGGGCAAAGTGGAGCTCGGGCGGTAGATGATGAAGCCTCTGTAGAAGAATGATATGCATGTGACTGTAGCTGAGGCTGAGGCGGCTCCGGAAGTGGCTGCTCGAGCATTGGGTGATCACTTATATCTTCTTATGTCTCTGACTCGGACTCAGGTACCAAACGAACAAAATACATATTCTGAAGGTTTGTCATCCTTAGGCGGACCCTACTATCATTCAAAGAGAGCATATCTACAATCAGATGCACTGGCATGAGAGACAGATCTAACAGTGTCACCAATGGACCAGCCTTGATAGTGAGTCTATTCTTTGACAACTGGGACGCAAAGAAGCGTGCAACGAATACAGCTAGATTTACCTTCCGACGCTCCACCAAAATCCAGAAGAAGAAGATATCACTCTTGCTTACCTGGTTCGCCCCTTGTGGGTGCACGAAGTAAGACATACTCAAAACATAGCTCAGGACCCTCCAACCTGGCTCTCGCCAATACGAAGATATGGACTCTTTATACCTAAAGCCTCGAGTGTCAATGAAGTGGGTGCATTCGCAAAAGTGGTATGTAACTCCGTTACAAGATGATCAAAGTTTGCAGACCGTGCAAAGGCCTCTAGGAATAATCCTATGTGATAACCCAAATCTCTCATTGTCATAGTGTAGTCATGCCCTCTGATGTGAAAACCATGCAGGTGTCGGGCCCAATGCAACTCGCCTTCAACTCTAGATGCTGGTCGTTCCAAAATTGAAGAGAGCACAGAAACTCAACCGTCAAACCTAGGCTCATGGGACCCTCAAAAAGTAGTAACTTGCTCCAACTGGACTCGCCAAGTAGAGCATGAATGCCCTCCCATAATCCATATAACTCTAAAGCCTCAACATTGAGAACCATAGGGGGAACCACCTATCTCCTATATCCCCACTCTCTAAAGCATCCGCGAGCCTTATCCCCACTGAAAGGGGTCTCTCAACCTAAAAATGTGTAGTGGGTTGGGTTCCCGGGGAACTCGGATCATCTATGAGCCATTTGCAAAAATAACCAATGATAAGAAACACTTTCTATCTCCTCTTTTTCCTCATTCCTTCCCAAAATCAATTATTACTATTATTATTACCACCATTGTCATTCTAATGGGTCGTCTCCCATTCATTGCTTCTTTAACATCACTACCTTGATGCCAATATGTTTTCACTTCAAAACCTCCTAATCTTGGAGGTACATCGAGGATCTTTCCTAAGGTACTTCCCCTCCTTCAAACTTTTTCAGTTTATAACCATTAACCTTAAAATTGTCACCCTTTCCTTGGAGTTCAACGGCCCCAAATGGGTAAACCTTTACTAGTTCAAATGGGCCAGAACATCTTGTCTTCAGTTTCCCTGGAAACAATCTCAATCATGCATTGTATAATAGCACTTGGTTTCCCTCTTTGAAGTCCTTTGACTTCTTGATGTGTGCGTCATGATATTTCTTCATGCGCTCCTTGTATAGGTGATTATTATGAAAGGCTAACATTCTCCATTCATCCAACTCGTTAAACTGATAGAATCTCTCCTTTCCTACATTTTTCAAATTTTGGCTTATCTTTTGCAATGCCCATAATGCCTTATGCTCAATCTCAATAGGTAAATAACATGATTTCCCGAAAATAATATGGAAAGGAGTAGTTCCTATAGGGGTTCTGTATGTTGTACGGAAGTCTTATAACTCATCATCCAGCTTCAAACTCCAATCATTCTGTGTTTTAGCAACTATTTTCTCCCGAATGCCCTTAATGTCTCTGTTGGCATTTTCCACTTGGACTTGCATTTGAGGGTGGTAAGTAACGCCCCCTTGTGTTGAACACCATATCTCTCTAGAGTTCTAGGCAATGGTTCATTCCAGAAATGTGTCCCCTGATTATTTATAATTACTTGAGGTACTCCAAACCTCGCAAACAACATTTTTAAAATTCACACCATTGTGCGGCTGTCATTTCTTGGACATGCTTGCACTTCGTCCCATTCCAAGACATAGTCAATTGCCACCAAAATGTTTTTATTACCATGTAAACTAGGGAAGGGACCTATGAAGTCAATATGTCATTTCTTAGACATGCTTGTTCTTCGTCCCATTCCAAGACATAGTCAATTGCCACCAACATGTATTTATTACCATGTAAACTACGGAAGGGACCTATGAATCAATACCCCAGACATCAAATACTTCACAAGGAAGTATACAATGCAGCGGCATTTCATAATGTTTGGTAATGTTCCCCGTTTGTTGGCTGCCACACATTTGTGTCTAAATATGTGGGCATCTCGAGAAATGGTTGACTAATAGAATCCACAGTCCAACACCTTTTAAGCAGTTCTACTTCTTGAGAAATGGCCTCCAACTGGACCAGCATGACATTCCTCTAGGATTTTCCATCCCTCTTCATCATTAACACACCTTCTAACCATTTGATCTGCACAAACTTAGAACAAGTATGGGTTCTCCCAAAAATAATGGATAGCTTCCCTTTTAAGTTTCTTTCGGAGATTGGAAGATAGCATAGTAGGCTCGATACTTCCAACGAGAAAGTTGGCAATATCAGCATACCAAAGTGTCTTCCCTTAAACTTGTAAAACCTTATCAAAAGGAAATTCTTCATCCAACTTTTACTTCCCAAATTGTTCAGCCACCTCTGGTTCTAGTCGAGAAAGGTGGTTGGCTACTTAGTTAGCTCACCCCTTCCGATCATTTATCTGAATGTTGAATTCTTGAAAAAGTAATACCCAGAAGCCTAGGCTTTGCATCATTTTTCCAAATTAAATATCTCAATACTGAATGGTCGGTGTAGACAATTACTTCCGACAGAATGATATAAGGCCTAAATTTTTCCAAGGCATAAACAATTGCTAGAAATTCTTACTTGTGGTTATGTAGTTCAATTGTGGTCCTGACAATGTTTTACTAGCATAGTAGATTGGGTGAAAGAATTTCCCTTCTTTTTTTCCCAATATTGCCCCTACTATTAAATCACTAGCATCACACATAATTTCAAAAGATTTCAACCAATCAGGAGCCACCAGAAATGGTGCAGTAATCGATTTTTTCTTCAAAGTGTTGAAACCTTCTAGGCATTCTTTATCAAAGTTGAATTATGTTACCTTTTCCAAGAGACGTTTCAAAGGTTTGGCAATTTTTGAAAAATGCCTTATAAACCTCCGATAAAAACCAGCGTGACCCAAAAAGCTTCGAATGGCTTTTACAGAAGTTGGTGGGGGTAATCTCTCAATTGCCTCTATGTTAGCTTTGTGAACTTTGACCCCTATGCCCTAACACAATTCCTCCTTAACTAAGAAGTGGCATTTTCCCCAACTTAATAGCAGGTGAGTCTACTCACACCATTCCAACACCTTTTCTAAATTATTGAGACATTCTTCAAACGACTCTCCCATAATAGAAAAGTCATCCATGAAAACCTCCATGAAATCTCCTATAAATTTCTCAGATGTAGCTACCATACATCTCATGAAGGTGGCAGGGGCGTTGCACACCCCAAATGACATTCGCCGGAAGGCAAATGTCCCAAATGGACATGTAAAAGTAGTTTTCTCCTAATCCTCAAGGTTAACATGGATCTGAAAATATCTGCTCATACCATCAAGGAAACAGTAATAAGCATGCCCCGCCAATTTCTCAATTAATTGATCAATGAATGGGAGTGGAAAATGATCTTTAGGGGCAGCATCATTTAATCTCTGATAATCAATCACCATCCTCCACCCGGTCACTGTGCGATTAGGCACAAGTTCTCCCTTTTCGTTTTTCACCACTATCATCCCCCCTTTCTTTGGGACAACATGAATAGGAGATACTCATTGACTATCAAAAATTGGATAGATGATACCTGCATCAAATAATTGAATTACCTCATGCACTACTTCCATAAGTTTTGGATTTAATCACCATTATGCCTGAACAGCAGGCTTGAACCCTTCTTCAATTGCAATTTTAGAGGTACAAAAAGCTAGGCTTATTCCTCAAATATCTTCTACCTTCCAAGCAAATGCTTGTTTGTGTTGCCTAAGAACTAACAATAGTTCATTTTTTTGTTCCACGGTCAAGTCTGATGCAATTACAACAGGGTATTGCCTCGTTTCATCAATAAATTCATACTCAAGATGGTTAGGAAGTGGCTTCAATTCTAGGAATCTGATTACTCAGGTTTAATATTTGTATATTCTTTTTCCTGGCCTACCTCACACTTATCTCCTTCTCCCTTCAAAATTGTATCCAACCCAAAAAGTGTCCTTTGTGGGGTTTGGAGATTTATCCATTAGATCTGTTAGCTTCAAGGTGCATTCATTCGCTCCAACCTTAAATATTATCTCACCATCATGAACATTAATCAATGCCTTAGCAGTTGTTAAAAGTGGTCGCCCTAAAATCAATGGCATTTCTGAATCTTGCTTCATATCAAGGATTACAAAGTCAGCGAGAAATGTGAACTTATCAACCTTCACGTGTATGTCTTTAACTACGCCTCTAGTGTAACAAATAGAACTATCCGCTAATTGAATACACATCCATGTTGGTTTTAATTTCTCAATTCCTAACCTTTCCATAATCAATGTCGGCATTAAATTAATGCTTGCACCTAAATCTGCCAACATATGTTTGAAGTGAATGTTGTCAATAGAACAGGGAATGGTGAACCTTCCTGGATCTAGGCATTTTTTAGGCAACTGCTGGAGTATAAATGCAGAATAATTTGCATTCAAATTGACAATGGGAACATCTTCCCAATCCCTCTTATGAGTAACCAAATATTTCAAGAACTTAGCATATTTTGGCATTTCTGTCAAAACATCCATGAGGGGAAATCTGACCTCTTCTTGGCTCATGATTTCTAAAAATTTTTGAAAGGCCTCTGAATCGTCATTTTTCTTTTCCCTTGATGGAAAGGATGTGGTTACTTTCTCTGTGATGGAATTTTTGTCGGATTGTCGGGGAGAGGATGATTCCTTTTCCTTTCTCCCTTGTTTCCTTTCTTCTTCTTATCTTGTAACCAGCTCAACCCTGCTAGCTCCAAGATTGGTTTCATATTCTGCTCAGGGCCTTAAACCTTTTTCCCAGTCCTTAGTGTAATAACATTGATATGTTCACGAGGATTTGGTTTAGTTTTGGCAGGCAAAGTTCCCAGTTGATGAATCATCAATTGTTCTATCATTTTTCAGAGAAGCTTTTCAATAGTTTTCTGACTCTGTTCCAATGCTTCCTCCAATCTTTGAATTCTTTGATCATTTTTTCTTTTCCTTTCATCCATTAATCGTTTCAATTCAGCAGTTGGGTCCTCCATTTGTCTTTAATTTGGGGGAACATAAATGTGATTATTTCCTCCTAAATTATTGAAATTTGACCCCCGCTGATTATTCCATCCTCCTTAATTATTTCATCCACCTTGTTTGAAATCATCCCTCTGATGATTATTGTGTTGAAAATTGTTTCTCGAAGGATCATTACTCCAATGATTTTGTTGATTATTGTTTGCCCATGGCCCCTCCCTCTTTTTGGCGTATTATGCCAAATTTTCTTCCCTTGGAGCGTAAGAAACTGGTTCCTCAAAATATGGACATCGTGAACTCAAATGACTTCCAAAACATGACTCACATGACAAAACAAGTTCAGACTGCTGAGAACTTGAAATACCGTGATGATATGTTTCAGCTTGAGCCACTGGTTCACTGTGATGGTTATTATTGGATCGATGGTTGACAGATCCAAGTTGTTCTTGAATAGTCCTTTTTACCAAGCTTTCCGTGCCTGCCTTGAATGTTGTCAATTGGTCTTCCTCCTATAGACCAGCTTTAGTTGGCATGGCTCGTTCATCATACCAATTTTTTGCGTTGCACGTAAGCTTTTCAACTAATTTCTCATTTTCTTTTGGTGTCATGTCAAGATAATAACTGACCGTTGAAGAATGATCAAGTTCCTTCTTTGATGACACTAAAAGTCCTTGATAGAAATGGCACATTAGACTGGTAGGGTCGAATGACCGTGGGAGGACATTTGATTTTCAGATCCTTGAATCTTTCCCATGCCTCGCACAAAGATTCTGACGGAACTTGTCAGAAATTCTGAATTGAATATTTGATCTTGGCGATGGCGGAAGGTGGGAAATATTCATGCATAAAAGCTTGATGAAGATCATCCCAAGTAGTGAAATGACCACTTGGAAATGTATTAAGCCATCGTGTTGCCTTATCACATAATGAAAAAGGAAACAATGATAACTTAATACAGTCTGGGGACACTCTATTTGCCCTAAACGTTTGACAGGTTCGTGAAAACCAAAGCATATGAGCTCGAGAATCTTCATTTTTCCGCCCCCCAAATTGATTGTTCGAGACCATTTGAATCATGGCAGGTTTGATTTCAAACGTATGGGCATCAATATTGGGGAGTTTTATAGAATCTTCTTCTGTATATACCAGGCTCATAGCTTGAAGTACCGTCCTACACTGCCTATTGTTTAACTTAGCCATTGGTTGTCTAACAATTGGTTGTTCTGGGCCTTCTTCTTTCTCAAAATCCTACAGTTCTATTTCTTCTTCTCCTTCCTCAGAACCCTCAAGTGAATTTTTTGGACTAATTGGATCTTACCAATCTTCAAAATATAAAGGATTCTCAAAAATTCTGGAATTCTGAGAAGGATTACTCATGCTTTTAGAGAGAGTAAGCATGTAGTAATTGTAAAAAGAATTGAAAAGAAATAATAAATGGTAGGAAATCTACCTAACCAATTTTCTTCCAAACTAACTAAAAATTTTGACAGAATTTTTTTGCGCCAATCCCTCGCAAAGATGCCATTTGATGAAATAGTTTAGCGGTAGTCAACCTTCTCCATGAGGAGCCAATTTATTCCCATGTCTTCTTCTCAAGAATTGGCTCAAAGGAAATATTCTATTAAAACTAGCTACGTAAAGTTTACTAATCGATATTGGAAGTCCCCTAAATTCGAATATACATGCATGTGTTGAATAAATATTAAGACAATTGTAAAGATTATGAATTGAATTCAGATCATAGATAATTTCAGATTAATTTTACTTTCTAGTCTATTTAATTAACTTATTTTAAAAACTAGTAATCATCCGATCAAGATTGATTCACTGAATTAATATTATCCCTAGGTTTAATAGTATGCTTCAATGTGAATATCTAAAACTATTATTTATACTGTTAAATACAAGTTATAGTCTCCAATAATTAATTGACAAATTGGCCAAATTCATTAATTTGTAAATTCTACAATTGAATAAACACTAGTATAAAATAAATAATTAAATAGACTAGAATAATAATATTATCCTATATATCTAACTCCCTACTTGAATTCATAATCCTAAAATAAATTAAGTAGACTTGATGATAAATATACTAGTACATAACATGAAATAATATTTAAACATGATAATAATTTTTTATTACAACACAAAATAACTATGAAAACTTACAATAAAATGCTTATAAAGAAGAGAAAATGACAAGGGAAAGCAAGATTTTTCCTCCATATAAGAATGAATCCCGGATCGCCTATATATATGGGAAAGAAAGACAGTCGTCCTTCCGCGAAGAACAATCGTCCTTACGAGAAGGACGACCATCCTCCCGTGAAGGACGGATGTCTTCTCACAAAGGATGGTCGTCCTTCAGCCCCTTTTTCGCTTTTTCAGATTCTTTTCACCTTTTAATGATTTTCTTTTTACTTTTTGGCGATTTGCTCCAGCTTGAGCAATTTCTTTCTTCACCAGTTTCTAATTTTTACTGAGCTTCATGACATGATTTATCAGTAATTTTTTTTTCTTCATTTTGACTTTGTTTTGCATTAATTCCTCTATTATACCTTGAGCAGACTTTGTTTATACAATTCATATATTTTGAAATTAATTTTAAACAAAAGAATTACTATGCCTTGAATTATGTGATTACTTTTGCAGAAACGCTTTAAATATGAGTCCAAAAATAAGAATGAAATGAACTTATCATTGACATTAAATTTAGAGAGTATTTTGAGGATCGAGGGTCATATTTGTGTTCTTAGAGTTGGAAACTTGGTTAGACTAATTCTTGACGAGGCTCACTATTCTAGATACTCTATTCATCCTGAGGAATCTAAGATGTATTGTGACCTATGGTAGCATTACTGGTGATGCGGGATGAAGAGAGATATTTCAATCTTTGTAGCTAGCTAGGTGTTTGAACTATTAGTAGGTAAAGTTTGAGCAATGGAGACTAGGTGCTGTGATATAGCAGCTTCTCACTCTATAGTAGAAGTAGGAACGAATAGCTATGGACTTTGTGGGTGAACTATTGTGTACCTCTCGAGGTTTTAATTGTATTTGGTTCATCATGGATCGATTGACCAAGTGTGCTCACTTCTTTCTGGTTCAAACTACATAAATATTAGAGAGGTTAGCTCAGATTTTCACCAAGAGATAGTTTGAATTGGATGAGGTACTACTATTTGTCATTTTGACCAATGTATTCAATTTAATCGTATTTTTGGAGGTCTATTTAAAGGGAGTTAGGCACTAGAGTTGACCTTTGCATAGCTTTTTATCCTTAGACTGATGGCCAATCGAAGAGGACTATTCAAGTCCAAGAGGATATGCTTAGGACTTGTGTTATTGACTTTGGGGTCAGCGGGACCAGTGCTTGGCATTGGCAGAGTTTTGTGTAATAACAGTGGCCACTCGAGCATTCAAATGGCACCTTTTGAGTCATTATATGGTATGAGGTATCATTCTTCAGTAAGTGGTTTAATACTTTTGAAGTTAGGCCGTGGGGTACAGACCTGCGTCATGACTCAATAGATAGGGTTTAGGTGATCCAAACGAGACTATGTACTTCCCAAAGTAGGCAAAAAAGTTATTCTAGTAAGAGGATCTGACCTCTAGAGTTGATCGTGTGTTTCTACGGGTATGGCCCGTGGAAGGCGTGATGAGATTTAGGAGGAGGGGTAAGTTTAGCCCTAAGTTCATTGGCCCTTTTGAGATTTTTGAGCTGGATTATATAGGTAGCTTATGAGTTCGCTTTCGCCCCAGCTCTTTCTGGTGTTCACCCTGTGTTCCATGTCTCTATGCTACGGCGGTATGTTTCAAATGAGTCTCACGTGCTCCAGTGGGATTCCATTAAGATAGATAAGACTTTGACATTTGAGAAGGAACCTTTGACTATTCTCTGTAGACAAGTTAGAAAGTTAATGTCAAATGAGATTTCATTAGTAAAGATCTGCTGTAAGCATCGTCCAATCAAGAAGCCACTTGGGAGATCGAGCAAGATATGTGGTCAAGATACCCTTATAAAATTCGAACCTTCATGTATTGACTTCTTCTTGACTTTCGAAAATGAAATTTCTTTTAGTAGTAGATGTTGTAATGACCTCCAAGGTCATTTTCATATTATTTCACCATTTTCCCCCTTTCATAGCTTCTTTATGGTCTTTGTATGGTGTTAGGATGGGTGGCATGCTCCTTGAGGTGGTTTGTGAGTTGGTGTGAGATTTTCCCTTTTTAGTGTTTTAAGTTGGAAAGGATTGATTTTACTCAACATCTGGAGATTCGAGTATCATATGGAAATTCTAACGGTTCCATTAGTTCCAAAAGGTCCATTTTGGTCAAGAAGGGAGGTTGGTTCAGGTTTTGGGGCTTTTATTTTGAGCCTGTACAAAATTTATTTTAACTTTAAATTTGGACTAGTTTGACTTTGGTTAATATTTTGGGTAAACATGCTCGGATGAAAATTTTGCCAGTACGATTAACTCCTAAATGCCAAGTTTGGTCTATAATGACCTTTGGTTTGATTCCCGAGGTGTTCAAAATGAATTATTGTCCATTAATGTGTTTTATGAATTAAATTCTTGAAAATATTGATTTTTTTCAACATTTAATCGAAACAACCTTCGTTAGAAAATTCGTCAATTTCGTTCAGTCTAGAACATCATTTTTAGTTGGTTAGCATAAATTTTTGGCATTGATGGGATCCCGAATGAATTTTGGACAGCTGATGGAGAAATTCTCAACCACGATCTATTGTTAATATTGCAGTTGCTAGTATAGCACCCCAGTATGCATCGTGTTTGTGGGGAGTACATAACGGACATGAAAGCTAGACTTCAATGACTAGCGTGATTGCAAGGTCAGTGTTGCATTCTCGAAGGCCTTCAAAGTCGAGCACTACAATCGCGGGATCGGCCTCCATGATCATGGATGAGATCTCGTGCTCACGAAGGCCAAATCAACTGGCAGTCCAGTAAATTTAACACCCGATTGCAGCAACTAAGTCCTATTATGAGACTTGATATTTTTGAGTTTTTGAGAGCATTCTATAGCCAAATGTGTTGATTCTTGCTCCGGTGATTTGATAATTCTTGTTGGGACGTTCCAGGAATCCTAAATCTTTTTCAATTCTTGTATGTTTTGTGTAATTTTTGCCTAATTCTCCCATTTTGGACTAGTTAGGGCTTGAAAATGGTTGAATTACTTTAGCACTTTCCTGTAATCGAAATGTATATTTTTGGGGTACAAGTTACTTTAGCCATCTGGGACCTTGTGATGGAGTTAGTTTTTTAATTCTGTGGGCGAGTTTCAATGTCGAATTTTTTTACCGGATGTCAATCCAAATTTGACTATAGGAATATGAATATTGTTAGTCTTGTTTTAACTTTTTATTCAACAACTCGTTAAAGTGGCAACATTTAGAGACAATTCGGAAGGGTAAACTTTTCGATTTTGATTTTGATGTAGGTTACCTCTACTTCTTTAGACTTGGCTTAGATTGCTTATATACAATTTGAGTAGTTTGATATCAATAGATTGTCATTCGATAGAATTCTTAGTGAGTTGGGATTTTGGATATGCTTGTTAATAAGGTAGCATGACTTAATGAAGTTTGACCGAAAAGGCTTCGCTTAGGAAATTCTTGATAATTGTGCCATAGGATAGCCTTAGAAAATCCTTATAGGGGGTTTAAATGTAGGACGATGTGCGCCAGATTGTCAGATTATTACATGACTTTGATTGTATATCTAGTGGCCGCATGATGTTACTTTTGATAGATTTTCTCTAATATTGGAAAATTTTGTGATTTGTTGAAATTTATTTTATGAAAATATAAATTGGATACTACTTGACTTAAAGTGGCATTAAAATATGAGAATTTATGAAAAATAGATTTTTGATGCTTTATGAAATCAAACGAAAATTATTAGATTTTGGTATAATAGTGTTTCGGCATGCATAATAGTAATGCTCTTTATACATTTCTATATAATAAGCTCAAAGTATAATTCAGACGGCCATACACATATTTTGGGTTACCTAATTATACTTGATAATCTCAAAGCATATTTTGGGTGACTCGTGGACAATTTCAAATTATTATACTTATATTTGATAAGTGTGAGGTTGTTCCAGGTGGCCCGTAGTTACTTTTTGAGTTTGTATGTTATTTTAATGAGCTATGGCTATTTTAGACGGCTCATGACTAGTTTTTTAGGTTTTACTACTTCCTCTATATTAACGGTATACTTTTGTGCATTGTAGAGGTTGTGGCATTTGGCCTTAATAATGTGGATTATTGATGTTTCCCCATACTCCGTTATCTAGTACTTAGTTATTCTTGTTTTAAATGTAGATAGTTCTATATATACTATTTATTTTATATATATTATCTTTCTGAGTTCGATAGGCCTATGATGCCTTTTGAATACCATGTGTTTTTGGTACTCATGCCACACTTCTACATCTTTTTGATACAGTCTCCAGCTCAAGTCACTCTCAATACAGACCAGATTTACCATAGTGGGCCCAGCATCAGATAGTGATGCGCTCTTGGATCCCGAACTGCTACTTGTCATTCTCTATTTCTGATTGTAATTTGCATTTTGAATAGTTAGATATCTGGATTTGTATATGTATATTTTATCATCTTTTGAACGTTATGACCCCTATTTATGATGATACCAAGTCCGGATAGTTATCATCAAAGTCAATTTTTTATTTGGTTACATTTGGGTGTTTACCATATATTTGTATCATATTATATATCTATGCTTAACCAGATTCTTGTCCTATTATTGTTATTATTTATTATAAATAAATTATTTTTTTGCAAACTTAATGTCATAGGTTGCCTTGCCTCCTTGGGGGTCATAGTAGGTACCATTATGATTCGGATTAGAGTCGTCACAGTTGTAGAGTAGATAGATGAGATATACTTGGATGCCTGTTAACAATTATGCACAACTTCTTTATATCATCTATATAGATTCTCATTTGTTCAAAGAAAAATTGGTATGAAGCATTACATTCCTTGTCCATCACATAAAAAGCCACCAAAACAATATGATTTTCAGCATCCTGCGCCATTGCCAATTGCAAAACTCCTACATACTTGCTTTTCAAGATTGTACCATCAACAACTATGATTTTTCTCATTTGTTGAAAATCAAGAATCCAAGCCGCGTATGCTACAAAAAAAAGTACTTGAACCTCCCATTTTATCAACCTCCAATGTCATCTTGCTTCCCAAATTTGACTGCTTAGCATATAATGGTATGCCTCAAGCACTGTATACGCATGCTCATGCATTCCACTAACCAAAGACTAGCAATCTCCATACCCTTATAAAATTCTAATAACTTACCTACAACCTAATTCTATTCAAATTTGAATTGTCATATCTCTCATAGATGGGTCTTTACCATTGGGAAACCTGTTTTGAAAGTATTGACCTATGACTTTATCATTGCATGTAGGTTATGACTCGTAATATGTTCTGAACCATACGTATGGTACTTTTCATGGGTTCTAATACAAAATCTATTAAAACTTTTAAATTTCACAGCCCTCAACCACCACTTGTACTTTGAATATGCACATCTAAAATAATACACACTATGAGAATTAATCACATTTTTCATTCTAAAATCTTTTTCTCAAGAAAGTAATTTTAAGTGAAGTTACTAGCTCTTCTTCGTTCTTGAATGTCATTCCCCTATAAAATATGTTTCATCATCTTGAACATTGCTTGACTATGATGATTGAAAGTTGGTTATATTATTGTTCCCAATAATAGGTGAAGGTATAAGAGGACTTTGGTCCTCCCCAATGAACATTACATCCACTTCGTCCCTACTTTCATCATGTGAAGTATTCATTTTCACCCCATCTAATTCATCCTTTAACATATCTAGTTGATCTTGCTCCACCTTTTAGTGCTTAAATATCGATTTTTCAACCACATATATTCTCCAAGCGGGCCTTGCTGAATCATTAAGATAAGCATGTAGACAAAGTTGATTGCTTATCTTAAAAGATAGGAGCCTCTAATTTTCAAAAGAGTTGGTGCATATAATTAATGACAAGATCTTTCGGTTGACAATTAGATAACAATAGTTGGTAGTTAAATTTACAAAATCATCATAGAAAACATCTTATTGGATAGTCATCACTATCATCTCTAACATGCCACTATCCTTCCAACGCCAAATAAATCAATTGTTCTTCTCTATTCATTCACCATGACAATCAACCCTTATTGTTATTGATCCCTATAAATAGTTAATAATAATGATAGTATAGTAAATTAAGTTGTGGCTATGGGATAGAATTCAAAAAAACTTAATCCAACAGAGGTAAGTAATATGTTGCAACATCTAACTCATTCGTTGTATAATCTAAATAATCTGTTGCAACATCTAACTCATTTGTTGCAACATCTAAGTAATTCGTTGGAACATATGACTATTCTATTAGATATAGCTTAATCTTCTATTGCAACATATGACCATTCTGTTGAATATAACTTAATCTTCTATTGCAACATATGATCATTTTGTTGAATACGACTTAATTTTATATTTTGCAACGTATGATCATTTTGTTGGATACAACTTAATCTTATATTGCAACATAAGAGCATTCTGTTTGATACAACTTAATTTTTATGTTGCAATAGATTATTAACATGTTGCAGCAGTAGATTAAGTTGTTCGAAACGCGATTGTAAATTATTTTAAAAAATATGCAAGTATACCAAGATGAATAATTGAATTAAAGAACTACTCTTTAATTTTCTCTACTTACTAAATTAAAGTAACTTTCCGATATAGAATCAAAATTTGATCCAATAATTAATAATTAGCTTAAGAAGAAGAAGGAGCAACAGCAAAAGCAACAGCAATGGCGAGCAACAAGCAATAAGGCGAAGAAGAGAATAGATAAAAAGAAGAATGCGAAGAAGAAGTCGCAATGATGTCGTTTTTCTGTTTGCCACAAAATATCATTATCTTTGGCTCCCTTTTTTCCCTCTATTTTTAGTTAATATGTTTTATGAGGATGAACCAAAGCGTCAACTTAAAAACTTCAGGTTCGTACATCCTTCAAAATTTCTTGATCATTAATTACATAATGGTCACCTACAGTCAATTAAAATAACTTGAGTTACTACTATTTAATTTTCAAATTTTTGTCATCTTTAATTCGAAGTCCAGTGACGATAAGTCATTGGCCTTTGAATGACTGGTCTGTCTTCGGAAAAGGATTTTTCTATATACATTTTTTCTTGGAAATATGGCCCTTTCAGCTCTGAACTCCTTGTTTCATCTTGGACTTGTTTCACTTTTGCGTGATACAAGAAATGATAGTTACTTTATTTAAGCAATCTGCTAATAGAGATTTCTACTTGTTTAACTTTGGACAACTGTTGCAAGGGCCTTCCATGAAATCAAACCACCTCGACCCGATCAAGCACATGTTGCTTCACTGCTGGTAGGTCTGCTTAGATTAGTGTTCCGAACCTCAATTCTTACACCAATAAAACTCGGTTCAATAAAAATCATTGGTCCCTCTGATGTCATTTTGCCCCCAAAAAAGAAAAGATAAAAGGCACACCTTTTCAATTATTTTATTACATGTTAGCACTGTTCATCTATATATTTTGTTTCCCATCCTATGTCAGATATCTGTATAGGAATCCAATTATTTCGAATTCGTACTACATAAAATTCCATTCAGGAAATTGGTCCCAAATAACCTCAGCCGAATTGACCAACCTCTTATGCAAGGCATAACAAGCATCTAATGCTTCCAAGGCTATACTAGATGCACCCGTAGGGATGGCAATAGGGTGGGTGCAGGGCGGGTTGAGCTCAACTCGTAAATTTTTAACCGCCTTGCCCTGCATGATGACTTTTTTCATTTTGAACCCGTCCCGCTTAAATTTTAAAGTTCTTTTATTTTTTAATTGGATTTAGTTTGTTTTCTCACTAATTAAAGTTTCAACAACATTAATTATTTTTAGTTGACATTTTAACAATTATTTCTTAAACTAACAATTTATCGGGGCACTTCTAGTTTAAATTTTTTTAAAAAAATAAAATTAAAGTCAATATTTAATATAAAAAATTTATATCTTTGATTTTTACCAATTATAAAAATTTAATTTCTTCGAATTTCTTTTTGATTATTTAAAACCCGCCCCGTTTCGTATAGATCAAAGCCCACCCCGTAACCACGCCGCCCTGCCCCCTTGCAATCCTTAAGTACCCGCGAAACCTAGGACTAACATTCCATCCAATTTCAGGACATAATCGACATCGTGTGAGATAAAAGTCCTCCATGCTAAAACCATTTCATTAAACAGTTGACATCCGCAGCAAGAATTTCTAAGGTCTAATATAAATTGAGAATCATTTAATCACAGAACATTCGGTCAGAAAGAAATGATACTACACCATAGCTTTGATTTGTAAAAATAGAACAAAAACCGTCTCAAAGGAGATGCAGTAAAAGAAGAAAAAAGTTCATTATTTCAATATCGATGATGCAACAAGTAATAATTGTTGAAAAGTAAGATTTTGGGGGCTTCTGAATGATGCTTGGATAAACAAATGGAGATTCATAATATTCTCTTTTGTTATTCTTTGCTATGAACGAGTTTTGAAGGTAACTGCTCATCTTTAAGCACATGTTTTCACAAAAAGGAAATTGCCAAATAAAATTGTATGCCGCTTCCTTATGCGAGACCCCTCTGTTTGAACACACCAAACATAATGATCCCAATTTTAGCAGGAGACTCGCATACTGTAACCCCAGCTTCCTTGAGAGCCTTGATCTTGTCCTGTGCTGTTCCCCTCCCACCCGATACAATGGCTGCAAAAGCAAAACAGATCATGGTTAAGAAAGAAATTTAGACATCTTTTTACAGCACAAGCAGCCTTCTTTCTTCAAAATAATAATACAAGAAATCACAAAGCAAAAGGTATTGAGAGTTGCTACTTGCTTGTAATGAGTATTGTGCTCTGTTCAACTGGGTGGGGGGGGGGGGGGTTGAGGAATGTATATAAAATTACGCAAATTAGAATATGCTTTTAGCACGGATTGATTAAATAAGGTTAAGGGTGTCGAAATGAATCCAAATATGGATAATCCGTCCAAAATTTTATGGGTTAAATTCAAAATAATTTTAAATTCAATCTCAACCCATTCAACTCATGCTGGAGGTACTGTTCTGGTTCATCTTGTCTGCATTGAATGGCTTGGACTAGTCTTTTTGATTGACCTGCTCTCTTCTAGACAAGCCATGGACAGGAAAATGTTAATGAACTTGTGTTTTTCAATTAAGATTGGAGTAGTACTTTGATTAACTGCACCTAGGGGTCTCAAAGAGCAAGTTAAATTGAAATTGAGAATGTTAAAATGAGTTGAAACAGAAATTGGGTTGAGTTATGACCCCCGTAAATTTATTTAGGTTTAAATGAGTTAAAATTCGGATTAGATCATGATATGCTCAATCTCAATAATTCTAACATATTATTATTTATTTTTATAATTACAATTTGAATTTCAATTCACAAAATAAAAATAAGAACCTACATATTGATAAATAAATGATAGAAAATATAAAATAAACACAAAAAATATATTATATCAATGTAAGAAAAGAGACGTAGAACATGTTAAAATTAGAGATTAAATTAGGCTCAATTGAATATTTTTTTGACATGAGTTAAGACTTGAATCACGGGACATAACAATTTATATCTGTATCAATTTACAGTTATAAAGTGCATCATTATTTAAGCAAATAATAAGGTTTTTTCCGTGAAGCAATTATACTATGAAGGAACTAACTTTGAATTTGAAAGAAAACAACTTTTCAAGTCTTGTAAAGTTTGTAGATCACGACTTCAAATGCAATAATATTATCATAAGTAAAATTTCAATATATTTTTGAAAACATATACATTATTTTTTTGATAACCAAGCAACTATCTGTGACCCACATTTTAGATCAATCATAGCCTTCTAAACTCGGTGGATAATGGGCCCGTTCCTCTACCATTTCCACTTAAATGCCAGACTCCTTGCATGGCGTAAGGCTTGAACCTGTAAGCTCAGTCACAAATCCGCCACCCTTTGCCACTTGAGCTAGGCCCTGGGAGGGGAGGGGGGAGGGGCGCGGGGACGCGGGGGGTGAAAAAATATACATTATTTTAGTAGTTCTACTTTGGTCCTCCTTCTGATTAAATTGAGTTGGTTAAGTAGAAAAATAAAAAAAATTTGAGGCTATTTTAGGTTAAATCTTGTTTAAGCCCATGAAAAGGGACACTAATTACTTTCAAGAAGCATCTCAAATATCTCATAAACTAATCCCATGATATTCATAAAGAGATCAAGACATCAAATACAATTTTTTCTCAAAGTCTGACCCGTGAGATCGATAAAATATCTCTAGGAGATCCACATCAACTTACATTTGAGAAATATCCTATTAGTGGTCCTTAAATAATTGAGAAAATCTAGAGAAAATAAATAAGAATAAATATACTTGAAATCTTCATAAATAAAAATTTTATTTCTTTATTTTGTGATTATAGTTTATTTCCCCTGCTTGAAATTTTCTTTTTGTAAATAATGCGATATATCTAACAACTCATATATATCATAACTAGTATATACAAATGAATAAATATATAAATCAAATATAATCTAATACATTAAAGCTGCTTTTGGGGAAATTTGATCAAGTCATCATCAACTAAGTATACTTTATTTCAATATTATTAAGGATTAATATTTTTGATATCGTTCCACGTAAAGGTAAGTTGATTTGGTCACTACTGAAACTATACCTTCAGTTACAAAAGAAACCATTTAGCTAATGATGATATTTTTTTTCTGCACCTTCTAAAAAAATACTCTAGTTATACTTCAAATAAGTTGAACCACCCTAAGTTTTCGTCTCAATATGGTAATATTGCTAATAACAAAGTCTAAGCCAATACCAATGGAGCAAGAGATTTAGAACACCAAAAGTTGAAAATTTTACTTTTGACAACTTTGTATACAACCCATCTAGAATTGAAAAAGAGTTAGCCATAAGTTCTCACTTGCATAAATTAAGAAGAGGTAAAAAATATATAAAATTGGTAGTTTAAAAAAGAGAGGAGACCTCTCTATTTATAGTCAATAAAGGATAGTATGAGCACGTACGTATTGTGCCTAGTAAAAAAAAGTTATAATCCTTCAATGTGAAAATGTGATTATTTTTAATATGATCTATATCTATACTATATTAAAAATATGAAAACTCTTAGAAATGTTATTTAAACTTTTTGCCCTTCATTAAAATCACTTTAGACAAGATCTTTTTTTCACTATTTTTTTAAAAATAATTATTATTTAATTATCCTTCTAATATGTAAGACTTTAAAACTAACTAAAATTTAGTTACTGAAAAATTGCCGAAGATGTAAAAATTCTTAATTAAAACCAAGTCGTCATGAGGATGTCTATTCCATGTAGAAATGATGAAGTCGGAAGCGTAGTTGTATAGGTTTACCATTATAAGGTCTTATATTTTATGTTAATGGGAAGGAGTCTAGAAATTGAAGAAGTGTAGCATATTTATGTAAATATACCAAGTGCAACCTTGTAACTAGGAGTGACAAATGAGCAGGTCGGATCGGATATGAACCAATAAAAAATGAGTCAAATAAAATTGAATCAAATATGAGTTGAGAGTCATATTTTAAATGGGTAAAAATATATTACCCAATGAGTAAATATGAATATCCATATTTAGATTGCTCCCTCTAGTCTACGGAGGGTAAAAGGATGTGCTGCTCTTGGTTCTCCACAGAAGAACCATAGACCCATATGTTGGGCAAATCGAATCTGTAATGGAAATTAGAAGAAGAAAGGAGAAGGAAGACGATGAATAGTGTTTCGT
>JAABOM020000049.1:1732505-1758053 GCA_011800125.2 Solanum clarkiae
AATTGGAAAATTTGGATTAGTATATGTCTAAGTGCCCCTATCGGGCACTGGTCACGACCCTAGGTTGGGGTGTGACAATAGCTATGATAGGTCCACGTTGCGGAGCTGCCATGGATAACTATTGGAATAACAAAATTGGCAAAATTCGTTTTTCATACAACTTCTCTAAAATTTGGGTTATACCCATTTTCTACTCAATTTTTCCCCCTGATCAAGAATATGAAGTCAGATTTTCGATATCACGCATGGAGTTTGAGATATATGGAGACTACGAATCCGGGCACTTCTGAGACACATTTTTAAGCACTTTTGGGGTCGTTTTAATATCTCCTCCTTGGGAACATTCGTCTCCGAATGTCAAAAAACATACGTACGAAGTGTAATTATAAAGAATCATCCCTAACAAGAATGCATCAACACACTTAAACACCATTTTCAAAATCTCAACATAAAGGTCAAAATCATCATGAACTTGTCAACATAAATATGACTGCTTGCAAATGACACAGGGACTAAAATGGAAGAGATATGGAAGAGATATGGATATTACTTTTGCATGTCCGCTTCGGCCTCCCATGTAGCACTCTTGACTTGTTAATTCCTCCAAAGGACCTTAATGGAAGCCACATTCTTGTTCCTCAACCATTTTATTTATCTATCCAAGATCTCTACTAGAACTTCTTCATAAGTCAAGTTGTCTTCAACAACATCCACAACATCCAATGGGACAATAGCATTCGAGTCACCCACATACTTCCTCAACACAGACGCATGAAAGACCGAATGAACCAAGTCCATTTCACTAGGCAACTCCAACTCGTAGGCCACCTTACCAATCTTCACAACACCTTATAAGGAGTCTTAAATGTTAGACTCAATTTACCCTTCTTACTAAAACGAACCACACCCTTCATGGGTGAGACCTTCAAATAGACCTAATCACCAATTTTGAATTCAAGCTCCCTTCTCCTCACATCAACATAGGACTTTTGACGACTTTGGGCTGTTTTCAACCTTTTCCTAATCAACTTTACCTTCTCCATAGCCTTAATTACCATATCTGAATCCAACAAAGCCATTTCCCCTACCTCAAACCATCTAACCGGGGACCTACAACGTCTATTATAGAGGGGCTTAAAAGGAGTTATACCAATGCTAGAGTAATAGCTATTATTATAAGCAAACTCAATCAATGGAAGATGTTCACCCCAACTACCCTTAAACTCAAATACACAAGCCCTAAGCATATCCTCAAGAGTTTGGATAGTTCTTTCGGCTTGGCCATTCGTTTAAGGGTGAAAGGTCGTACTAAGCTTAACCTTGGTTCCAAGAACTCTTTGGAAGGACCTACAAAAGTGTGAAGTGAATTGAGAATCACGATCCGATATGATAAACAAACGCACCCCATGTAATCTAACCAACTCATGAATGTACAATTTAGCATAGTATTTGGCCCCATAAGTAGTCTTAACTGATAGGAAATGAGCCGACTTTATCATTCTATCAATCACAACCCAAATAGAATCAAAACCCTTTGTAATCTTAGGAAACCTAACCACAAAATCCATATTAATTTCCTCCCATTTCCAAGTTGGAATATCTATATCTTGGGTTAGGCCACTCGGCCTTTGATGCTTGGCTTTGATTTGTTGGCAACTATGATAATCGGATACAAAGTTGTCAATGTCTCTCGTCATACCACCCCACCAAAACACCTCCCTCAAATCCCTATACATCTTTGTAGAATTGGGGTGCACATAATAGGAAGGATTATGAGCCTCATCAAAAATCTTCTCTCTCAAGCCATCAACTACCTTGGTACCTAAGGGTACCATCTCCCCCTTTGGAGAAAACCTCCACCTTGTCATCTCTTACCAAGGTCTTCAATTCTAACTAGGAGGGGTCAAGATCTTACTTTGCTTTTACCTCATCAACCAAGTAAGACTTTGAACCATCAACAACCACAATACCACCATTATCAACCTCTTCCAACCTAACCCCCAACTAGCCAACCGATGGACCTCTCTAGCCACCTCTTTGCTCCCATCATCAACATGAGCTAGGCTAACCATAGACACTCTACTCAAAGCATCCTCTACAACATTAGCCTTCCCGGGATGATAATGCACACTCATATCATATTCCTTAAGAAGATCTAACCACTTTCATTGCCTCACGTTGAGATCTTTTTTAGTGAATACATATTGGAGGCTCTTATGATCGGTGAACATATCAACATGCACCATACAAATAATGATGCCAAATTTTTAAGTCAAATACCACAGTGGCTAATTTAAGATCATGAGTAGGATAATTCCTCACATGCACCTTAAGCTGCCTAGAGGCATAATCTATCACCTTACTATTTTGCATCAAAGCACAACCCAAACCAATCCGAGAGGCATCATAATACACAACAAAGCCTTCCAACCCTTCTGGTAGAGACAAGAAAGGAGCGGGGACAAGCTTATCCTTCAAAGTTTGGAAACTCATTTAACACTCATCGGTCCACACGAACATAGCCTTCTTTTGGGTCAGCCTAGTCATGGGAGAAGCAATAGAAGAGAACCCATTCAAAAATCTCTGGTAGTAACCCCCTAAGCCCAAGAAATTTCTAATGTCTGATGGGATCAATGGTCTAGGCAAACTTCTAATCACATCCGTCTTCATAGGATCCACCTTAATACCATCCCCCGATACTACATGACCTAGAAAGGCAACTTCCTTCAACCAAAATTCACATTTTTCATACTCGGCAAACAACTTCGTGTCCCTCAATTTTTACAACAACACCCTCAAATGACTCAGATGCTCCTCCTAAATATGAGATTAGATCAAGATATCATCAATAAAGACCGCCACAAACAAATCAAGGTAGGGCTTAAAGACCCTATTCATAAGATCCATAAAGATAGCCAGTGTATTGGTCAACCCAAAAGACATATCCATGAACTCATTATGCCCATACCTAGTCCAGAAGGACGTCTTGGGAATGTCACACTCCCTCACCTTCACTTGATTATACCCGGACCGAAGATCAATCTTAGAGAAGCGACTAGCCCCTTAAAGTTGGTCAAATAAATCATCAATCCTTGGTAGAGGATACTTATTCTTGATGGTGACTCTATTAAGTTACCAGTAGCCAATACACATTCTAAGAGAACCATTATTCTTCTTTACAAACAGAAACCATGCACCCCAAGGTGATTTGCTAGGTCTAATAAAACCCTTCTCCAACAAGTACCTCAATTTCTCCTTCAACTCCTTTAACTCTGCCGAGGCCATACGACAAGGGGTAACATAAATGGGTTGACTATCAGGAAGGAGGTCTATACCAAAGTCTATTTTCCTTTCGGGACGAACACCGGGGAGGTAATTTGGAAAGACATCTAGAAACTCACTAACCACCGAAACCAATTCTATAGGAAGGACTTTGGACTCAACATCCCTAACCCTCACAAGATGATAGAGACACCCCTTAGAGATCAACTTTTAGGCTTTAATGCAAGAGATAAACCTACCCTTGACCACTACATCATGACTCTCCCACTCAATAACGGGTTCATTTGGGAATTAGAATTTGACCCTACGGGTTCTAGATCAATAGAGGCATAATATACACGCAACCAATTCATCCCGAGAATGACATCAAAATCCTTCATATCCAACTCAACAAGATCATAAGGCAATATTTTATGCAAAATGCAAATGTGACAATTTCTATAGACCTTTCTAGCAACAATAGATGCACCAATAGGAGTAGATACCTCATAAGACTTACACAATAATTCAGGCTCAACATGAAACTTTTTGGCAATAAGAGGGGTAACAGAAGAAAGAGTGCACCCCTGTCTATCAAAGCATACACATCAAAATCAAATACTTTAACATACTAGTGATGACATCAGGCACCTTATCTACCCCTTGCCTCCCTTAAAGAGCATAAAACCGATTGTGCCTTGGGGCACCACCTTATTGACCTCCACTCCCCAAAAGAACTGCATTAGCACCCCCACCTTGAGGACAGACATCCTTACCCTTGTTACGATTTCGTGGACAATCAATCATCTTATGGCCTACTTCCCAAAAACAAACAAGCATTGTTGTCCCTCAAACATGGGCCACAATGACCCCTACCACATTTTGGACACATAGCATTAGGGACCATACCACCATCACCTTGGGCCCTTGGATGGTCATTGGCCAATCTTCTATTAGGAGCATGAGAAGACACTTGGCCTTGATAAAATCGGCCACCCTTGGGGCCTTGGAACTTACCATCAAAATGGGCTCTCTTGGCCTCATGACCCCTTCTCTTCCTCAATTTCTCCCCTTCCAGTTGTTCAGCATAAATCATCAAGCGAGACAAATCCATATCACTAATCAACATAGCGGCCCAACACTCCTCATTTACCAAATCAGATGCACCCATCACAAATTTATTCATTCTAGAACTTGGATTGGCCACCAATTGGGGAGCATATTTTGAGAGTTGGTTGAACTTGAGGGCATAATCCCCCACACTCATAGATCCTTGCTTCAAATTCATGAACTCCATCATTTTTATCCTCCCTAAGCTCAAGAGGGAAGAACCGGTTGAGAAATGCTGCCTTAAACTCCTCCCACAGAACCATATTGTTGTTCCCCTTCTCCTTCTTCCATTGAGTATACCTTATTTGGGCCACCCCTTAAGTTCGTAAGCTGTCAACTCTGCCTTTTCCTCCAATCTAACACCCATCATAGCCAATATTTTATACACCTCATCAACAAATTCTTGAGGTTCCTCATCTATTTTAGACCCATAGAACTCCATTAGGTTAATCCTCATAAATTCTCTCATTCGAGATGCCGGAGTAGGAGCATGAGGGGCTTGGGCCCCTTGATTGGCTTGATTAGCCATGACTTGAGCTAGCAAAGTGAGAGCATCCTGGAGTTCTCCATGAGTCGAATGTTCCTCGGGTATGCGGGCTCTTCTTTCTCTTGTGTTAGGCATAATCTAGCATAGCAAAGAATAATAGTTAGGGGGGAAACCTTACCTTAACTTCTATAGCATGACATAGAGTAAGAAGAAGGAAAACATTTCCTAGAACGTCTTATAGCCTCTTACTCATAGTTGTGGTGCACAACAAAACCATGAATAAGACTTAATCAACGCGGTGTGTTAGATGCCAAGGACCATTAACAACCTAGTGCTTTGATACCAAATTTGTCACAACCCAAGCCTTGAGCCTAGACGTGACACGGTGAATGGGAAACCTGAAGAGACCCCAATCAAGCCTCTTAACTTATCATTAAACATCCTTGGTCGCAGAAGCAATTAAACAATAATAAACGAACAGAAATAAGGGCAAAAAGACTAAGGGAAATCCTTCATGACAAAAAACATCAAATAGTCAAAGGGAGTCAAGCTTATAACATCATTACATAACTTATCCAACAACACTTCTAAACATAGAACTTAGCGGGGACCAAGACAAGCGACCGGGCTCACCCTTATAGTTAAAACATACTATAACGAAAGAGAGTCTTTGTACATAGCTTGAGATCAAATACATTATCCCCAAAATTGAGGACTCACCAACATAGTGCTAGCCACGGGAAGGATGAGGGGTAATCGTGAGGAGCTTCGATACCTACATGGTAACATCATGTAGGCATAGAGTATGTGTTAGTACGTCTGAATGTACTAAGTATGTAGGATGCAATGCAACAAGAAATAGGCAACATAATCAAAATTCATAATTAGGCAATAAATGAGCATATAGAAATATGTCATGCATGAGTTATGCTTGAAGTAAAACATGCCTATATAGAACATATTTTATGTGTAGTAAGAGACCAACATTGTGATGGATTGTCGTACCCTGCCATCCATGATGATTGAGGTATCAACTCCTTAATCGGTTGATGGTGTATTACACCCCACCAAACATGGTGATTGAGTTATTAACTATCACGACCCAGACCTAGGGCATAGATGTGATACGACGAGTCGGGAACCCAAAGGGACCCCAAATAAGCCTCTTAGCATATCATTATACATCCTTGATCGGGAAAGCAATTGTACAACCTCAAGAGATAGTAAAAGGGGAAAAACTGGGCAAAGGGACATAGTTGATATCATAGAAACATAGAAAGTCAAAGTATAATATTAATACATCATAATGTTCCAACTACACCTCTAAATACATAGATAGGAGTGGGGACCAAGACAATCTCTGGGCTCACCCTCATAGTCATACGTTTCCAACATAATAAGAGTCAATACATAGTAGAAATTCAAAGAAATATGTCCTCGGAGTTCAGGACTCACCAACTTGCCTTGAAAGATATTACTAGCCATGTGGAGGAGGAAGATGATCAAGTGCAGCTCCAGTTCCTACATGATGACATCATGTAGGCATAGATTATGCATTGGTATGTTTGAATGCATTAAGTATGTAGGATATAATGCAACAAGAGATAGGTAACATAATCGAAATGCATAATTAGGCAATGAATGAGCATATAGCAATATGACAGTATGAATGATACTTGAAGTAAAACATGCTTATATAGAACATATTACATGTGTAGGAAGAGACCATCAATTGATTAATGGGTTTACCACCTCCCATTCTAGGTTATTGAGGTATCATCCCCTCAATTTGGTTGACTGGTGTATTACCCCCATCTAAGTTGATTGACATATCAACCTCTACCCCCCCCCCTCCCAATTTGGTTGATGATTGCCACACCCTACCATCCATGGTGATTGAGGTATTAACCCCTCAATTGATTATAGTAAACTCACAACAGTATAGATACATATCATGAAATCATCACATAAATACTATCCTTGCATAATGTTAAAGTCACTTAGTTCATAGGTCACGCAATAGATCATCAATAACTCAATAGTTCAAAATTGGACATTTTATTAAATACTTGGGGGTGTATAATGCTAGTTTAAGCTAATGTAATTCAAGAGAGAAATCATGCAAGAAAATTTGAAGTAAATCAACCCACGTATACTTAGTAAAAGCCTCATACAAAAGACATTGAAAACCCCCAACAAAAATATCAAGAGAGATCATAGTTCTATAGCTTAAAACATGCATAATCATAATAGGTAAATCATCTCATGGTGTAGACTTAAAAATGAATAATCATGTGTTTTCATTCAATCTTTCATGAAACCCCAATATATTGTATGATCATAGTCACTAGTGAATAATACCTATAGGCAACACAATTTGGAAACATGTAATTTCATAGAAATGGAAGATTTGTCTTCATGGGTGAAAGGTACCCATGAATGAAATACCTTAGACCTTGAGTCTCTTGAAATTGAGTTGGGAAAGAATGGAAGCTTGGAATAGAGTCTTGAAATCCAAACTTATTCTTGAGTTCCCTTGAATCTGTATTGGGGTCTTGGTAGAGGCTTTTTAAAGGATTTGAGAGTGTTTTCAAGTTGAGAGCAATGAGTTTGATCCTTTGGAATAGGGTTTAAGTCTTTGGGGGGACATGTAGGTTATATTCGTACTGGTTTCACATGTGGAACCATAGAAGGAATTCAATCATTACTAATTGGTATCTTTATTTATGCATCAATGACGATAGATGCAATGTTAAGATTGCATTGGAAGTCTAAAATATTAGAATGGATTAAATTCACAAAAACGTCATTAGCGAACGGATGGAAAACTTGGAATAGTGATGCCTCACTGAAGGCTCCACAGGTCGTGTGGAGTGCCCGTAAGATGAGACCTGGTCAAAAATTAGAAGTTGGGAACACTTAGAAAAAATCACCATCATCGTCACTTTGATAGGCCACTTTCACGGGCCGTGTGGTGCTACACGGTCCGTGTAGTGGTAAGTTGAACCACACTTAAAGAAAAAACATGTTGCTAGGACACCCCATGCCCCAAGGCAATGATCCATCTGACCTATCACGACCCGTCAAAGGTGCCCATGGCACTATATTTAGTCAAAACGCCTCCCACGCTTACTCTTCCTCATTGCACACACTCCACGAACAGCCACACGATCAGTGGAAAGCCACTGGTTGTGCCCCACACCTTAGACAAAAAATAGTCTTTTCTAGTTCAAGACAGCCTAGATGGCCTGTCCAATGCTCCATTGCCCGTCAAGTTGCTCGTGTGGTTTCACTGCACGAGAGGGTCTCACGAAAACAGTCATAACTCTTTCATCCAAACTCAAAATGAGGTGAAACCAAGTGCGTTGGAAAGCTAACTCAAAGGGCTTTTATTTAACATGTCGTGGGTCGTCCAGTTCCAAGTGTGCTAAATGTTAAGCTCATTTAAAGTGACCCTTGCATTAAACAAGACCTAAAACTCAATTCATAGGGAAGTCTCGAACTCATCTAAGTCCCTTGCATTAAAAACACCCAAAACTCAATTCGTAGGGAAGTCTCGAACTTGTTTAAATACTAGAAGTCTCCCACAACCCTAATATACTCCCAACCTAACCAAATGAGGCTTGAAATATGGATACATAAGAGCATGGAGTTACAGGGTGTCACAATATCTTACCCTTGGGAACATTCGCCCCTGAATGTGGGAGGATAAGGCTTGAAAGACTAGATTTAGAACACAAAACTCCCAACCATGGGACCTAATGCATAGCTCATTATTTGAAAATTTGGGAGTAGTTAAAGCTCAGGCCAAAATGTGTTTAAACCATTTCAAACATCACATAAATCATTTTAATGCACATATAAGCATATCATACCATGAGACTCAAGAATTGGAAGGATTAGGAATGCTTTAGAAAAGAAAGAACCTAGTGCCTTAGGCTTAGGTAGATTGGAAAAAGATAGGGATGTCTCTTAATCATGTCTACCTCGGCTTCACATATAGCACTTTCAACTTGTTGATTCCTCCAAAGGACTTGACGGAAGCTACATCTTTGTTTCCCCAACTTCCTCACTTGACCATACCAAAATTTTCACCACACCCTTTTCATAAGTCAAATTTTCTCTCATCACATCCACAACCTTCAAAGTCACCATAGCACTTGGGTCACCACACACCACCTTAACATAGACAGATGGAAAAACCAAAAGAGTTATATTAATATCCATAGGCAACTCCAATCTTTATGCAGCCTTACCAATTCCTCCTCCAAACCCTACAAGGACTTACAAACCTTAACCCTATTGTCAACCTTATTAACACGTAGTCCACTTAGTGCTATAAACCACCATCTCCCCCTCGGGAGACAACCTCCGCTCGACCATCTTTCACCCAAAACCTCCAACTCTATCAAGGCAGAATCAAGGCCTTGCTTAAACTAGACCCCTTCAACCAAAGAAGGTTGGAACCATCAAAACCACTACACCACCATCCTCAACTTCACCCAACATCATTCCTAACCTAGTCAATCGGTGAACTTCTCCAACTATCCTTTTTGTCACCGCAAAGATTCCTACTTTCCATAATTAGTAAGCAACCTCACATTCATCAAAATTCACAAGATTACCCTTGAATGATCCACAAGCTCTCCCTCCTCTCCGGCAACAAACCAACATAGTATCACTAAGGACCACTACAAACATAACAAGGTAGGGACTAAAGACCCTATTCAAGAGACCTACGAACATAGTCAGAGCACTAGCCAAGCAAGAAGACACTATCCCAAATCTAAAATATCGGAAAGGACATCAAGAACTCAGTGATCACCGGAAATAACTCCATAGAAATGACTTAGGTTCAACACCTCTAACTCTTATAAGATGGTAAATACAACCCTTTAGAGATCAACCTTTGCGCTTTAATGCAAGAAATAAACCTACTATTGACCGCCAAATCATGACTTTCCCACTCAAGGACGGTTTCATTGGGGAATTAGAATATAACTCTATGGATTCTACAATCAATGGAGGCACAATATGCATGCAATTAATCCACCCCAAGTATGACATCAAAATCCACCATATCCAATTTAACAAAGTCACAAGACAAGACCTATGTAATATGACCAGGGAACAATTTCCCTGACCTTTGTAACAACAATAGACTCACCAAAGAGGTAGACACCAAATGTTCACATAAAAACTCAGAAAACACATGAAGCCTACCAGCAACAAAAAGGAATAATGAAGGAAATGATAACACCCGGACCCATCAATGCATACATATCAAAATCAAAGACTTTTAACATACCGGTGAAGACATCAAGAACCTCATCAACACCTTGCCTCCCATGAAGAGCATAGAACTGATTGTGCCTTGAGGCACCACCTTGTTGATCACCTTTTCCTCGAGGAACCGCATTTGCACTTTGTGATTTTAACATCTCCACCCTTGTTCTGACCCACTTCACCACAACCAAAACAAGCATTGGTGTCCCTGAAACGTGGGCTTCTATGACTCTTACCACATTTTTGACATAGGGCATTGGGTGCCACACCACCATCACCTTGGGCCCTTGGGTTGTCGTTGGTAAATCCTCTATTAGGAGCATGAGTAGACCCTTGGCCTTGATGAAACTGGTCAAACTTTTGATGTTGAAACTTATCCTCAAAACAGGCCTTCTTGGCCTCACCACTCCTCATTTTCCTAAGTTTCCCCCTCAATTTGTTCGGCATAGGTTATTAAGCGGGACAAATCCATGTCACTAATCAACATACCGGCCCGACACTCCTCATTTACCAAATCGGATACACCCATCACAAATTTATTCATTCTAGATATCGGATCGATCACCAATTGTGGAGCATATTTTGAGAGTTGGTTGAACATAAGGGCATATTTGTCACACTCATATATCCTTACTTCAAATTTATGAACTCCATCATTTTGGCCTCCCTAAGCTCAAGATGGAAGAACCGATTGAGGAAAGTCGCCTTAAATTCCTCCATAGAATCATGTTGTTGTTCCCTTTATCCTCCTTTTATTGAGTAAACTATATTTGGGCCACCCCCTTGAGTTGGTAAGCCACCAACTCTGCCTTTTCCTTCGAGTTAACACCCATAATAACCAACATTTTATATACCTCATCAACAAAGTCTTGAGGGTCTTCATCCACTTTAAATCCAGTGAACTCTGATGGGTTGATCCTCATGAAATCTCTTACCGTAGATGCTGGAGTACGAGAATGAGGGGCTTGGGCCCCTTGATTGACTTGGTTAGCCATGGCCTGAGCTAGCAAAGTGAGAGTATATCGGAACTCTCCATGAGCCGATTATTCCTCGGGAATGCGGGCACTTTTCTGCTTGTGTTAGGCATGATCTAAAAATAGAAAAGAACATTCATTAGAGGGGAAACCTTACCTAACTTCTATAGCACGACATAGATTATGAAGAAAGGAAACATTTCCTAAAACGTCTCATAGCCTCTTATTCATAGCTGTGGTGCACAACACAACCATGAATAAGACTCTAATCGACGCAATGTAATGGATGTTGAGGACTATTAATAACCTAGTACTCTAATACCGAGTTTGTCACGACCTATACCTAAGGCCTAGATGTGAAACGGGGAAGGGGGAACCCGAATTGACTTAAAATAAGCCTCTTAGCATATTGTACACATCCTTGGTCGCGGAAGCAATTGTACAACATCAACAGATAATAAAAGGGGAAAAATAGGGATGAGGGACATAGATAATACCATAGAAACATGAAAAATCAAAGTATAGCATTAATACATCATAATGTTCCAACAACACCTCTAATACGTAGATAGGAGCGGGGGTCAAGACAATCTCTGGGCTCACCCTCATAGTCATAAGTTTCCAACATAATAAGAGTCAATACATAGTATATATTCAAAGAAATATTTCCTCAGAGTTGAGGACTCACCAACTTGCCTTGAAAGATAGTACTGGCCACGTTGAGGAGGAAGATGATCAAGTGGAGCTCCAGTTCCTACATGGTGACATTATGTAGGCATAGAGTATGCATTAGTGCGTTTGAATGTACTAAGTATATAGGATGTAATGCAACAAGAGATAGTAACATAATCGAAATGCATAATTAGGCAATAAGTGAGCATATAGAAATATGAAATGTATGAATGACACTTGAAGTAAAACATGTTTATATAGAACATATTACATGTGTAGGAAGAGATCATCAATTGGTTAATGGGTTTTCCACCTCCCATATTAGATGATTGAGGTATCAACCCCCCAATTTGGTTGATGGCTGTCACACCCTACAATCCATGGTGATTGAGGTATCAACCCCTCAGTTGGTTATGGTCGACTCGCAACACTATAGATACATACCATGAAATCATCACATAAATACTATCCTAGCATTATCTTAAAGTTACTTAGTTCATAGGTCACACAATAGTTCATCGATAGCTTAATAGTTCAAAATCGGACATGTTATCAAACACTTGGTGGGTGTATAATGCTAGTAGAAGGTCATGTAATTCAAGAGTGAAATCATACAAGAAAACTTGAAGTAAATCAACCCATCTATACTTAGTAAAACCTTCATGTGAAATACATTGAAAACCCCTATCAAATATCAAGAGAGATCATAGTTCTATAGCTTAAAACATGCATAATCATAATAGGTAAATCATCTCATGGTATAGACTTAAAAATGAGTAATCATGTTTTTCGTTCAAACTTTCATGGATCACTAGTGAATAGTACCCATAAGCAACACAATTTGGAAACATGTAATTTCGTAGAAATGTAAGTTTGGGCTTCATGGGTGAAAGGTACCCATGAATGAAACCCATATACCTTAGAGCTTTAGTCTCTTGAAATTGAGTTGGGAAAGAATGGAAGCTTGAAACAGAGTCTTGAAATCCAAACTTGTTCTTGAGTTCCCTTGAATTTGTATTGGGGTCTTGGTAGAGGCTTTTGAGAGGATTTGAGAGTGTGTTCAAGTTGAGAGTATGAGTTTGATCCTTTGGAATAGGTCTTTTGGGGAGTGTAAGATTGCATTGGAAGTCTAAAAAGGTCATTAGAATGGATTAAATTCACTAAAATGCCATCAGTGAACCAATGGAAAAATTGGCAAAGTGATGCCTCACCTAAAGGCCCCACGGTTCATGTGGAGTGCCCGTGACATGAGACTTGGTCAAAAATTGGAAGTTGGGAACACTTGGAAAAAATTACCATCATCGTCACTTTAACGGGCCACTTTCACGGGTCGTGTGGCTACACGATCCGTGTAGTGGTCGGTTGAACCACACTTAGAGAAAACAAGTTGCCAGGCCACCCCACACCCTGAGACCATGAGCCATCTAACCTGCCACGGCCCATCAAAGGTGCCTGTGGCACCACACTTGGTCAAAACTCCTCCTACGCTCACTCTTCCTCACTTGCACACACTCCACGACCAGCCACATGGTGAGTGACAAGCCACACGGACCATGCCACTGGCTATGCCCCATGCCTTAGACCAAAAATGGTCTTTTCTAGTTCAAGACAGCCTAGACAGCCCGTTCAAAGCTCCACCACCCGTCAAGTTGCTCGTTTGGTTTCACTTCATGGGAGGGTCTCACGAAGATGGTCATAACACCTTAATCCGAACTATAATGAGGTGAAACCAAGTGCATTGGAAATATAACTCAAAGGGTTTTCAATTGACATGTTATAGGTCATCCAATTCCAAGTGTGCTAAAAGTTATGCTCATTTAAAGCTGACCCTTACATTAACCAACATCCAAAACTCAATTCGTAGAGAAGTCTCGAACTTGTCTAAGTACTAGAAGTCTCCCACGACCTATTACACTCCCAACCTAACCAAATGAGGCTTGAAACAAGGACACATAAGAGCATGGAGTTCGGGGTGTCACATCAACCCTTCAATTGGTTGATGGTGGATTGCAACCTGTCATCCATGGTGATTGAGATATCAACCCCTCAATTGGTTGATGGTGGTTACACCCCACCATCCATGGAGAATGAGGTATCAACCCCTCAATTGGTTGATGATGGATTATACCCCGCTATCCATGGTGATTAAGGTCTAGCATCCCCTCAACTAGGTGTGGTCAACTTGCAACACTATAGATACTTTTCATGAAATCACCACATATATACCATCCTTACATCATCATAAAGTTATTCAAGTCATAGGACATGCAATGGTCAATCAATAGATCAAGAATCCCAAACTGGACATTTTATCAAACACTTGGTGGGTGTGTAATGCTAGCGTAAAATCATGCAATTAAAGATTGCAATCGTGCACGATATCTTTAAGTAAATCAATCCACCTATACTTGGTACCACCACCTTGCAAAATACATTGAAACCCCTCATCATAGCTCATCATAGATCTTAGATTCATAGCTCAAAACATATATAAATAGTCACACTTTTACAAAACTTCAAGATAATTCATAGTCAAATTTATAATAGAAGACCTATAAGTAAAATTAACTTAGAAACTTGTAATTTATATAGAAAGGAAGTTTGGGAACCACGGGTGAAAGGACCCAATTGGTGAGACCCACATACCTTAACTTTAAAGATTTCTTTGAAGAAGATTTTAATGGAGACTTGAAGCTTGGGTGAAATCCTTGAGATTCGGATTGAAATTTGACACTTGAATTTTGAGTGAAATATTAGTCTAAGTGTTTGAAAGAGTATTGTGAATTATTTTGAATGATATGAGGTTGAAAAATGACTATAGGCGTTTTTACGCATAAGAAGGTTTAGGCCTAAGACCCTAAAGGTCTTGGAATGAAACAGGAAAACCTGGAAACAAAATACACTGGACCGCATCTGGTCGCGATGCAGATCCAACACATAGGACAAATTTATACAACTCCACTGCGGAGCTATCGCAGACAACTACTAGAATTGCAAAATTGACAAAATTCGTTTTTCGCTACAGGTCCTCTTAAATTTGGGTTATACCCATTTCCCACTTAATTTTACCTCTGATCAAGAATATGAAGTCTAATTTTCGATATCATGCATGAATTTTGAGATATATGAAAACTACAAATCCGGGTACTTCCGAGGCACATTTTTGGGCACTTTTGGGCTCGTTTCAGAGGTAGAACCTTGACTCTATTTGATCAAGAGATCCATAAAACGTTGGGGAGAATGGCCCAAGATAACGCCAACAATGCGACAAATACAGTTCTGAACAAGAACGACAATGAGAATGTTGAAAATAAGAACCCATCTCCTCTTGAGGATATTGCTCCACTGTCTTAAGACTTTAATGTCAATTTTTATCAGTGGAACCAATACAGGATAAATCCTATGGCTATAGACGTGGTTGGAGCTATTTTGTGGCCACCACTCTCAGCAGATACAAAGTTCACAATCTCAACTATGTTGCTTTTGATGCTACAAAACCATGGGCTATTTGTGGGCTTAGCCACCTGCACAATGTTGTATTCTTCTGCAAGAGTGTAATGGGAACATAAAATCTATCTATGGATATTGTGGGACTTCGTGTCTTCCTATAGGGAATGCAGCATTATGGCTATCTGAACACGCGCAGAGTTCGATCACCAGTTGGGCAGGTTTGTAGAAGGCCTTTTTGGAGAGGTACTTCCCTAGATCGACGAAGCTCAAGTTGAAGGACCAGATCAATAACTTTGAGAAACTTCCTGGTGATTCGATTAATACTACTTCAGAGCGGTTCACCAAATACTTGAGGAGTGTGCCGGGCCATGACATCACAGACAAAGCCCTGGTTGAGATATTTTATCGAGCCTTAGATGCAAATAGTCAAGCATGTGCCAACACCATCTTGGGAGGACCGTTTGTAGAGAAACCATTCATAGAAATTCCTAAGCAGATGGATATGGTAGGCATACTGAATCATGTGTGGAGTCCCATGAATGAAACTTTGACAAAACGCTCAAGTGCGGCTGGCATAAGTCCAGAGAAAGAAAGAATAAATGAAGAGTTCATGCGAATGCTTGCTCAAAGTAATGCCAATGTGGAGATTCTAGTGAGGCAAACGTGAGAGCTAACCAGAACAAGAAGCATCTAAGAAAGCTGTTGTACCTTGAAAAGGCAACGAGAAGAAGACACAGAGGGGTGTCGTAAGAATAGTTTCACGCGTGGCCGTTACATGCCCCCCTACAATCGAGATGTGGGACTAGGAATTCCAGAGTCAAGGAGATGCTTAGCCAATTGTTGAGGAGGGATGACACACAGAATGAGACCTTAAGTGAGATTAAGTCTGGCATCATCAACATAAATCAAAAAATGGAACACTATTCTATAGCAATCAAAAGGCTCGACAACTAGTTTGGACACGTATTAGCCCAACTAAATCAGATCCAAAGAGACATAATGCCCGACACCTTAGCTCAAACTCCAAGGGATACTGAACAACGAAAAAACCCTCGAACCTCCTATAGACTTCAAACGACCACAAAAAGTGCCTGAAAATGTGCCTCAGGATGCCAGAAATTTTGAATTCCATATATCTCAAAATTCTTTCATTATTTCAAAAATTTGACCTCATATTCTTGATCAAGGGGTCAAAATTAGGTGAACAAAGGTCTAACCTCGATTTAAGAGAGAAAGATTAGCTATTATAAATTTTTAAGTGACGATTTCCAATGAGGTCTGCGCGATGGAGGTGCAACGTGCCAGCAGTCCCAATTCAGTGTCTTTTTTTTAGCTCATCCAAAATATTCGTTCCCAAATGAGTTTTACCTATACTAAGCCAAATTAACCCTCATATCACCCAAAACTTTTCCCAAAATTCACTAAAACACTTAGTCATATTTTCACTCCCCAAACTCAAGTCCCAAACCCTCATCCCAAGCTAAGGTTTTCTTTCAAGGTTCTTCTTCAAGTTTTAAGTCTCCATCTCCAATCTTCACCAAGTTCATCTCTAAGCTAAGTATGTAGGTTTTCGTCATTGGGTTCTTCTACCCACGGTGTCCTAATCTACCTTTTACTAAATTTGCATGATTTAAAGTTGATTTTACATGTGGTTCTTATATAATAAGAAATTGACAGTATAGTGATTTGAGTTCATAAAAGTATGGTTGTTTTAGCATGTTTTGAGCTCTAAATTTTGGATCTAATGTGGGAATTATTGAGTGGTTTTTATGTGAATGTATTGGCGGTGTTTCAAGATATTGATTGATGGTTTTAAAACAGATTTCTTTCATGATTTCATTTATAAATTGCATGATCTTTTACCTCTATTACACACCCCTCAAGTGTTTGATAAAATTTCCAGCTAGGGTTTTTTGTGGAATTGAAGGTCCAAAGCATGAGATATAATATGAATGATGTTATGATAATGAAAAGAGCTTATATATATGATATACTTTATATAAAGTGTTGCATTATACCATGCCCAATTGGAGGGACAAAGAATTCGGACAACTGGGTGGGGGTTTGTACTCATCAGCCGAGGTGGATGTTTGTACTCATCAAACTATGTGCCGGGTTTCTAGTTTGCCACCAGGGTGATAAGGTGTGATTATCATTAACCATGTGAGGGGTTCGTACCACACCACCAGGGTGATGGGATGAGATCAAAATCAACCGACTAAGGGGTTTATACTTTGGAAATCTAGTTTGGTTTATTCTTCACAAATGATATCCTATATGAGCATAAGTTACTTAAGGATGTTTTACTTGAGCATTGAGCATACATGTCATATTTGTTATATGATGTTTATTGGCTAATGATATGCATTTTGATTGTGATGCCTAATTCTTGTTATATTGCATCCTTTATACTTAGTACATTCAAATGTACTAACACATACTCTTGCCTACATGATATCACCATGTATGAACAGGTGCCCAAGTCGATCATCCTCCTCCCCCACGTGGCCAGTCAGTGCTATTCAACAAAGTTTTGGTGAGTCCTCCATTTCAGAGACCTTAGTCTATGTTCTATTACCTTGTATTGAGACACTATACGTTCTATTTGACTACGACGGTGAGCCCGGTTGATTTGTCTTGGCACTCACTCTTATCTATATATTAGAGGTGTTTGCTGGACATATTATATATCTATAATATAAGTTTGACTCTTATCTCTTGGTTATGATGTTTTGCAAGCTATCCCTTAGCCACTTCACCCCATTCTTACTCTATGCAATCGTATGCTTGCATGACCAATGATGTATAATAACAAAGTTAAGAGGCTTGACTGGGGTTCCTTCGGGTTCCCCATTCGCTGTGTCATGTCTAGGCCCTTGGCTTGGGTCATGACAAACTTGGTATTAGAGCACTAGGTTAATAGATCCTCGGAGTCCAACGTACCACGTCAATTAGATTCCTATTCATGGTTGTGAAGCACGCCATGACTATGAATAGGAGGCTATGAGATGGTTTAGGAAATTTTTCCCTTCTTCAATTTCTAAGTCATGCTATAGAGTTGTCGTAAGTCTTTCCCCCTAACAGTTGTTCTTTGTTATGCTAGATTATGCCGAACACTAGAGGAAAATGGGCCCAAACTCTCAAGTAGCAACCCACCAATGGTAAGCTCCGGGATGCACTTACTATGCTTACCCAAGTGGTGGCCAACCAAGTCAATCAAGGGGCCCAAGCCCCTCATGGTACTACCCTGGGAGCTAGGGTAAGAGACTTCATGTGGATATATTCTCCAGTTTTCCATGGGTCAAAGGTGGATGAAGATCTACAAGAGTTCATTGATGATCTCTATAAAATCTTAAATATTATGGGTGCTGGGCTGAATGAAAAGGTTGAGTTGGTGGCGTACCAACTCAAAGGGGTAGCCCAAATTAGGTATGATCAATGGAAGGGCAGAAGGGAAAGGGTTATGTGGTGCTTTGGGTAGAATTCAAATTGGCCTTCCTTAATCGTTTTTCCCTCTTGAGCTTAGGGAAGCAAAGTTGGTAGAGTTTACAAACTTAAAACAAGGTGTTATGAGTGTGAGGAGTATGCCCTCAAATTTAATCTACTTTCAAAGTATGCTCCTCACTTGGTGACCGATCCTAGATCAAGGATGAATAAATTTGTAATGGGGGTCTCCGAATTGGTGAGTAAAGAATCCTGATCCGCCTTACTCATTGGTGACATGGACTTATCTCGGTTGATGACATATGCCAAGAAAATGGAGGAGGAAAAGTTGAGGAAAAGGAGGGTCCATGAGGCTAAGAGGGCCCGTTTTGAGGGTAAGTTCCAAAAGGGTGCTAGATTTTGTCAAAGCCAAGGGCCTTCTCATACTACTAATAAGGGGTTTGCCTATGACTTCCCTAGGTCACAAAGTGGTGGTGGTGTGGCTCCTATTGATGTGTATCCTATATATGGAAGGAATCGTAGAGGCCCATGTTTGAAAGATTCTACAGCATGTTTCGATTGTGGGAAGGTCGATCACAAGAAGGTAGATTGTCCAAGAAATCGTGGCAAAGTTCGGGGTGCAAATACAGTTCCATTGGGTGGAGGTGTTCTCAAGGTGGTGCCCCAAGGCACAACCGATTGTATGCTCTACATAGGAGGCATAAGGTTGGTGAGGTCCCCGATGTTGTTACCAGTATGTTGAAAATCTTTGACTTTAATGTGTATGCTTTGATTGATCTGGGTGACACTCTTTCCTTTGTTACCCCTCTTGTTGCTTAAAAGTTTCATGTTGTCCCTGAGTTGTTGCATGAGTCATATGAAGTGTCTACTCCTATTGGTGCTTCTATTATTGCTAGGAAAGTTTATAGGAGTTGTCTTATTTGCACTTTGCATAAGTTGTTGCCTTGTGATTTTGTTGAATTAGACATGGCAGATTTTGATGTCATACTTTGGATGGATTGAATGCATGCCAACTATGCTTTTATTGATTGTAGAACCCGTGGGGTCAAGTTTCAATTTCCTAATGAACTCCTCCTCGAGTGTGAAAGTCAAGATGTGGTGGTCAAGGGTAGATTTATTTCACGCATTAAAGCCCATAAGTTGATTTTTAGGGGGTGTTTGTATCATCTTGTGAGGGTTAATGATGTGGAGTCCAAAGTCCCTTCCATAGAGTCGGTTCCGGTTGTAAATGAGTTTCTTGATGTCTTCCAAATGACCTTCCCGGTGTCCCTCCCGAAGGGGAGTTAGATTTTGGTATCGATCTCCTTCACAATACTCAACCTATCTCAATTCCCACTTACCGTACGGCCACGACAGATTTGAAGGAGTTAAAGAAGGAATTGAAAGATTTGTTGGAAAGGGGATTTATTAGACCTAGTCAATTACCTTGGGGTGCTCTGGTGTTGTTTGTGAAAAAGAAGGATGTGTCACTTAGAATGTGTATTGACTACCGCCAACTCAATAGGGTCACCATAAAGAATAGATATCCTCTTCCAAGAATTGATGACTTGTTTGACCAATTACAAAGGGCTAGCTTTTTATCTAAGATTGATCTTTGATCTGGGTATCATCAAATGAGGGTGAGGGAGTGTGATCTTCCCAAGATGGCTTTCCGTACTAGGTATGGGCATTATGAGTTTGTTGTGATGTCGTTTGGGATGACCAATGCACTAGCCATCTTCATGGACCTAATGAATGGGGTATTAAACCCGACCTTGATTCCTTTGTTGTGGTCTTCATTGATGATATTATGATCTATTTATATAGTAGAAAGGAGCATATGGATCATTTGAGGGTTGTGTTGCAAAGATTGAAGGAGGAGATATTATATGCTAAATATGAAAAGTATGAATTTTGGTTGAAGGAGGTTGCATTCTTGGTTCATGTGGTATTATGGGATGGTACTAAGATGGATCCAAAGAAGACCGATATGATTAGAAATTAGCCTAGAGCATCGTCTCCATTGGATATTAGGAGTTTCTTGGGCCTTATGGGTTACTATAGAAGGTTTGTGAATGGGTTCTCCTCCATTACTTCCCCTATGACAAAATTGACTCAAAAGAAGTTCAAGTTTGAGTGGACCGATGAATGTGAGAGAAACTTCCAAACATTGAAGGACAAGCTTGTGTCTGCCCCTATATTGTCACTATCGAATGATCTTGAGGGTTTTGTTGTGTATTGTGATCTAGAGTTCATTTGGGTTGTGTGCTAATGCAAAATGGTAAGGTCATAGCCTATTCTTCTAGGTAACTTAAGGCGCATGAAAAGAACTACCCTACCCATGATCTAGAGTTGGCAGCCATTGTGTTTGCATTGAAGATTTGGCATCATTATTTGTATGAGGCGCATATTGATGTCTTCACCGAGCATAAGATCCTCCAATATGTCTTCACTCAAAAAGATCTCAACTTGAGACAAAGAAGGTGGTTAGAACTTCTTAAGGTCTATGGCATGAGTGTGCATTATCATCCCGGTAAGGTAAATATGGTGGCAGATGTATTGGGTGAGCTGTCTATGGATAGCCTAGTCCATGTTGATGGTGGCGACAGGGAGATGGCGAGAGAGGTGCATAGATTGGCTAGGTTGGGGTTTAGATTGGAAGAAGTGGGTGATGGTGTTGTTATTGTTGATGGTTCCAAATCTCCCTTGGTTGGTGAGGTGATAGTAAAACAAGATCTTGACTCCTCCTTGCTTGAATTGAAGGCCTTTATAAAAGAGGGCAAAGTAGAGGTTTTTCTCCAAGGGGGAAATGGGGCTCTTAGGTACCACGGTAGCTTATGTGCGCCTTATGTTGATGGTTTGAGTGAGAAGATTCCTGATGAGGCCCATTATTGTTCTTATTCTATTCACCTCGGTTCCACGAAAATGTATAGAGACTTGAGAGATGTGTATTGGTGGGGAGGCATGAAAAGGGACATTGCCAAATTTGTTTCCTGTTGCCATAGTTGTCAACAAGTCAAAGATGAACATCAAAGGTCGGGTGGCTAACCCAAGACATAGAGATTCCTACTTGGAAATAGGAGGTAATTAATATAGATTTTGTGGTTGGGTTGCCCAAGACTAGAAAAGGTTTTGATTCCATTTGGGTTGTGGTTGATAGGATGATGAAATCAGCCCACTTTCTATCTGTTAAGACTACATATGGGGTTAAAGAGTATGCAAGGTGTACATCCATGAGTTAGTGAGGTTGCATGGGGTGCCTTTTTCCATCATATCGAATCATGGTTCAAAATTCACTTCACACTTTCGGAGGTCTTTTCAAAGGGGTCTTGGTACCAAAGTTCACCTTAGTACGGCCTTTCATCCCCAAACGGATGGCCAACCTGAGAGAATCATTCAAACACTTGAGGATATGCTAAGGGCTTGTGTATTGGAGTTGAGGGGTAGTTGAGATGTCCATTTTCCTTTGATTGAGTTCTCCTACAACAACAGTTATCACTCTAGCATCTGTATAGCTCCTTTTGAAGCTCTTTGTAGGAGACATTGTAGATCACCGGTGGGTTGGTTTGAGGTTTGAGAGGTGGAATTATTGGGACCGGATCTGGTTATGAAGGCTCTTGAGAAGGTTATGATGATTAGGAAAAGATTAAGAACAGCCCAAAGTCGTCAAAAATCTTATGCTGATGTGAGAAGAAGAGACCTTGAATTCAAAGTAGGTGATTGGGTTTACTTGAAGGTTTCCCCAATGAAAGGCGTGGTCCATTTTGGTAAAAAAGGGAAGTTGAGTCCAAGGTATGTTGGTCCTTATGAGGTCTTGAAGAGGGTTGGCAAGGTAGCTTATGAATTGAAGTTGCCTAGTGAAATGAATTTGGTTCACCCGGTGTTCCATGTCTCTATATTGAAAAAATGTATTGGTGACCCTAATGCTATTGTGCCTCTTGATGTTGTGGGTATTATTGAGGATAACTTGACTTATGAGGAGGTCTTAGTTCAGATTTTAGATAGGCAAGTGAAGAGATTGAGGATCAAAGAGGTGGTTTCCATTAAGATCCTTTGGAGGAACCAACAAATCAAAAGTACTACTTGGAAGGTCGAAACGGGCATGCAAAAGTGGTATCCTTATCTTTTCCACTCCACTCAAGCCTAAGGTACTAATTCTAAGTCCTCCATGTGATTTCATTCATATGTTTCCGCCCCTATGTCATTCATATGCATTTATGTTCAAGTTGGCAAGTCATGATGATTTTACACTCATGTTAAGATTTTGAAAATGGTGTTTTAAATATAATTTTGCATATTAGTTGGGGCTAATTTGTTTATGATCATTCTCATCTTGTACGTCTCTTTTACATTCGAGGATGAATGTTCCCAAGGGGGACATACTAAACAACCCCAAAAAGTGCCCAAAAACGTGCCTTGAAATGCTCAAAATTTCAAATTCCATATATCTCAAAATTCGTTTGTTATTTCAAAAATCCAACTTCATATTTATGATCAGGGGGTCAAATTTAGGTGAAAAAGGGTCTAACCTCAATTTAAGAGCGAAATATTAGCAATTATAAATTTTTAAGTGACGATTTCCAATGAGGTCTGCGCGATGGAGGCGCGACGCGCCAGCAGCCAAATTCCGTGTATTTTTTTCAGTTCGTCCAAAATTTTTTAAGTGTTGGACCTAAGTGTTTCCAAATGAGCTTTTACCTATATTAAAACAAATTTCACCCTCATATCACCCACAACATTTCCCAACACTCATTAAAATACTTAACTCCCCAAAATCAAGTCCTAAACCCTTATCCCAAGCTAAGGTTTTCCTTCAAGGTTCGTCTTCAAGCTTCAAGTCTCCATCTTCAATCTTCACTAAGTTCATCTCTAAGCTAAGGTATGTAGGTTTTAGCCATTGGGTTCTTCCACACATGGTGCCCTAATCTCCTTTTTATTCAATTTGCAGGGTTTAAAGTTAATTTTACGTGAGGGTCTTGTATATTGAGAAATTTACTGCATAGTGATTTGAGTTCATGAAAATATGGTTGTTTTAGCATATTTTGAGATCCAAAATCTTGAATCTAATGTTGGAATTGATGAGGGGTTTTGATGAGAATGTCTTGGGGGTGTTGTAAGGTATTGATTGATGGTTTTAATACAGATTTTTTTTACATGATTTCATCTCTAAATTGCATGGTCTTTTACCCCCATTACACACCCCCAAGTGTTTGATAAAATGTCCGGCTAGGATTTTTTGTGAAATTGAAGGTCCAAAGCATGAGATATGATATGAATGATGTTATGATGATGAAAAGAGCTTATGTATATGATATACTCTATATAAAGTGTTGTATTAGACCATGCCCAATCCGGGGGACTAAGAATCCAGACAACCGAGGTGGGTGTTTGTATTCATCAAACCATGTGAAGGGTTTGTAATTTGCAACCAGGGTGATAAGGTGTGATTATCATCAACCATGTGAGGGATTTGTACCATACCACCAGGGTGATGGGGTGAGATCATCATCAATCGACCAAGGGTTTATACTTTGGAAATCTACTTTGGTCTATTCTTCAGAAATGATATCCTGTATGAGCATGAGTTACTTAAGCATGTTTTACTTTAGCATTGAGCATACATGTCATATTTTTATATGATGCCTATTGCCTAATGATATGCATTTAGATTGTGATGCCTAATTCTTGTTACATTGCATCCTACATACTTAGTACATCCAAATGTACTAATGCCTACTCTTGCCTACATGATATCGCCATGTAGGAACCGATGCCCAAGTCTATCATCCTCCTCCCCCACATGGCTAGTCGGTGGTATTCAATAAAGTTGGTGAGTCCTCCATTTCGGGGACCTTGGTCTATGTTCTATTACCTTTTATTAAGACACTTTACTTTACATTCTATATGACTTTGAGGGTGAGCCCCATTGCTTTGTCTTGGCCCCCGCTCTTATCTATATATTAGAGGTATTTGTTGGACATATTATGTATCTATAATATAAGTTTAACTCTTGTCTCTTGATTATGATGTTTTGCAAGCTATCCCTTAGCCCCTTCACCCAATTCTTACTTTTTATCTTTCATATGCTTCCGCGACCAATGATGTGTAATGACAAAGTTAAGAGGCTTGACTAGGGTTCCTTCGGGTTACCCATTCACTGTATCACGCTAGGCTCTAGGATTAGGTTGTGTCACTACTGACAAGAGAGCACAACAGCTTGAGAAATTCTGAGTACTCAAACAGTCTATCTCGTGCCGCGACAATAAAGCAGGCACCATTTAGGAGGCAACCCAAGGTGGATACTGGTACTTAGTCACCCAGATATGATTTTTGACCCCTTATATATTGTTTTGCTTTAGTTTTGTGCTTGGAGATAGTGTACATATTTTTTGATGAGGTGTGGGCAATTATGGGCCTCAGTGAAATCTGAGTAGCTTGGGTCCATGACCACCCCAATTTTGATTTTGGCATTTTCTTGCCTATATTCTTTTTCCCCATAGATATTCACTTTCTGTTAAAACAGTATGTTTAGGATGTTTAGATAGTATTTGTAGCATATAGTACTAATACCTGTGACATATAGCATATTTTTATGTTTTGTTTGAAAAATACTACCCACCAAAAATTTTTGATTAGCATTCTAGATAGAAATCATGCATTTTTAGGTGTGTGATAATGTTTGTTCTAATAAGTGAGGATAATTTGAAATAAAAAGCATTATCTGAGAGTCTTTTGTTAATAATATAGTCAGTGCCATGTCAGTGTGAGCCTAATTTGGTAAATTCATGTGTTTTGTACTACAGAACTTGTCATGTTACTCTAAGTTAAACTGTAGATTAATTGGACAATGAAGGATCTTAGGTCATTATTCTTAATAGCCCACTC
>JAABOM020000049.1:1764354-1797224 GCA_011800125.2 Solanum clarkiae
CTCTTAATCCGTTTTTGGCCCCAATTAGTCAAGTGGTTTGGAATATACTTGGGCTCTTCTTTCATTCTTCTTGGACTAAAAATAAGGTCCATTTGTGATGCTAAAATATGGTCTAAAATTACACCCTTAAAACAGATTTTATCCATAATCGAACTTGGACAAAATGACGTCGAACCTCATCTCGATTTAGCTAACAATTCAAGCTAAGCAAGTAGATGAATCACCTACTAGATTATTAATTCATACAACCACCTCAATTCTCTTACTTTCTTTAGAGTTTTGATATCCTCAATTTAACATAAAATGCATATACACAAGGCCCTCATAAGCACTAGACGCCCATATCACCTATTAACACGAGAATCCAGCACTTTCAAGAATTGACGCTACTTTGACCAAACCATATCAAGATTTATTCCCATACTATTAGTACATGTAAAATGTGAGATGTTACATTAAATACCCTATTCATTAGGTCCATAAAGATGGTCGGTGCATTGGTCAATCCAAAAGACATCACTACAAATTCATAATGCCCATACATAGTCTGGAAGGCCATCTTGGGAATGTCTCACTCCCTCACCTTCACTTGATGATACCCCAACCGAAGATCAGTCTTAGAGAAGCATAATACCCCACATCTTACAATACTATTTCTTTGAAAATGAAACATGATATGGCTTTTCAAAGTAGCACCAATTTTTAAAAGTGCTTGAATCTCGAATTAGAGGGCAATATGTATGTCTAATGCTGAAGAGGGTCGAGTGTAAATAAGTTTTAAGCCAAAAAGAGGAGATCACGACTTTAAATGAAGTGAGAGAAGTGAGGTGCTTTTAGGACTTAGTAAGCTAGGAGATGAGTCACCTACTTACTTAGCTTAAATTTGCTGGCTAAACGGAGACGAGGCACGACTTCGAATTTGTCCAATTTCGATTATGAATAAAGTCTGTGTTAAGAGTGCAACTTTAGTCCATGATTTACCAACGTAAATGGACAATACTTACAACCCACGATGAATAATAAAAGGGCCCATTTACATCACAATCCACTTGGCTAATTGGGCCTAAACTAAGTGAAGAAGAATTAGGAAGATGAGCAACCAAGGCCCATCAACTTTGAGACCCATTTAGGCCCAAATGTGAGGGCCAAGCTACTGCATCACCAGCTTCTTAATATATACTAATATGTGGTCAAAAGTTCAAGAGAAAGTCGGCCATTTTTAAAGAGCCCCTTAAGTCATTTCACTTGAAACAATTTTTCAGCTTTCCTAAAAACTTTTGTTTTCTCTTTGCTTCACTTCACAAGGCAGCCAATACAACCCTCTAATGCTTGCTGAAATTGTTGGACAGTATGTGTTCCAAAAGTTATTGTACATTTTTCTTGGTTATTTGGAAGCTTTTCTCTTTTTCGTTGGATTGGTTATGAAGGGAGGCTACTGTTCTTAATGAGTATTGGTTCTATAATGATGTATAAAGGCTACTGCATCATTTTTACAGTCCGCGCAAGTGAGTTCTTGTGTGATATCATAATTATGCTCGTAATAGGAACTTGTAGGCTGATTGATTGAGGACTATGGTCTCACGTCCTCCACCTATTTTTTGGACTATTTTTGAACTATTTTAGGACTGGTTTTATGTGTATATAGGGTGGGAACAATTTGGTTAAAGTTGGAACAAGTTTGGAATTGTCGACGTCACAATGTAACGAAGGGATGTAACGTTATGCCGCCTAATTGTATGTTGCGTAGAATTGTTATATGTTGTGCTTTGTGGGCTATTGTAAGACTGTTATGGCACTAAAATAGGCTGCACATGATATGTATATGATAATGTGTACTAGAAAACACGATTAGGGGCGAAAAGGTTAAAAGAATATGCTCGGGTTTATAATTATCCACTTGCTGCCCGTATGTTGCTTTTTTATGAGATTGGGATGCCAAAATGCATCTATTAGCTGCTAATGCTAGTTTTATCACCTACTATATTGTAGATAAATATTTGGAGGAAGGGAAGGTTATCTCGAGCTAATAACGAGGTCATACAACGAGGTATGTAAGGCTACTCGATTTTGTATCACTTGTCATGAAATCTAGGCTCTTCCTTGGTACATAAGGATCTTACCTACTCCTACATAACAAATAGCCATTTCTCCAGTCTTTCACATTTTCATATGCTCCCATATATAGCCACTTGCAGCCCTGCATACGCACTTGGATACAAGACACACGAGCTCGTTCTACTAAATTATGTGTTGTTCTACTTCCTATGCATTTCATTATTTGTGTAACCTACTCCTTTTATTATGGTGTTGTCTTTTGTGATTATTTATATGTCATATGTTGTACCTACAGCCCTCCAATTCCAATATTATGACCACCAAAAGAATTATCCAAAAGTAATTGAAAGATGAAGTATATTATTTATTGATGGGTGATAACCCGAGGGGTGGAAGAATCACCTAGCCAGGGTCGATCCTATCATAGGGGTAGCCCAAGGGGTGAAAGGAAAATCCTAACCAAGGTCGATCCTAATATAGATTACCAATGATCAGCTGATCATTTGTATTACATGTTGTGCACAGATTATATAGTAAAGGTAAAGTAATAAAAAGAACATAAAGTACATGATCCCATAGTATACTTAGAGGTGGTCTCTTATCCTCACACCAGTGCATAGTTTTATTTGAGTTGTTACTTCATATACAGTATTTCCTGCCTTACATATTAAGTACATTATCTCGTATTAACGTCACTTTCGGGGAACCTACATTTCATGCTGCAAGTACAAGTGCTAGTAGCTTTCCCTAATAGGAGTACAGGATATCCAACTGCTGTTACCAAGCTCCAGGTTACTTCGGAGCTTTGTGTGTCTAGAGCTTATATTTTTATATTGTATAGTTAGTCGTGGAGGGGCCTGTCCCGACCCGTATCAGATACCTTTACTTATCTAGAGGCTCTGTAGACTATGTAAACTAAAGTATGGTCATGTCTCATATCTTAGACACCGTGGCCCCAACGGCCAGCCATATGCATTTTCTTTTGGCTTGTTATTACTGTTTACTTTCTTAAAGGGAAGTTTAATTAAAAAATCCCTTATATTATGTATAGAAAGCGTATAGATACAGGTTGGGATTTTGGGCGTGACAGAAGTGGTATCTGAGCAGGTCATCCTAGGGAGCCTACAAAGCCGTGTCTATGTAGAGTCTTGTTTATCGATGTGTTGTGCACCACATTTAAAAGCAGGAGGCCACGTGGCATTTAGGAGTTGTACTACCATGTTAAGGGGTATAAACCTCAATCGCCTTGTTGGGGGGTGCTATGCCCGTACTACTAATTGAGGGGTATTTACCTCAATCGCCTTGTTGTTGTCACGACCCAAGCCTAGGGTCTCGACGTGACACGACGCATAGGGTGCCCAAAGAGACCCCAAACAAGCCTCTTAACATATCATTACACATCCTTAGTCACGGAAGTAATAAAGTACAAGAAGAGATAGTAAATAGAGATAAACGGGGCTATGGAACAACCTTCATATCATAAACATCAAGAGTCAAGAGAGAGTCAAAGCTCATAGTATTACACATGACATGTCCAACAACACCTCTAACCATAGAACTTAGCAGGGGCCAAGAAAGCAATCGGGCTCACCCTCATAATCAAGTACATAATTAAAAAAAGGGAGTCTTTATACATAGCATAAGATTAAAGTCAACATCCTCAAAGTGGAGAACTCACCAACTAGCTTTGAGAGAGATCGTACTAGTCACGTGGAGGAGGAGGATCAAGTGGGGCACAGGCCCCTACATGGTAACATCATGTAGGCATAGAGTATGTATTAGTACATTTGAATGTACTAAGTATGTAGGATGTAATGCGACAAGAGATAGGCATCATGATCAAAATGCATAATAGTAAGCAATAGATTGAATAATAACAATATGATACGTATAATCAATGCTTATGTAAAACATGCTTACATAGAATATAATACAAGGTGTAAGAAGAGACTAACGTTGTAAAACCTATAGGTTACCAAGGTACAAACTTCTTTGGCTGGTTAGTGGATCGTCGCATCCTACCACCCCTGATGATTGAGGTACTAACCCCTCAACCCGGTTATCAAGGCACAACCCCTCGATTAGTATCAAGGTACAAACCCCTCGACATGCTTACCAGGGCTCTTAACACCCCGAGTAAGGCATGGTCATATTCCAACACTATATAGGATAATATCATATACATAAATTCCTTCCACCATCATAAAGTCATTCAACTCATAAGACATGCATTGGACCTTTAATTCCTCAAAACACATTAACCGGACATTTTATCAAATACTTAGCGGGTGTGTAGTGCTAGTGTAAAACCACACAATTCAAGAGCGGAATCATGTTAGAAAATTCAATGTAAAACCACTCAATAGATACTTGGTAATGCCCTCAAGCAAAATACATCAAAACCCTTCATCAAATCTCATAATAGATCGTAGATTCATAGCTCTAAACATTCTAAAACAATCATAGTTTCATGAAAACCCAACATAGTGTGTAGTGAAATTCATAATAAGTAAGACCCATGAGTAAATCAACTTTAAATATGCAATTTTAAGTAAAAGAAAGCTTTGGCATCATGGGTGAAAAGAACTCACGAAAGAAACACATATACCTTGACTTTGGGGAATCCTTAAAGAAGATTAGAGATGGAGATTTCAAGCTTGAATGAGAACCTTAAGATCCGAATGAGTTTTGGGACTTAAAATTTGAAGATGAAATGTTGTCTAAGTTTTTGAGAGAGTATTTGAGAATGTCTTGAATGATATGAGGGTGAAATAAGGCTAAGTATAGGTATTTCAAGGCATGGGAAGGCTTAGACCTAAGAACCAAAAGCCTTGGATCGGACAAGAAAACTGGCACATTTTAACACAGTGGCGCGCCCTTGGCGCGTCGCGCCAGAGGCGCAGATTGCCACTGAAAATCGCATTTATGCAATTTTTAAATTTTGCTATGGTTGCTCTTAAATCGGAGCTGGACCTATTTCCTACTCAACTCGACACCTTGAACAAGAATATAAAGTCAAATTTTTTATATCACGCACAGATTTTGAGATATATGAAAATTACGATTCCAGATACTTTCGAGACACATTTTCAAGCACTTTTTGGAGTCATTTCAGTCGGGGGGTAATATGCACGTACTACAAATTGAGGGGTGGATACCTTAATCACCTCCCATGGGGGTGGTATACCTTGGATTCCAAGTACTATTTAGCTTGGTCTAAAATGATGGTCTCTTCCTACACATGTATTATATTCTACATAAGCATATTTTACTTCAAACATTGATCATGCATACCATGTTGCTAATATTCTATCTCTTACTCATGATCTTGCATTTCGATTATGTTGCCTATCTCTTGTTTCATTGCATCCTACATGCTTAGTACATTCAAACATACTAATGCATACTCTATGCATACATGATGTTACCATGTAGGAATCGGAGCTCTTTACGATCATCCAACCCATAGCTAGTTGGTCATCTTTGAATATAAGCTATCAGTGAGTCCTCAAAGTTCAGGGACAATAGCTATGCTACTCTTGCCTTTGCCATTTCTTAATGTTGAACTCTTTACACTATGAGGGTGAGCCAGGAAAGTGTCTTGGCTCCCGCTCAAGTCATATTTAGAGGTGGTGTTGGAAAAGTGATGTAATTATGCTTTGAGATTTGACTCTTTATGATTTATGCTATAAAAGACTTTTCTTAATCTCTTTATCCTTATTTACTCTCTCTTATTGTTGTTTAATTTCTTCCGCGACAAAGGATGTGTAAATAATATGCTAAGAGGCTTATTTGGGGTCCCTTTAGGTTTCCATTCGTGGTGTCACATCTAAGCCCTAGGCTTGGGTCATGACAAACTTGGCATCAGAGCACTAGGTTGTTAATGATCATCGACATCCAACATGTCGCGTTAATTAGAGTCTTGTTCATGGTTGTGAAATGCACCACAACTATGAGAAAAAAGCTATAAGGCGTTCTATGAAATGTTTCTCTTCTTCTTGATTAGAGTTAAGTCCTCTAAGGCATATTTCTTATGTTAATCATTGTGTTCCAAAATATGTCTCAAGCTATTCAGGGTGGTAAATAAGGTGGTTATCATCCCTCACTTGAGGATCAACTCCCCAACGGTGACATGTCAAATGTGGAGGTTTGTAATGCTCTATGGCTATTGGCCAATGCGGTGACCCTTCAACTCAATCAACAAGTGGGTGTTCCTATGACTTCAAGGGATAAGAGGACGGAGAGTGAGGTTATAAAGTTGGAGTTGGTTGTGCCTCACCTTCTACTAGACTACCAGTGCCTAAATACGGAAAGGAGTGGATCCCTTTTGCCACTTGTCAAGAGTGTGGCAAGAAACATCAAGGGAGGTGTTTAGTGGAATTGCGGATTGCTTCAAGTGTGGTGGTGATGGTCATAAGATGAGAGATTTCCCGATGGCCTCAAAGGTAGAAAGAAAGAGAGTTCAAGTTGAAGATAGGCTTCCATATGCCAAGCCCGATGGCAATGGTGGGATGACTCATCCTAAATGCCCAAAATGTGCGAGAAACCATAATGGCACATGTAAGAGAAACACAGGAGCATGCGTTGGGTGTGGCAAGATGGGCCACAAGATTCCTAGTTGTCCATATGTTCAAGGGAAAGGCGAGGATGTTGGTGCTCAAGATTCCCCAACGTGTCACAAGTGTGGGAAAGGCCATGGTGGCCCATGTTTAAAGAAATCTAATGCTTTCTTTGGTTGTGGTGAACCGGGTCACAAAGTTAGTTCTTGTCATCATGCTCTTCAAGGGATACAATATGTGGATTAGTTGCCCGTTGCCATCACCGGTATGTTAAAAGTTTTTTATTTGATGTGTATGCTTTGATAGACCCAGGTGCCACTCTTTCTTTTGTTACTCCTTTTGTTTCCAAAAAGTTTCATATTAAACCTGAATTGTAATGTGAGCAATATGAAGTGTCTACTCCCTTGGTACATCCTTGTTGCTATAAGGGTCTATGGAAATTATCCCATTTTCATTTTGCATAAAATATTGCCTTGTGATTCTGTTGAGTTGGATATGGTGGATTTTGGTGTCATTCTTGGGATGGATTAGTTGCATCCATATTATTCCTCTATTGATTGTAGAACTCATATGGTTAAATTCCAATTCCCTAATGAACCCGTCCTTGAGTGGGAGAGTCATGATGTGGTGGTCAAGGGTAGATTCATTTCTTGTATTAAAGCATAAGAGTTGATCTCTAAGGAGTATCTCTATCATCTTGTGAGAGTTAGGGGATGTTGAGTCCAAATCCCTTCCCATAGAATCGGTTCCGGTGGTTAATGAATTCCTTGATGTCTTTCCCGATGAGCTTCATGGTGTTCCTCCCGAAAGGGAAATAGATTTTGGTAAAGAGCTCCTTCTCGATACTCAACCCATTTCTATTCCCCCTTACCGTATGGCCCCAGCAGAGTTAAAGGAGTTGAAGGAGCAATTGAGGGATTTGTTGGAGAACAGTTTTATTAAGCCTAGACAATCACCTTAGAGTGCACTGGTGTTGTTTGTGAAGACGAAGGATGGTACTCTTAGAATGTGCATTGACTACCGACAACTCAATAGGGCCACCATAAAGAATAAGTATCCTCTACCAAGGATTGATGATCTCTTTGATCAACTTCAAGGGGCTAGTCACTTCTCTAAGATAGATCTTCGATCTGGGTATCACCAAGTAAATGTGTGAGAGTGCGACATTCTCAAGACGGCCTTCCAGACTAGGTATGTGCAGTATAAGTTTGTGGTTATGTCCTTCGATTTGACTAATGCACCGGCTATGTTCATGGATCTTATGAAGAGGGTCTTTAAACCCTACCTTGATTTGTTTATGGTGGTATTTGTTGATGATGTCTTGATCTATTCCCATAGTGAGGAGGAGCATGTGGATCACTTGAGAGTGGTGTTGCAAATCTTAAGGGAAGACAAGTTGTATGCCAAATATGAAAAGTATGAGTTTTGGTTGAAAGAGGTTCCCTTTCAATGCCATGTGGTGTCGAGTGATGGTATCAAGGTTGATCCTAAGAAGACAGAGGTGATTAGAAATTGGCCTAGACCATTGACCCCATCGGACATTAGAAGATTATTGGGCTTAGCATGTTACTGTCGGAGTTTGTAGTGGGTCCTCTTCTATCGCTTCTCCTATGACTAAGTTGACCCAAAAAAATGCAAAATTTGTGTGGGCCGATGAGTGTGAAAAGAATTTCCAAATTTCGAAATATTAGCTTGTCTCCACTCCTATCTTGTCTCTATCGGAAGGGTTGGAAGGGTTTGTTGTGATTGTAATGCCTCACGGATCGGTTTGAGTTGTGTTTTTATGCAAAATGGTAAGGTGATATCTTATGCCTCTAGACAACTTAAGGTGCATGAAAGGAATTATCCTACTCATGATCTTGAATTGACCGTTATGGTATTTGCTTTGAAAATTTGGCATCACTACTTGTATAGGGTTCATGTTGATGTGTTCACCGATCATAAGAGCCTCTAATATGTGTTCACCCAAAAAGATCTCAACTTGAGACAACGAAGGTGGTTAGAGCTTCTTGAGAATTATGATATGAGTGTGCATTATCACCTCGGAAAGGCTAATCTTATGGTTGATGCTTTGATTAGGGTATCTATGGTAGCCTAGCACATGTTGGTGATGATGGCAAGGAGGTGGCTAGAGAGGTTCATCGGTTGGCTAGATTGAGAATTAGGGTGGAGGAGGTTGATAATTGTGGTATTGTGGTTGTTGATGGTTCTAAATCTTCCTTGATTGAGGAGGTGAAGGCAAAGTAAGATCTTGACCCCGCCTTGTTAAAATTGAAGGCCTTGGTGAGAGATGGTAAGGTGGAGGTTTTCTCCCAATGGGGAGATGGCGCCCTTAGGTACCAGGGTAGGTTGTATGTTCCTAGTGTGGATGACTTGAAAAAGAAGATTCTTGATGAGGCTCACAATTCTTCCTATTCTAGTCACCCCGATTCTACAAAGATGTATAGAGATTTGAGTGATGTGTTTTGGTGGGTGGGATGAAGAGAGATATTGCTAAGTTTGTATCCGGTTATCAAAATTGCCAACAAATCAAAGCCGAACATCAAAAGTCGGGTGGCCTATCCCAAGATATAGAGATTCCTACTTGGAAGTGGGAGGAAATTAACATGGATTTTGTGGTTATGTTGCCTAAGACTAGAGGGCATTTTGACTCCATTTGTGTTGTGGTTGATAGAATGACAAAGTCAGCTCATTTCTTACCAGTTAAGACTACTTATGGTGCCAAAGATTATGCTAAGTTGTACATTCATAAATTGGTTAGATTGCATGGGGTGCCTTTGTCTATCATATCGGATCGTGGTGCTCAATTCACTTCTCACTTTTGGAGGTCCTTCCAAAGAGATCTTCGCACCAAGGTAAAGCTTAGAATGGCCTTTCACCCTCAAATGGATGCCCAAGCCGAAAGAACTATCCAAACTCTTGAGGATATACTTAGAGATTGTGCTTTTGAGTTTAAGGGTAGTTGGGATGAACATCTTTCACTCATTGAATTTGCTTACAACAATAGTTATCATTCAAGTATTGGCATGGCTCCTTTTGAGGCTATCTATAATAGACGTTTTATGTCCCTGGTTGGATGGTTTGAGGTGGGAGAGATGACTTTGTTAGGCACGGATTTGGTTATGAAGGCCATAAAAAGGTAAGGATGATAAGGAAAATGTTGAAAACAGCCCAAAGTCAACAAAAGTCCTATGCCAATGTAAGGAGAATGGATCTTGAACTTAAGGTTGGTAATTAGGTTTATTTTGGTAAAAAAGGTAAGTTGAGTCCAAGATTTGTGGGTCCTTATAGAGTGTAGAGGAGGATTGGCAAGGTGGACTATGAGTTGGAGTTGCCCAATGATATGAATGTGGTTCATCCGATCTTCCATGTGCCTATGTTAAGAAAGTGTGTGTGTGACCCAAGTGCTATTGTACCTTTTGATGTTATGGGTATTGTTGAAGACAATTGACATATGAAGAGGTTCTGGTAAAAATTATGGATAGAGAAGTGAAGAGGTTGAGGAACAAGGATGTAGCTTCCGTTAAGGTCCTTTGGAGGGACTAACAAGTTGTAAGTGCCACATGAGAAGCCGAGGCGGACATGCTAAAGTGACATCCCTATCTCTTCCATCCTACTCAAGTCTAAGGTACTAATTCAAGTCCCCTATGTGATTTCAAGTCTTAAGATTTAGCCCCTATGTCATTTGCATGCATTCATGTTTATGTTGGCAAATTTATGGTAATTTTGACACTTGTGTTGAGATTTTTGAAAGTGGTGTTTAAGTGCATTGTTGCATTCTTATTGGGGATGATTTCTTCATTATTACTCTTCTTATGTACACTTCTTTGACATTCGAGGACGAACGTTCCCAAGGAGGAGATATTGAAACGCACCAAAAAGTGCCCAAAAATATGTCTCAAAAATGCCCATATTTGTAATTGTCATACGTGTGTGATATCGAAAATCCGACTTCATATTCTTGATCAAGGGGCAAAATTGAGTGGGAGATGGGTGTAACCCTGATTTTAGAGGACCCGTAGTGAAATTTCATTTTCGCTAACTTTTGTGTCACGACCCAAGCCTAGGGCCTAGACGTGACGAGCCAATGGGAACCAGAAAGAATCCTAAACAAGCCTCGTAGCATATCATCACACATCCTTCATCGCAAAAGCAATAGAATACAACATGAAATAACAAATTGGGACAACCAGGGATAAGGGAAACACTTTCATATCATGAACAACACGAGTCGATAGATGTCAAGCTCATAGTACAGATACATGGCATGTTCAGCAACACCTCTACTACATAGATAGGAGCGGAGGCCAAGACAAAGCAACCGGGCTCACCCTCATAGTCAATACATAAGTCAAAAACAAAGTCTTAATACATAGTAAAAGATCATAAGTAACGTCCCCAGAATGGAGGACTCATCAACAAGCTTGACAGAAGTCGTACCAGCCACGTGGAGGATGATGATCAAGTGGTACACTTGTTCCTATATAGTGACATCATGTAGGCATACAGTATATGTTAGTACATTTGAATGCACTATGTATGTAGGATGCGATGCAACAAGAGATAGTCATCGTAGTCGAAATGCATAGAAATAGACAATAGCTAGCATAATAACAATATGACATGTATGATTACTGCTTAAGTAAAACATGCTTACATAGGACATAACATATGCATAAGAAGAGACAACTAACTAATGGTGGATCATCACACCCTACCACCCTTGGTGATTGAGGTACAAACCCCGCCAACAGGTTGGTGGATCGTCCCACCCTACCACCCTTGGTGCCGAAGTACAAACCCTCCAATAGGTTGATGGGTACAAACCCCCAACAAGGTTGGTGGATCGTCGTACTCTATCACCCTTGGTGCCGGAACACAAATCCCCCGATAGGTTGATGAGTACAAACCCCTAACAAGGTTACCCGGCGCACAACCCCCAGGTAGGGCATGATACATTCCAACACTATATAGAGAGCACCATATACATTCATTCATTTCATCATCGTATATTCATTCAACTCACCAGATATGCATTGGACCTTCTATTCCTCAAGAAATCATAACTGGATATTTTATCAAACACTTAAACGGTGTGTAGTGCTATTGTAAAGCCATGCAATTCAAGAGTGAAATCATGTTAGAAAATTCAGTGTAAAACCTTCAATAGATACCTGGTAACACCCTCAACCAATTTACATCAAAACCCTTCATCAAATCTTATAATAGACCTTGGTTTCATGCCTCAAAACATAGCAAAACAGTCATAATTTCATGAGCTTCAACATAATGTGTAGTGATTTTTATAATAAGATAGACCCAATTGTAAATCAACTTTAAATAATGCAAATTAGAGTAAAAGGAAGCTTAGGTATCATGGGTAAAAGGAATCCATGAAAGAAACCCACATACCTTAGCTTTGGAGATAGACTTGATGAAAATTGGAGATGGAGACTTGAATCTTGAAGAAGAACCTTGAGATCCGGAAAGGGTTTTGAGTCTTGAGTTTAGGAGTAAAATATTGGATAAGTTTTTGAATGAGTATTGGGGAATTTTTAAAATGATATGAGGGTGAAAAATGATTAAGTATAGGCATTTTCATGTTTGGGAACACTTAGGCCCAAGACTTAAAAGTTTTAGACCGATTTGAAAAAAAAAGTCACAAAAATATACACCTGCGCGTCGCAGAAGCGGCGTGCTTTGCTCTTTGGAAATGAAATTTTTAAAAATCAAAATTGTTAATTATTTGCTCTTAAATCGAGGTTAGACCCATTTACAACTCAAAATGTCCCCCTAAACAAGAATATGAAGTCGGATTTTTGATCTCATGCACGGATTTTAAGATATATAGAAATTACAATTTTTGGCACTTCCGAGGTACATTTTTGGACACTTTTTGGGGTCATTGCATTTTCAATTTCCAGTAGCACTTCACATTGGCTCCGTGTACATTTTATTGCCAGTATTTTAAAATTTTGGCCTAAGGTTTTGGGGTCTTGGGCCTCAGTCTCCTTATGCGTAAAAACACCTAGACTTAGTCATTTTTCAACCCCATATAACTCAAGACATTCTCCAAAATCCTCGCTAACACTTAGCAAAATATTTCACTCAAATTCAAGTGTCCCAAACTCATTCCGAATCTCAAGAAATTCATCCAAGCTTCAAGTTCTCATTCCGATCTTCATCAAGGAAATCTCCAAAGTTGAGGTATGTGGGATTCAACCATTGGGTCCTTTCATCCATGGTGCCCTACCTTCCTTTTTATACAAATTACATATTTTCAAGTTGATTTATCTATGGGTACTTCCTATTATGAATTTGACTATAAACTATGTTGGGGTTTCATAAAATGTTGATTGTTTAAACATGTTTTGAGCTATGAATCTATGATCTATTATGAGTTTTGATAAGTTTCAATGTATTTTGCATGAGGGTATTACCAAGTGTTAGTGGATTGATTTACATTAAGCTTTCTCACAATATTTCACTTTTGAATTGCATGATTTTGAACTAGAATTACACACCCACCAAGTGTTTGATAAAATGTCTGATTATGGATTCTTGAGTTATTGAAGGTCTATTGCATGACTTATAAGTTTAAGTGACTTTATGATGATGAAAGCAATGTATGAATGAATTGATTTCATGAAAAGTATCTATAGTGTTGTGAGTTGACCACACCTTGTTGAGAGGGTGCTATGCCTCAATCGCCTTGTCGGGGGTGTTATGCTCATACTATCACATTGAGGGGTATAAACCTCAATCGTCTTGTCAGGGGGTGCTATACCTGTACTACCAATTGCGGGGTATATACCTCAATCACCTTGTCGGAGGGTGTTATGCTCGTACTACCAATTAAGGTGTAGATATCTCAATCGCCTCCCAAGAGGGTGGTAGGCCATGGATTCTAAGTACTAGTTTTCTTGGTCTAAAATGATAGTCTCTTCCTACATGTGTATTATATTCTACGTAAGCATGTTTTACTTCAAGCATTAATCATACATTCCATGTTGCTAATATTCTATCTCTTGCTCATGATTATGTGTTTCGATTATGTTGCCTATCTCTTGTTGCATTGCATCCTACATACTTAGTACGATCAAACGTACTAACACATACTCTATGCCTACATGATGTTATCATGTAGGAACCGGAACTCCTCACGATCATCCTCCCCGTGGCTAGTTGGTCATCTTTGAAGATACGTTATTGACGAGTCCTCAAAGTTTGGGGACAATAGCTATGCTACTTTTGCCTTTGCCATTTCTTAATGTTGAACTCTTTATACTATGAGGGTGAGCCCAGAAAGTGTCTTGGCCCCCGATCAAGTCTATATTTAGAGGTGTTGTTGAACAAGTGATGTAATTATGCTTTGAGATTTGACTCTTCATGATTTATGCTACAAAAGACTCCCTTAGTCCCTTTATCCTATTTACTCTCTCTTATTGTTGTTTAATTGCTTCCGTGACCAAAGATGTTTAGGCATGGGTCGTGACACATAGTGGGATTTGAGATTATTCTTGGGGTGGATTGGTTATATGCATATCATGCTTCTATTGATTATAGCACCCATAGAGTTAGATTCCAGTTCTCTAACGAATCCATATTTGAAGTGGGAAAGTTTTAAAGTGGTAGTTAAGGGTAGATTCATTTCTTGTCTCAAGGCCCAAATTGATCTCTAAGGGTTGTATTTACCATCTTTCCCTTACAGACATTGAGTCTAAAGTCATTTCTATTAAGTCAGTTCCGCTGGTCAATTAATTCTTGATCTCCTTCCTGATATTTTGAATTGGTGGTAATGTCTTTTGCTTGACGCCCCGACTATGTTTATGGATCGCATAAATAGGGTCTTTAACCCTACCTTGGTCTATTTGTGGTGGTGGCTTTTAATGATGATGCATTGATTTATTCTCGGAGTGAAGGATAGCATGTGGATCATTTGAGGGTGGTATCGCAAATCATGAGGGATGAGAAGTTGATTGGTAAATATGAAAAGTGAGGATTTTTTTTGGGTAACGAAAAGGTGGTTAGAGAAGTATACCGGTTGGCTAGGTTGGGAATTAGGTTTGACTGAAGTTGAAAATGGTAGTGTAGTGGTGGTTGTGGTTCAAATCTTCTTTGATTGAGGAACTCAAGTCAAAACAAGACCTTGATCTCGCTTTGTTAAAATTGGAGTCCTTGGAAAAAGATGGTAAAGTGGGGATTTTCTCCCAAGGGGGAGATGGTATCCGTAGGCACCAAGGCAGGTTGTTTTGTGCCTAATGTTGATGATTTGAGGGAGTTGATTTTGAAATTGGCTCATGATTCATCCTATTATATTCTGTTCGATTGCATAGGAATCGATAGATACTATGGAGAGGTATGTTGGTGAGGTTGGTGTGATGACTTTGTTAGTACCGAATTTGGTTATGGAAGTTTTGGAGGAGATGAGGTTGATAAGAGAGAGATTTGAGGAGGCTCAAAGTGAGCAAAAGTCATCTTATGATATGAAAAGGGGAGATCTTGAGTTTAAGATTAGTGATTGGGTTTACTTGAAGGTCTTACCCATGAAGGGTATGGTCCGGTTTGGCAAGGAAGGTAAATATAGTCCAAGGTTTATAGGGCCTTATAGAATTTCGAGGAGATTTGGTAAGGTTGCATATGAATTGGAGTTGCCCATGGTTATGAATATGATTCATCCAGTCTTCCATGTGTCTATGTCAAGGAGATGTGTTGGTGACTCAAGTGCTATAGAGCCCTTTGAGGTTGGGGTGTTGTGGAGGATAATTTGACCTATGGGGAGGTCCCAATGGAGATATTGAATAGACATGTGGGAAGATTGAGGAACAAGGATGTAGCATCTATCGAGGTTCTTTGGAGTAATCAACAGGTTGAAAGTGCCACATACGAAGCCAGAGCGAACATGAAGAAGCGGCATCAATACCTCTTTCATTTTATTCAAGCTTAAGATAGCAAAACTACGTCTTTTCTATGATTTCAAGTCTTAAGTTTCAACCCTTATATCATTTTGCATGCATTCATGTTCATGGTTATAGGTTTATAGTGATTTTTGACACTCATTTTGAAACTTTTTGAATATGATGTAAATGCATTTGTTGCATTCATATCGGGCTGAAATCTTCATGATTACTTCTTTATGCACATTTCTTTGACATTCAGGAATGAATGTTCCCAAAGGGGAGATATTGAAATGCCCCAAAAATGTACTTCAAAAATGATCATAATCATAATTTCCATATATCTCAAAATTCGTACGTAATATCAAAAATTGAACTTCATATTCTCGGTCAGGGGGCAAAATTGAGTGAATGGGTATAACTGGATTTTAGAAGGCCCATAGCGAAAAATCATTTTTGCTAACTTTTTGCGAGACAGTGTCTGTCCATGCCCTGGCCTTGACACGCTAGGAGCGCGGACTAGTGTAATTTGGCCTTCGCGATGGGTCTGCGTCGCGCGAGTGGCGCGAGTGGCATGGACTAGTGTTGGATTTTCCTTAATTTTTCTGTTTCGGCCAAGGGCATTGGGGTCATAGCCCCATGCCCACTTATGCGTGAAAACACCCATACTTAGCCATTTTTCAACTCTATATCACTCAAAACCCTCACAAAAACCTCTCCAAGACTTAACCAAATATCTCATACCAAATCCAAGGATTTCAAGCTTAGCTTTGGAACTCAAGGATTCTCTTTAAGCTCTAAGTTCTCTTCAAGCTCTAAGTTCTCTTCAAGCTCTTCTCGAGAAAACCCAAGTTTGAGTTATGTGGGTTTCATACATTGAGTCCTTTCACCCATAGAGCCCAATCTTCCTTTTTATGAAAATTGCATGTTTTTCAAGTTGCATTACTTATGGGTATCTCTTATTATGAAATATGGGCGTGATTTATGTTGGGGTTTTAATCAAGTATTGTTGATTACTCATGAATATCTATTTTGAGCTTACACTATCAGTTGATCTTTGTCTATTGTGACTATGCATGTTTTGAGCTATGAAACTATGATCTATTATGAGATCTGATGATAGATTTCAAGGTATCCTACATGAGGGTTTTACTACATGTTGGTGGGTTGATTTGCATTAAGTTTTCTCATCTTATTTCACTCTTTAAAAGTCTTGTGCTATGAATGCATAAGCAGGTAAATGCATGATTTTGAACTAGTGTCATGAACCCATGTGTCGCGCCAGGGGCGCGAAAAGCTCACTGGAAATGCATTTTTTGGAAAACTGAAATTGCTAATCATTTGCTTTAAATCGAGGTTAGACCCATTTTTTATTTAAAATGACCCCCTAAACAAGAGTATGAAATCAAATTTTCGATATCACGCATGGATTTTGAGATATAGAAGCCTAAAGGAAGTATACACAAACTAAGGACCTATCAAATACCAACTAACAATGGAAAAGTAACGAATAAAGAGTTCAAGGAGTCTTACTTTCCACCGTTTGAAGAATAAACAAACTCAAGACTCATCATCATATACCAACTAACAATCAAAGAATGAAATTATTAAGGAATCTTATTTTTCACTAGTTGAAGAATATGAAAATAGTCATGAGCAGTTCCCATGTTCTTATTTGCAATCAAAATGGAGTTTTGATCAAAGAAAAGTATTCTTTGATTAACCAATAATCTCCAAAATCTTCAACAAAATTCCTACTCTTTCTATCACTTTCTTCTCCTTTAAGCCTACTTTTTAGGCAACTTTATAAAATTCCCTAAATTGAAATGGAGCTTTAGACATTAAAAAAAAGAATAAATAGAAAGACAAGTTGTAGGAGTAATCTGTTTTTATAGTTTTTGAGACTATATTGAATTTGTTTTCCTTAATCAAAATAATGCTAGTCTTCTGTTGTTTACTACTATTTTCTATTGGTAATAGCTAGCTACCAGATAGAAAACTAGCCAATCATTAATTCTACTAGTGAATGAAGTGGACTAACCTGCACCAGTTTCAACCTCTGGGGAGGGATATATACTTTCTTCTAAATTTCTGGATGATTCTGTCTTAGGAGATGTTCTTTGGAGAGGTTCACTTGATATTTGTCCTATCTGTAGTGGTCCTTGCTTGATTTGATGATTGTTCCATCTCTAATGATATTTCAGTAATTCTTATTGGTTGTGGTTGTGACTGAGATTCAGTACCAGAACTTTCTCGTCCTTGAAAATTGTCACGTCCACTTCTTATACCCCCTCTTCCACTTTTACCTAGTCTAGTACCTTTCATTTTCTACAACCTATGAGTAAAATAGAAAGTATGAGATTCAAAAATTTTAAAAAATACATATATCTATCGGCTAAAACAACTTCAATTCATAAAACAATGTATTAGATTAATAAATTTAAAAGAAGTGCGATATTTTGCTAACAATTATAACTTTGTTGATGGAAATATAGGTCACTGAATCATCTCAAAATACTTTCTCTATCTATAAAGTTAAAGCTACAGACATCATAAATTGATTTCATGTCAGCTTAATCCAAACAAAATACAGAAAACTTCTCAAAACAAGATATAGATAGATATTCAGTTGTCTTTGTTAAGCATCTTTAAAATGAAGTATCATTGTCCTCTTCATCATTATCATCAATTAGCTCTTCTTCGCTTTCTTCATTCTCTAAAACATCTATATCATTGTCATCAATAAAAGCATCCTCCTAATTTTCTACATTATTGGGATGCAAAACAGTTTCTGGTTCAATGTCACTCCTATGTAAAGACACCTCAATATCATTTTCTTGGTCATTATATGCAAGATATTACATTCCACTTCTTCTTATTGATAAACATCTTCATTCATTAATTCTTCTACTTCAACTTCAGGCATGTTAAGCAGGTCACGAGGATTTGTCTTTACAACAACTAGCCAATCTTTATTAATCATGTCATCCAAGTAAAAAACTTGGTCAGACTGAGATGCCAGCACAAATGGTTCATTTGTATTCAAAGCACAATGAGTATTCACATTTGTAAAACCATATCTGTTAATCTTGTATCCTCTTCCAAGGCCAGTCACATCCCACCAATGACACTTGAATAGATAAACTTTTCTATTCTTCACATAACGTGACTTGCATATACCCTCCAATATATCATAATACTCCTTATTAGAGTCTGTATCATCTCCTCTCACAAGAACTCCACTATTCTGCATTTTTCTCACAAGCTCTTTGGTTTGAAACCTAAACCCATTCACCAGACCGACAGCTAAGCTTATGAGCTCATCTAATGCGCGTTCTTGTGCAGATAGTACAAATATATACAAAATAAACAAGATTTGTTCTTATCAAGATGCCAATATTATTAGCAAAGTGTTGTTTCAGTAAACACTTATACGTGCGCAAAACTAATCAATAAACCCATTATTATGCATCCCATGATGTCTCGTTGAACCTTGTATTTCAATCTCTCCCAGTATTTCCTATATTTTGTGTTAGTTAAAATTAGTTAAATCATCTCAATATTAAATTATATTTGAGTTAATAAGAGACTTACTCCATGAGTTTTTAAACCTCTTCACAATTTTGAAGAATATACATACATGCTTGGTTGAACTCATCATGGGGTAGTCTCATTCCAACTGAAGTCCCTTTTGTTTGCCCAGTTACTTTAAAAGATTGACATCCCACCATTTGATTCAAATCCATTATCATTTTTTATTGACTGATTGAATTTGATTGGGATATTTTTTAAATATCATCAGTAGAACGTAAGGTTTTTCCTTGACATATGACCTTCAGCAATTGCACCTTCTAGATGACCTGGATTGCGAACATCTCCTTTAAGTATTCGCAGGTACCTATATATAGACTTTTTTAATTGATATATTATAGAATATGACGTTATAAAAAAGCATAACTTTAGAATGATATGTTACCTCTCAATAGAGTACATATCCCGGTATTGGACTGGTCCACAAAGTTTTGCCTCGCTTGCCAAGTTGATTGGCAAGTGAATCATGACATCAAAAAATGCTGGAGGAAAAATCATTTGAAGTTTGCACAATATGATAGGAATTTCAGCCTCTAGAATATCAAGATCTTCAATTGTCAGGCACTTAGAGTATATATTCTTGAAAAATCTACCTAAGGCTATAATTGGTTCACACACTTCCTAAGGCAACAAACCATGTATAGCTACTGATAAAATATCTTGCAATAATACATGATGATCATGATACTTTAATCCATATATTTTCTTTTCAAGTACATTAACACACCTTGAAATATTTGATGAGAAGACATTTGGAACCTTTAAATTAGCTAAGAAATGGCATAACTTCAACTTCTCTTTGGGGGACAATTCACAACAAGCTACCGGCAATAAAATATTATCTGCATCCTCAATTGGATGCAACCCCTGCCTAATACTAGGGTCCACCAAATCATATCTACTTTTCAATGTGTCCTTTGTCTTACCAATCATACTCATCACAGTTGATAAATATTATCAGACACATTTCTTTCTATGTTCATCACATCAAGGTTATGTCTTAACTTAAGACTCTTCCAATAAGGCAATTGAAAAAAGATACTTTTCTTCTTCCAATTATAAGCATTGTTAGAAACATTACGCTTTTATCTTTGTCCTTTACCAAAACTTACATCGCCAAACTCTTCTAATTGCATAAGTGCTTCATCACCTGTTAAAGAGCTAGGTGTGACCCCATTTCCACTTTTTCATCAAATAACACTCTATTTTTATACCATGGATGGTTCAAGGGAAGGAAGCAATGATGGCCCATATAACACAACTTATTGTGTAGGAAAATTGATTGTATGTCTTTGTGGCAACAAGGCTATGCAAGCTTCCCTTTTGTTGACCATCCTGAAAGGTTTTCATATGCAAGAAATTCATTAATTGTCCGCAGGAGAGCCACATGCTAAGAAAATTAGATTTTGAGTGTGCATCACAAGTCTCCACTCCATCCCATAATTCTTTCAACTCTTCAATCATGGGCTGTAAGTATACATCAATATCATTGCCTGGAGACTTAGGGCCTGGAATAAGAAGTGTCATCATAAAATATGGATCCTTTATGCAATCACATAGTGGCAAATTATATGTAACTAGAACAATAGGCCAAATACTATGATTGAAACTCATATTCCCAAAAGGTTGAAACCCATCACTTGTCAAACCTAATCGTATATTTCTTAACTCCGACTGAAAATGTAGGATGATGTTCATTAAAAGATTTCCATTCAAGTGAGTCAGATGGATGACGCATGACACTGTCATCAATATTTTCCTCCTCGTGTCATCTCATCTTCTTTGAAGTCTCTTTTGCCATATATAATCTTTGAAGCCTTGGTTTGATTGGAAAGTATTGCAATAATTTATGAGCTACTTTCTTGACTTTGGGTTCCACTGGCTTCCATATAGACTCACCATACTTAGGACATGATTAAGCATTGGCATAATCACTCCAATATAAAATACAATCATTCTGGCATGCATCTATTTTGGTATACCCGAAATCTAGGTCACGAAGAACTTTCTTTGCTTCATAGAAAGAACTAGGAACAAACGGTCCCTCAGGAAAAACTTTTTTAAAGAAACTTAATAACTCATCCATTGATTTGTTGCTCCAATGATTAAGGCACTTCAAGTGAAGTAATTTAACAACAAAAGACAACTTTGAGACTTTTGTGCAACCAGGATAAAGTTTTGTCTTACCATCTTCTAACAATTTGTAGAACATTGTAGCATCCATAGTTGGCTCTTCATTTCTCTTCGAAGAATTAACATTATTCTCAACATTCACATATTCACAAGAATCATGAATCATTTGAGTAATGTCATCCTCTTTAGTGTTATCAACTTCCATTTCATCATTACATGTGATATTAGAATTTCCATCTCTAACTAATACTTCTCCATGCAAGTCCCATGCCTTATAGGAATTCCAGAAGCCTTTCTTCAATAAGTCACCTCTTACATCAATTCTTAGCTTGAACACATTATTCATACATCCTTTATAAAGACATCGAATCATAATGTTTACCTCGGATTGACTGAATGTCCAATTAAGAAAATCTTCTACTCTATCTCTATATTTTTTGTCAACTCTATTCCTAATATTCAACCAACTTTTATCCATTCTCATTCCAACAAAAAAATTAGTAAGTTAATTAACTCAAAATATATTCATGATGATAAATAATCAATAGAGAAGTACGAAGTAATAACTTTACAAGAAAATATCAGTAAGTTATCGGGTAATTTTTTCATATTAGTAGCACTTTCTGATGCACTCACAATTTATGTAGTGGTTTCAATAAAAAAATATAGATGGACTATCTACTAAAACACTTTTTTTTTCACAAAATAGACCAATCTATAACTTATAATCTTCTCTCTTTTCACATTCTAATAGTACTTTTAGTAGATAAAACAATAACCCATAAAAAACATATGAAAGAGACAATTGCCTGATGGAGCCAATTTTTCAGCATGTTATTGGCACAACTTTACTGTATTTTTGGTGAATATCTAGCAAAGTACAAGCAAACATTCAGCTGTGGTAGTAAATAGTTCAATTCTACTGATCTCGTTGCATTTTTCAAGTAACAGATAGTGTATTTGTTCATATTAATAGTGCTTTCCTGATGCACTCATAATTTACATAGTCATCTCAATCAAAAATGCAAATGGAGTTTCTAATAGGAAAAAACTTTTTTTTACATAATAGACCCATCTGTAACTTCTGTCAACTAAAGCACACAAAATGAATATACCACAAATTAGTGTTGTATGATTTTTTACATATAAAATCATGATTCATTTATATTTCATTTGCAGTTACTAGAAGAAAGAAGAGAATATACAGAGTAGAACAGAGAAATAAAATAAAGGGAATTAAAATGTTTACATACATTACATGTAATTAGAAAGTTGATGACAATGGTTGAAAAGAATATTTGTGAATACTTCTTTCTCCAACAAAGATGTCAATTCTTTAACCAGTCAAAACCACAAAAATAAAAGGCGATAAAGATGAAAACAATAAAGAGACTCCCGATTTCAAGATACATCTTTTAAACTACAATCAAATTGTAGAATGTCCATCAGACAAGTGTAGAAACACCAAGGAAATAATGCTAAGTGAAGAAAAATATAATAATACATGAGCAGATAAAGCTATATCTCAAATTTCACTACATACACGAGCAACTCAATTCACAGTAGGCCAAGTTTGGCTAATAACGAAGTCATCAGATGTTGATGTCTCCTGAAGGGTACTAAATGCAAAAGTAGCATTTTGTTATTATGCCTTCTGAATGCGTGCTTAATTTTATTAAATTGAAAGAATAAATGATAATATATCATGTACATAACTGAAACTTTTATGTTGATTCCTTATTCACATATAAAGACTGTTAAATGAACTATAAACTACACTAGGTAATTGCTTCTATTATGTATGTCAATTGATTTTCATTCCTTTATTTTTGTTAAGACTGAAAATGAAAGTTTATGATGATTCATTGAATAGTACAATTTAGCAAATGGGCACGTCTAACTTTGTTTGTGACTGTGTTGTATTTTTTCTTGAGAGCTTCTTACCATAACATAACTCTGTGTTATATTTATCAGTATGTACTCAGTAAAAATATATTTATCAGTAGTATCAATAGTTGTTATGCTTTTTTGGAGGAGGAATATAAAAGATGAGAAGACATCATGCATTTGTTTCTGAAAAATGTTAATGCAATTGTAAGTTACTCTATCATTTCTTGCAAACTAAACCTCTCACGTTTAGAGTTCTCTAAAGAGGAAAAGGATCAGAAAAATACTAAACGGCTTCCAAAGGTATTAGGAAACATACGTCCTTTCTCGAATAAATATTGGTGTCCCGAGCAAGTAATGAACTAGAGTTTGAAAAAACATAAAGGATTCTAAAAAGAATATTATCAAACATACCATACCCAATAGTTAAAGGAGAATACATGTTAAAGACGTTTAGATAGGATTCAAAATATAACTTTAACTTTACCAAGAGACAAGTCATAGTTGACTTTCAAGATAAAGAATATAAAATGCAAAAAGGTCATTAGAACTTTCACCTTTTAACTTATCTCGCAAAATTGAGAAATACAGAATACAAAAACGTCTTTAGAAGTTTCAACCTTTTAGCATACCTTGAATTAATTTTCCAAAGTTCAGACAAGTGAATTCGTTCAATCCTTTAGAATGTTGAACTTCTTATCCTGGCACTGATTTTTAAACTAAGAACTCTCTTCCTTCCTCTTCAACTTTACAGAACCCCTTTCCTAAAAAATAATCAACTGGGTTATTGAAATTAGATGGAAAATCTAAAAATACTTATACCCAATAAAGAGATTTGAGCACATAAATAATCAACTGGGTTATTGAAATTAGATGGGAAATCTAAAAATACTTATACCCATAAAGAGATTTGAGCACATACCTGATGAAAAATATACTTTAGAGATCCCTATTAGTGAAAAATTGAAGAAACTCCAACAAAAGGGAACCTAATTCCTATATATTTCACCAACAAATACACTTTTTCTTCCTATAGATTGAGCAAGAGGAACCCATATACATGTGAAAATGTTTTTCTTCCTCCCTTTTTCCAAATCAACAGAATACCCATTTCATTTCTTTAGCTTTGTGAAGAAGAGAGCGTACAACTGAGAAGGGAGAATAATCTTTTATTTCTCAGAGCATTTGATTTTATTTTTCTGATATTTTATTTTATTTTTAAATTTAAATTGATTCAATTATTACTAGTGGCGACTAGGTCTCTATAAATTATATTTAGTAGCGATATTTCATAAGTTACCACTAAATATTTGGAGCCAAAAATTTTATTTTAGCAGAACTTTATGAATTGAGAATTAGTAACAACTATTGGTGGCGACACAAGATCACTTGCCACTGAAACTAAATATTTTGGAGTAACAGTGTATATTACTGTTGAATACAAAGTTATCGTAGCAACAAATAGGGTCGCCACTAAATGTCGTCACAATAAGTCATATTTCTTATAGTGAAGGGATCAAACCCCTATCAATTTCCATAATTTGTTAAATTAGCAAAACTACATAATAACGCTTGTCAAGGAACGCAAGGAAGCTGGGTTTTGGTTTTTGTTTTGCGGGAGTTATAATTGCATTGATACAATCTATGCTACCAATATTTGTATATATAATGACAATAGATTTCCTTGTAAATTTTATCGAGAAAACCTTGAGCAGTAATTAAATTAACTAATGGCATTGCATTGAGAGTGGCGAAGCCTTTATCAGCATTTACATTGTTCATCATAAATAGGGATGTTTATGGTTTAGATAAAAATCGATTCAAACTGAAGAAATGAACCAAATCGATATAATAAATAAATTTTATTTGGGTTTGGTTTAGTTTGGTTTAAGTTTTTCAAAAATCGATAGTGTTTAATTTGGGTTAGGGTTTGTTTGAAAAAATCGAAGAAATAACCAAACCGAACCGATAAATTATATTCATATATTTTATACATAATACATTATTTATAAAAATAATTTTTCTTATTTAATCTACTTATGAAAGTATAAATGATCAAGATGAGAATATTTATCTTATTGCTTTCATGTATATGAATGTATGTGACAATTCTTGATGGGAATAGAATGTCACTATCACTTTCTTCTAGGCCAAAATGGTGAATGTTAACACTTTTCTCACAATAAATTTAATGATTGAAAATTTCATAATATCGGTCATTCTGACTTTTTTTTCATTTTGAATGAATCGTTGTCACTTTTTCTACATTTTAAAGGTATCGTTGCTTTTATTTTGTATATGGTTAATAATCGAATAACCCAATGAAAACGAAACCGATAATAACCAAATCGATAAATGTATATTATAATTTGGTCGGGTTGGATTTGAGAATTTAAAAATCAAATTAATTGATTTAGTTTTCATTTTCACCAATAACCGATCCAAACCGACCCGTAAACACCCCTATTTATAAATACTCATGTTTATTATTCCCACTAAATACAATATAGTGGCAGTTATATTATTACTGCAAAATCCATAATTTGTTGTAGTGTTGTGTCAAGTTAATACAATCTTTGGATGTGGTTTTCCAGGAGGAGAGTTTGAGATTGTCTTCGTAGCTTGCCTAAGTGGCTGGGGGCGTCAAGCCATGGCTTTGTGCAAGCATCGTTGTCAGAACAAGGTGAACCTTAGCAATCATTAGAGGCACGGAGAGAAAAAAATTTAGAGAGAAATATTCTACACAATGCTAGAGTAGATGAAGCAGTGAGTGAAAACTAGAAAAATTCACAAATAATAATACTCATTCTATGGAGTTTCAATTTTACTTTCAAGATAACATCCACTTTCTAATTACATAGCTAGAACGTGAAAATTCTCTTGCAGAGACATCCAAAATGTTCACTCATTGCCAGTTTCGGAAACACTCACATGCCTAAGGAAATATAACTCGAGATTGCATATATACTTAAAACTTTAGGGTGGTGTGTGCACTTGAGACAATTGTATACTGGACTTGTCTCTTGCTTTTGAAAGCCAAGACCCAAACAAATTAGCATGTCCAATAAAGGAAAATAACTTCACTGATTAAGCACTCGAGGAAATCTAGATTACGATTTACTAACAATAACGGTTTGTCTTATGGATTCCCAATTAGTCCAGAATGAAATGTTTTCTCAAACACACAGAAATTAGGAGATTTAATGTTTATGATAGCAAATCCATTGAGCATATATATAATATTAATGTTATCAGAATCACGAGCTTTTCAAGGCAACCAGCCAGCCATGTAGTTATTCACACTTGGCCCTGCTCCTCCTACTGTTATTTGATCATTCTGAAACCTGACATAAGATTAGATAAAACAACTATTTGTAAGTTTTGCAGCAGACAACTGCCAACACAGGCATGCATGGATGAGTGTGGAATATCAATTTTTACTATATTTTGAATAATTTATACCAAGGATCCACAAGCATTTCACACACAATACAGTTACTATAAACAAATGATGGATTCATACAATATAGTATGCAACACAGCAAATATAACTACCTTATGCAAGGTCAACTTGTCACTATAAAATGCAATTTAATTGACTAGAGATTTGTTCGATTTCATTGGATGATTTTACTTTTTCTTAATCCAATTGTTTTTATCCTCCCTTGGATATGCCCACTTTTTTATCTCTTCGATACTCAAACTCACCACTTTAAAGTTGAAGGTAGAAGATGTTTACATTTGAGCAAACCACTCTAGTCCCATATTAGATGATGAGTTGTCTTCCCATGATAATCTTTTACCATTTCATATTTCAAACTCTTCTTGTTTAACAAGTAAGTCTATTTATCTCATTCAGCAGGGTATTGAAATTTATGTCTTAACATATATCTCCTCTCAAATTTCACTTGGTAAAAAGTAAATGTGGAGTAATATAGATGATAAATTTAATTGGACAAAAGAAGTAGTCCATCCGTCTTAAAAAGAATAATGTATTTTGATTTGGCACGAGAAAATTAAATAGTACTTTTTAATTTTGCGATTCTAATTAAAATTTATATTAAATATATCAAAATTATAAGCAAAACGTTAGGGAATTAAACCTATAAAATTATCCTTGATCTTTATTATAGTCAAACTGCAAGAAACACATAGAAGTAGAGACGTATGTTAAAAAGAGTTGAGGAGGTACCCAATTTGCAAAGTGGGTTCACATTCCAAAGGGTGAAAGAAGCCATCGCCCTGAGTTTGAGTTGTTTGCCGGCCGTAGCCAACATCTTGTGCATTCGGCTGCCACTGCAGATTTAGTTGGCTTCCTTCCATCAACTACAAATCAATTTTTCCATATTCTTATTAAAAATTTATTACTAACTATATCATACTTCATATTCTCTATCTGAGCAAGTAAGCATATTAATGTTTCTGTAAATAGTATATACTTCCTGCGGAGCACTATCAATTAAGATCCTTCTCCAGCAGATATTCTTTTAGATTATATAAATGTATTGTAATTATGAACAACCCTTTTAGTCAGGTCCAACACAGATAACATGCACTAACACTAAACCCATTATTCTTTATTCTATAATTACCACTGAGTACTCACAATGCACTATCAAGAAAAGAGAAACAGGAAACAATGCACCTACCCTTTGTTTTAAGGTTCTGTTGGCCTCGTTCAATGCATGTTCCTGCCATATCAAAATAAGTAGGAAAACTCAAAGATTTGTTTTATTTATTTATCTTATTCTTTTTCCGAAACAAACATTTCATTCATACCAAAAGTAATTCTAACGTAAAAGAACACAAGCTAAGTAGGAAGTTGAGGGTTGGTGTGACCAGTGCAGTTAATAGTTAGTTAGAGGGTGAGTTAGTTAGAATCTTCCAACTGAAGAATCTCATAAACACGTAGTTTGTAGGATCATTGAATATTGTTTCACTAGTCAGAAAGTGTAATCACATGTTTATAAAACACGAACAACACCTAAATAGTCACAGTCTATAGCGTACCTGTTACAGAAGTCTATACCTTTTGGAGAAGAACTCTTCACTAGAATCTTCAATGTAATATTTTTAAGAATTGGAGAAAGAAAAAGAGAAGTAGAAAACTTTTTTTCTTTTTAACGTTTCTCTCTAATCTTAAAACAAAAATCCTTTTATAATTATAAAATGATGCAACTATTCAGAAACATTCTAAATAGTTGTCACTTCTCTTTTTTAATATAAATTAAATATATAACAGATACATATTTATTTATTATCTAAATTAATTTAGTTGACTCACATGGATGACCCAAATATAATTCCTTCACAACTATGATTCTCGAGCTGTCAATGAGAGTTTGTTACCGTGCATTGTATAATTATGTGTGTATATGTGCACAAAATGATAGTCAAGTAACAGTTCCAGAGGTTCCATTTACTCCTTTCTTCTTCTTCATCAACACTCTTGTTCGCATTAGTTGTAATAGCTTTTTTATAGATCCTCATTACTGATCATAGCTTGAATGTTGAAAGCTCTAGAAGCTTGAAGTTTATTTAGTAGTTGACATCTAATCTATCAAAATCACCTATTACAGTCGGTTTAAACAAAAGAAAGCAATAAGCAAGTACAAGTAGAAACTATTTGCAGAACGCTTTAATACGCATTTGTTCATCCTGCACATCAAAATCACCTCCTCAAGGCGTATTTTTCAAAGATATTTTTTAAACAAGAAATTAACATATGTACCTTTCTCTGAAGATCTGTAAGTTGATCCAACATTAACTGAGTCTGGAAAATTGTAAACTAGTGTTCAGAGCAATTGAACAGAAACGAATCTAAAGGGATATTACTTTTTTTAGTGTAATAAAAAAAAATCTTTTTTTTTAATTAATAATTATTGGTGCAATATACCCGAGTTGATCTGATCTGTTTGAGCGCCATATCAAGCTGCCTCTCAAGTGATTCAAGTTCCTTGCTGTTCAAAGGACCAAGATCCTCACCAAGAAGATTCCTATAAAACATCAAAAAGAGTAGTAAACATCATAAATGAACAAATTAAATGAAGCTTTCTTCTTAATACGATATGTACCTCTGTGATCGCTGTAATGCTTCGTAACGTCCTTTAAGCTTCAAGTACTCCTGCTGGCTACTAATTTCCTATCATCATAAATAGTAATACAACATTTAAATTCGTTTATTTTGTCTTATGGATTGCAGTCAACTTTTTAAGTGCTAATAATGTCTCTACAAAACACTCTCTACCAAATAGCAAGCATCTTCAAAGTTTCAAGTCTCGGAAGTTATTCTTGTTATCATACCTTGGAATACTATGATAATTTATGTAACAAAATTAATAAATTTTATTTTACATCTCTTAAAATCACACAATTTCAGATTTTTATCGTAAAAAATTACTCAATTACATTTATTATTAAAATAAATTAATTTTTTATGACATATAAATCGGACACAACAAAAAAAAAAACAGTATGCTTCTCTCTTTCTTTCTTTCTTTCTCCAAGTATTCTCACAAAGCATGAGGCTTTTGAACGATTCTTTATGCTTATCATGCTTAAATTCTTCTTAAACAATACAGTCCTTTCATTCGGTATTGTTAGAATGTCATTTTCTTAAATTAAATAATTTTTTTTTTAAAACCGAGGAACTAAGCCGAATATAAGCTTAAACATATTAAATTAGAATGTGTAGTTTTATTGAAGGACAATTAGATTCATAAAATATTCTGTGTTAGCAGAAGTTAAATGCACTACAAAGTGTGTGACACAGACAGTCTAATCTAGGAGTATCAGTGGAACAGTTTGATCTATTATTTTTCAAAATTATGTCATCTCAATTATTTGATATTTTATAATATAGTAAATAATTTAAGGTTCGTGGTACATTTCCCATATTTTTTTGGAAAAAGTACATAAAATAAATCTAATTTTAAATTATTTACCTTTAGCAGACTCAATCTAAACTATTTATCCGTAATAGACCCATTACCAAAACTATTTACCTTTCTACCCACTTACTCCTTTTTATCATAAATACTATGAAATATACTCTAACAATATATAGAATAAGCTTAGTCCTTTATGATACTTTGGTGGTATAACCAATTGGTATATAGGATTTTTTTAAAAAGAAATAAGTAAGAAACAGATAAAAAAATTATAAACTCTAAATTAGTAGAAAATATATTCGTTATATACTCTGTCAGTATATTTATACCATATCGGTATCATATAGTATTGAGTTTAATAATCTGTGATACCCTGTTGGTATATGTATACCATATTGATATATCATACAAGCAGGTGTTGACGACAACATGACGTTAGCGCGTGAATTTTAATATTAGGGGGGCAAAATTTTAATATTATGGGGATACAAAATATAAATGGGGTATATGAATGTAAATAGTTTATTTTAAAGGGGTATAAGCTTAGTTTTCCTATTTTTTTTTATAAACAACTTTAATGTGTTACTTAGTTGTTTCAAATGTTCATATGATTTAAATGCATCACTTACAACTAAACTTGGGATGACTTAATTTCAAGAATTTCTATGCATATAGAAAATTGAGAAGTGTGTTAGATTATGAATTAGTATATTTCATGTTCGAGCAGTATATAAAATATTAGTATCTTTAAAAAAATCATCAATTTCCATATATTTTCACAAGTGGTATCTTTTTTCCACAGTTGTTATCTTGCACCACAAGCTTTGTATATGATAATATATACATATCTTCGGTCAACTCAAGTACAATTTGTTTGTGGTTAGCTTTGTTGATAAACTGTGATTCATTTTATTATTGTCTTCTATAAGTAGAAATAGTTCTACTTATTTTGATCTTAATATTGAAAGTATTTATTAAAAAGTTAATTTTCAATTCCACAACAATAAAAACAATCACGAAAGTAACTTTATTTCTATACAAAATACAAATATTTTTAAAAAATTGATATTGAACTCTAAATATCATGTTGTAAAAGAAAATTCTGAATCTTACTCCCACAAAATAACCAATATATTTGTTTGTCTTTTTCAGATTGCTTTTCCCTTTATTTGTTTTTTTTAGTTTCATTTCCTTTATATTCCTCGACATATCCTTTTCTATTGACATTTTGTCTTGTTTTTGTTCTTTATGTTTTTAACTCCTCATTTTTCTTTAGTTTGTACTTTAATATTCCTTAGAATTCGAATATTAAACTTTTTTCTTCAAATTTTTCTTGTTAAATAGTTTATCATATTTAATATTAAGAAATATTTTACATAGAAATAAAAAATTAAAAACTTTTGATTTTTCGATGAATAAATTATTAAATTGTTATTTTCTTAATAGTCAAACATTATTTTCTCTTTTAATCATTAAATGTGATATTTTTTAAGATTAAATAAAAAATATTGACACATCAGTTTTATTATTTTAATAATCAAGATAAAAAATTTAGTAGTGGTCGTATTATGTAACTTAAAACCAAAAATATGTTTATGCTATAATCCTTAAAAGTATTTTTAGAAAAAGTAATAATATTGTTCGTCAGAAGTTAACCAATAGAAACTCTTCATATTAACATAACTACAAAAATAATTCTTACAAGCCACAATAAAAGTAAAGATGTGAATGGATTCTTCTAGATTTTTTTTCCATTCATTATCCAATTATTACTTTTGCCCTTATATGAAGTTAAAATTATTAAAATGTCATTGGTTGTCCCTCTCATGACTTTTCTATATAATAGAAATATATAGCCAAAATTAATTTTTTAAACCATCCCAATCATATCGGTTTCTATTCGATTTGGTACAATTCGATTAACTTTTGATTTTTTTTGTTTTTAAAGTATCACTTAAAAATACATTTTTATCAAAATAATATTTCATAAGTGTATGGTTGAAAAAACACTTTAATTCACCAAAAAGTCAAGAATATAAAATCTCTTGCTATATTATTGATTTAAAACTTTACATGAGGATGTTTGCATAGAGTATCTATAGTATCTTTCAATTTGAAGCTTACTTAATTAAAGGATAATTAAAGGGCAAAGACGCAAAATCGTTCAATCACTAGACGCCTAAGACCTAGGACCTAAGTTACATTTCAACAACAATCCCACTAGTGGGGTCTGGGGAGGGTCGATTATACGCAGACCTTACCACTACCTCATAGAAGTAGAGAGGCTGTTTCCTAAAACCCTCATACATTTATATTTAAAAATTTTATAAAATATATTTATATATTAAATTTAACGTGTTAATATATAATATATATTTATATACATGTAAAGTTATTCAGTTCGGTTCAAATTTTTTTTATTTTTTTATAAACTAACAGACTATCCCAATTATTTGGGATTGTTATAAGCTAATAAAAGTCCACGGTTTTACTGTAGAAATGTTAAAAGTCCTTTGATATGGTTAGGTTCGGTCGACTCGATCGATTTTTCATATTTTTTTGACACTTTTAATCTAACCTAATGCAAACATTAGTGGCTACTTCCACAACTTCTACTTAGAGACACTCTATCCCTAATTTGTGTTTTATATACTTTGTTCTTTACAATATATTCAAGAGAAATAAGTATTTATTAGGAAATTGAAATTTAATAAACTGACTTAAATAAATAAGTGGTACTCATAAGATCAATTATCAATGTATTGTTTTTTTATTTTTTGGCAAAGCCATAAAAAATACTAGATATTCATGAAAGTGTTCAAAATAAATAAAAAAGAATTATATAGCAACTCAAATAG
>JAABOM020000049.1:1800697-1811816 GCA_011800125.2 Solanum clarkiae
TTCGAATCTATTGTAATATATTAGAAGCTTGTGCACGTGACAACCAGGTCTTGGGGGATTTTCATCAAATTGAATTTATATTTTTATTATAATTTCGCATTTCCAAGGTTATAGTTGGGTTGTAGGCTGACTTGTCTTGGTGGGATAAGACGAGTGCCATCACTCCTATTTTCGGGTCGTGACACCGGCCATCTTCATGGACCTAATGAATAGGGTCTTCAAACCTTACATTGATAACTTTATTGTGGTCTTCATTGATGATATTTTGATCTATTCACATAGTAGGGAGGAACATATGGGGCATTTGAGGGTTGTGATGCAAAGATTGAGGGAGGAAAAATTATATGCCAAATATGACAAGTATGAATTTTGGTTGAAGGAGGTTTCATTCATAGGTCATGTGGTGTCATGGGATGGTATAAATGTGGATCCTAAGAAAATTGATGTGATTAGAAATTGGCCTAGACCATTGACCCCGTCGGATATTAGGATCTTCTTGGACCTAGCAGGTTATTATAGAAGGTTTGTGAATGGGTTCTCCTCTATTGCTTCCCCTATGAAAAAATTGACTCAAAAGAAGGTTAAGTTTGTGTAGACCGATGAGCACGAGAGGAGCTTCCAAACATTGAAAGAAAAGCTTGTGTCCGCTCCTATATTGTCACTACCGAATGGCCTTGAGGGGTTTGTAGTGTATTGTGATACTTCACGGGTTGGATTTTGTTGTGTGTTGATGTAAAATTGTAAGGTCATAGCTTATGCTTCTAGAAAACTCAAGGTACATGAAAGAAACTACCCTGCCCATGATCTAGAGTTAGCCGTTGTTGTGTTTGCATTAAAGATTTGGCGTCACTACTTGTATGGGGTGCATGTTGATGTGTTCACCAATCATAAGAGTCTCCAATATGTCTTCACTAAAAAAGGCCTCAACTTGAGGCAAAGGAGATGGTTAGAACTTCTCTAAGACTATGACATAATGTGTATTATCATTCAGGTAAGGCAAATATGGTGGCAGATGCATTGAGTAGGGTGGCTATGAGTAGCCTAGCCCATGTTGATGGTGGTGATAAGGAGATGGCTAGGGAGGTGCATCAATTGGCTAGATTGAGGGTTAGGTTGGAAGAGGTTGGTAACGATGGTGTTGTTATTATTGATGGGTCTAAGTCTTCATTGGTTGATGAAGTGATAGCACACCAAGATCTTGACTCCTCCTTACTTGAATTGAAGGCCTTGGTGAAAGAGGGCAAAGTAAAGGTTTTCTCCTAAGGGGGAGATGGTGCCCTTAGGAACCAAGATAGGTTATGTGCACCTTGTGTAGATAGTTTGAGGGAGAAAATCCTTGACGAGGCCATAATTCCTCTTATTCTATCCACCCCGGCTCCACCAAAATGTATATAGACTTGAGAGATGTGTATTGGTGGGGAGGAATAAAGAGGGACATTGCTAAATTCATTTCTGGTTGCCATAGTTGTCAACAAGTCAAAGACGAACATCAAAGGCCGGGTGGCCTAACCCAAGATGTAGAGATTCCCACTTGGAAGTGGGAGGTGGTTAATATGGATTTTGTGGTTGGGTTTCCCAAGACTAAAAAAGGTTTTGATTCTATATGGGTGGTGGTTGATAGGATGACGAAATCGGCTCACTTTCTACTGATTAAGAACATATGGGGCCAAAGAGTATGCAAGGTCATATATCCATGAGTTAGAGAGGTTACACGGGGTTCCTTTGTCCATCATATTGGATCGTGGTGCATAATTAACTTCATACTTTTGGAGGTCTTTTCAAAGGGATCTTGGTACAAAAGTTCACCTAAGTACGACCTTCCACCCTCAAACGAATGGTCAAGCCGAAAAAACCATTCAAACCCTTGAATATATGCTTAGGGAATGCATATTGGAGTTAAAGGGTAGTTTGGATAGCCATCTTCCTTTGATTGAGTTTGCCTACAATAATAGCTATCACTCTAGCATCGGTATGGCTCCTTTTGAAGCTCTTTATGAGTATATTGTAGATCACCGGTTGGGTGGTTTGAGGTTGGAGATGTGTCTTTTTTGGGACAAGATCTGGTTATGGAGACTATTGAGAAGGTTAAGATGATTAAGGATAGGTTGAGGGAAACCCAAAGTCATCACAAATTCTATGTCGATATGAGAAAAAGAGACCTTGAATTCAAAGTGGATGATTAGGTTTATTTAAAAGTCTCTCCAATGAAAGGTGTGGTCCATTTTGGTAAAAAAGGAAAGTTGAGTCCACGATATGTTGGTCCTTATGAGGTCTTGAAGAGGATTGGCAAGGTAGCTTATGAATTGAAGTTACCTAGTGAAATGAAGTTGGTTCATCCGATATTCCATGTCTCTATGTTGAGAAAATGTGTTGGTGATCCTAATGCTATTATGCCTCTTGATGTTATTGGTGTTGTTGAGGATAACTTAACTTATAAGGAGATTCCGGTTCAGATCCTAGATAGGCAAGTGAAGAGATTGAGTAACAAGGAGGCGGCATCCGTTAAGGTCCTTTGGAGGAACTAACAAATCGAAAGTTCTACTTGGGAGGCTGAGGCGGACATGCAAAAGCGGTATCCTAATCTTTTCCACCCCACTAAATCCTAAGGTACTAATTCTAAGTCCCCTATGTGATTTCAAGTCTTATGTTTCAGCCCCTATGTCATTCATATGCATACATATTTAAGTTGGCAAGTTATAATGATTTTACACGTATATTAAGATTTTGAAAATGGTGTTTTAAATGTGATGTTGCATTCTTGTAGGGGCTGATTTGTTTATGATCACTCTTGTCTTGTACGTCTCTTTTACATTGGGAGATGAATGTTCCCAAGGGAGAGATATTGAAACGACCCCAAAAATTGCCCAAAAATGTGCCTTGAAATGCCCGAAATTAAATTCCATATATCTCAAAATCCGCGTGCGATATCAAAAATTCAACTTCATATTTTTGTTCAGGGGATCAAAATTAGGGGGAAAAGGGTCTAATCCCGATTTAAGATCAAATGATTAGCAATTTCAACTTTCATTATTTTCTTATCAAGAACCGATCTGCGATAGCAACGCGGCGTGCAACTATCACGGACATGTGTTAATATTACCTCCACGACAGGTCCGCGTCGCGGACCAAACGCGGACCTATGTATTTTGTTGCCAGTGATTTCTATCTCAGTCAAGGCTTTTGGGTCTTGGGCCTCTGTGTTCCCAAACGTACTTTTATCTCTACTTAGCCTTATTTCACCTTCATATCATCCTAAACATTCCCCAATACTCAATAAACACTTAGCCATATTTTCACTCCCAAATTCAAGTCCCAAACCCTCATCCTAAGCTAAGGATTTCCTTCAAGGTTCTTCTTCAAGCTTTAAGTCTCTATCTCCAATCTTCACGAAGTTCGTCTCTAAGCTAAGGTATGTGGGTTTCTTACATGGGTTCCTTTCACCCATGATACCCAAGCCTCAGTTCTCTCAAATTTCATGGTTTAAAGTTGATTTACAAATGGATCTTGATTATTGTAAAATTCACTGCATACTGTGTTAAAGCTATGTAAAATTGTGACTACTTTGCTATGTTTTGAGCTGAACATCTTTGATCTATTGTAAGATTTGAGAAGAGATTTTGATGTATATTGCTTGAGGGTGTTGCAACGTGTTGATTGGTAGTTTTACATGGATTTTCTTGCATGATTTCATCTCTATATTTCATGATTTTATACTAGCATTACACACCCTCTAAGTGTTTGATAAAATGTCCGGATGTGGTTTCTTGAGGAGTAGAAGGTTCAAAGTATGAGAATTAATATGATTGACTATATGATGATGAAATGAGCTTATTTATGTGATATATTATATAGACGTATTGCATTAGACCATGCTCGATACACGTAACCTAGTTGAGGGGTTAATGTCTCAACCACAAGGGTGATGGGTACTATCATTGCTAACCTTGATGATGGGTTTGTACCTCATACACTAGGGTGATTGGTGCTATAATCACTACCCTTGATGAGGGGTTTGTACCTCACAGACTAGGGTGATGGGTGCTATCATCACTAACCTTGATGAGGGGTTTGTACCTCACACACTAGGGTGATGGGTACTATCATCACTAATCTTGATAAGGGATTTGTACCTCACACACTAGGGTGATGGGTGAAATCATCACTAACCTACCAAAGGATTTGTACTTTGAAAATCTAGCTTGGTCTCTTCTACACATATGATGTCCTATATGAGCATGACTTAAGCATGTTTTACTTATGTATTGATCATACATGCCATATTGATATATTATGCCTATTGCCTATTGTATGCATTTTGATTAAAGTGCCATCTCTTGTTGCATTGCATCCCACATACTTAGTACATTCAAACATACTAATGTATACTCTTGCCTACATGATATTACCATGTAGGAACCGGTGCCCAAGTTGATCCTCCTCCTCCACGTGGCTAGGTCGGTACTACTCAAGCTTGTGGTGAGTCCTCCACTTTGGGGACCTTAGTCTATGTTGCTCTTATTATGTATTGAGTCATTCTTCTTTATTGTCTATTTTGACTATTAGGGTGAGCCCGATTGCTTTGTCTTGGCCCCTGCTATTATCTATGTATTAGATGTGTTTGTTGGACGATATAGATAGAGGAAAGAAAATCTCATACATGCCGAAGGTACATCTGAGACCTTATGTGCTGCTACCGTCTCATCCTCGATAGAATAATCAGTGCAGAGATTTATCTAAGCTAAGAGCTTTGACTCTTTTGTTCTTGATGACTATGATATGAAAGTGCTTTCCCTTAGCCCCGGTTGTCCCACTTTATTATCTCTTGATGCTTGTTTTTATTTATTCCGTGAACAAGGATGCGTAATGATGTTCTAAGAGGCTTGCTTGGGATCCTTTCGTGTTTCCCTTGCGCCGTTCATGCCTAGGCCCCAGGCTTGGGTCGTGACAGGTTTGTCATGATCTTGTTGAAACTAGTTGGGGCAATAGTTATTTTTTATCCATAAAATATAATTTTTTTAAAAAAAAATTATAACTAAATAATAACTAAATAAATATTTTTTTCGACTATTGAATCTTTGGACAATAATTAGCTTAATAATTATAATTACTTTCACGACAATATATTATAAACATGAGAGAAGAATGTCACAATAAAAGAGGAAAGAAAATAAGTGGATGCCAATAGTTTTATTTAAAAAAATACATTAAAAACTATTATTTTCTAAAGTTCTAAATTATTTCTTATGACCAAAACATTAATTAATATGAGTATCTGATAAAATACTCATGTCAATCAATATTTTAATAAACGTAAAAATTTCAAAGTGGCCAAGTAAAAGTGAACGAGAGAGTAATACATATAATTTTTTGTTGTTCAAATTTCATAATTAGCAAATCAATTAAATAATACAATTTATCAATTGACAACAATTGATAACAATAAGCATATTGATAAAATTTAATTTTTGACTTTGATTCAATGGCTAAATGCATTTTTCTTTTTTAACGTATAATTAATTTTTAATTTAAATGACATAAGATATTTATGTATATTTTGTAATTTATCTCTATTATTTTATTTTAAAATAAATGCTTTTTTTAATACATCTAAGCATTGACATTTTTAAAAAGCGATTATAATTTTTTAAAAATAATTGCAGATATATTGTGTATGTGACTTTTAATTATTCCTTATAAGTAGTTATAGCAATTTCACATATCTAGTTTTGATAAATAAATTAATGATACTCCATAATGATTTTTACAATAATAATAAAGACCCTTATAATTGCACAATTATAAAACAATGATGAGTTAATGATTACATTAGTAAATTTAAAAATATATTAAAATAAAATGAACTTGATATATCTCTTAACTTTGTCATTTAAAACTAATATATACCTCCCATTATAAAAGTAATTCATATATATTCACCTATTATAAAGTGGCTCAGTTATATCTATATCGTTAAAAAAATCGATCACACATACCTTTTTCATCTAGTGAAAGTGAAAAAAAAATAATGTTTTGATTTTGAATTTTAATAATTCATGTGGGGGTATAAATGATCCTTCTCACGCATATTTTTTTTTTTAATTGACTACATTGATTAAGAATATTTGAAAAAATTTCAATTCTTTTTTCATTTTCTCTTTTATTTTTAGTGTAAAAATATGAAAAACAAAAAAACATGAATGAGAAACAAATCAAAACTATTTTTTTCGGCTATATTGTAACTTATTTTTTATTTTTATAAAAATTGAGGCGTCTATGACAAATTTTATAAAAAATAATTACTGAAAAAATAAAGTTGTCCATCAAAATTAGCCATTGAACTAAAGAAGTAAAGAAAATAAAATCACAGGAATCAAATATCCTATCTCTTTATGAATATTCTTTTTAACAAGAAATTAAAAAATATATTTAAAATTGATTTTTTTACGTTTATTAGAGAAAAAGAGTATATGTGAGTCATTTGTGTAACAATAGGGATGTATATAAGTCAACTTTATAACAAAGAGTATATCAACTCTAAATGACAAAATTGAGATACATATCAAATTTTATCAATTAAAATAATAAGACATTTTTGATGAAAAAAAATTTATATCTAAATTTTTGCTAACATATGCAAAAAACAATTAAGACATAATTCTATTACTAATATCATTATTCATATTAAATGTTATATCATGTTTCTATATTATGTCATCCTAAGAATCAAAAGAAAAATTAATTATAAGAATTTAAAACCTTTCACATTTAGATCCAAAACCTAAAATCTCCCCCCAAAATGAAAAATTATAAGAGCCAAAATTTCCCTATCAAGTTTTAAAATCTCCCTCCCCCTTGGCCGGTTGGCCCCTTCCATAAAATAACAGATCCCCAATCCCTTCCCCCTCTTCGTTCCCTCCCCCTCCCTATTCTTTATTTTGCTTTTTTGTTCAACTTAAAAATTTATGAGATGCATTTTTAATTTTATTTTTATAGGTTTTCTATTCAAGGTGTGTTTATATTCTTTACATTTTAGAATTTTTGAATCCATCTTATGTTTATTTGATTGATTTATGAGTGAATTTTGATACTTTTAAAGTTTGAACAGTGTTTGAAGGAGCCATATATTTGGATGAAGATCCTTTAAAGAAATTCAAAAGGTTTAAAGTTTGAATATTATATGAAGGAGCCATATATTGGGATCATTCAAAGAAGTTCAAAAAGTTTAAAGATTTGTTTACTTTTTTTCTTGCTTTGTTATTTTCTTGTTTTTATTCTTTAAAAATTTAAGTAAAAGAATTATCTAAAACATATTTATTTTTTCATTAGTATTTTATATGTACACATATTTACATATTTAATTAGTTATTTCTTATTTTTGGTGCTAAAATGCTTTATCATTATTGACATTATAAATGGATTTAAGCATATAAATGATGAATTAAGATGGATGTTGATGAATTTAAGGTGCAATTGAAGATCTTAGAAGAAGAGATATAGAAAACTATGCCGTTTTAGATTCTAACAAGATGTATCAATAGAATTGTATATTGTAATTTATTCAAAATTATAAAATGCAATCAGCTATATGTAAATTTAAAAGAGTTTTTAAATTTTAAAAACAAATTCGGAATTACATTATGTAATTCTTGTGACTAACAAAGCTTGTTATATATATATAAGAGCTTTCTTTAATGTCATTAAAGAAAATGGCCTAGTTTTATCCGAAACTAAATAGAGTCTATTCCAAGTAAATGTTCGATTTCTTGGACAAAATATCCAACAAGGTATCATTGTACCTATCCAATGATCAATTCGATTTGCTGATAATTTTTGACTTTTCATAAATCTTTGTGAGGAATGTAACACCTCGTAAAATTACCGAAATGCCCATAGAAAATAATCATGCGCATAACACATCTTTTCAAACTCAGATGGTAAATCTGAGACTGGATTTGCAATCAGCGTGAAAATTGAGTAGAAAAGTAATCTCAATCAAATTTTAGAGCAACCAGATCGATAAATAATGTTTCGTAATTAATTCCGGGATAGTGTTGATGTGCACCCCAGGCGCGATGTGCCAAGGACTCGCACTCACACTTGTGTTTTTTTTGGAAAATTTTCAACAGGAATTGAAAACTCATTCAGAGAATTTTTGGAGGAAAATACACTGGTCCGCGCCCGAAGCATATCATGGACCTGTGTAATTTTTGGGATGCTTTTTTCCTTTATTTTGGGAAGGGTAATTTTATCATTCCCCAACCCCTTTTAAATTCCAAAAACGTATATATCAATCATTTTCTTCAAATTAAGGGTTTTCAAACCCATTTTTTCCTAGTTCCTAAACGACGGTTCTTGAGGGAGAAAAAAAAGAAAGTTGGGGGATTTCAAGATTTGAGATCAAATTCTTTGAAGAGAATTGATAGTTCTTTATCGCAGGTATATAAGACTATAGTAAAAACATGTGATTACTCTCCCATGTGCCCCATAGATGGTCATAGATGAGTTGAGAACCCATGAGTCCCCACACATGGTTCTTGAAGTATTATTTTGATGGTCATAGATGAGTTGAGAACCCATGAGTCCCCACACATGGTTCTTGAAGTATTATTTTGATTAAATTCTTGAATTAAGTTCCTATTATATTAATGAATTTTCTATATACAATAATATCTTGATGATGTCCTTAAAGTTGAGTAATTAATTGAATGTATGTTCATGTGTTCATTCACGTGAATCCTAATTGAGGACTATGGTTGCTTTTATGCATTAATTTGGAAATTCAGATTCGATGGTCATACTGAGCATGTTAAATACTTATGATTTCTTTAAGCATCTTTTATTGATTTTTCAGGAATGTAACTTTAGAAGCATGAGTTTTTGTAAGAAAACACTTGACATTTTAATGAGTTTTGATTGAATAGGCATTGAGCCTAAATGATGTCTTGAGTACATAGTGATGATGATGTAAATATAGTTTCTCATAATGCATTCATTGATGGATGATGGTGATAGTTGAGATAAGTGTTAAAGATGATTGATTTGATTGATGAGTCATGCATGTTTTAGTCTTAGGAGTATTATTTAGCACCGAGTTAGGTGAGAGGAATACTCTAGAACTACGTGTACTAGCATAGGATAGTCGTGCAGCACGTTCTGGCGACTCTTGTCCCAAAAGTTGTACATTCTCTTTGGATCCTAGAGAGAGACAGAGATAGTACGTCCTTTACCATCGCACGTTTAGGACGGGGGTGACAATGACATCATCTTCATTGTATCTCACCATAAGTTATGGCGGGGTGGATATATGTCGGTTAAGAGAACTTCAAACCAATATTGACTGATCATGAGTTTTCTAACAGACTTAGTATTTTCTTTTCAAATGTATATTCTAAGGAGCATGATTTACTTTAAACTTGCATGTTTTACTGAGTTGAGATGAGTTGAGACTTTTCGAGTTGAGTTAATATTATTTCCATATTATTCTGCCTATTTCGACTTTATTCAGCTATTTTATATACCAGTATATTTAACATACTGATGTCCCTCTTTGGGACCGTATCATTTCATGATATGGATACAAGATTTACAGATCATCAATAGGAGCATTGTTGAGGATTTGAGACGTTCAGCAGATTGGTGAGCCTCCCTTACTTCGAAGGATTCATATGATATTTTCATATTTCTTTAGAGTTAGAGTTTCTTAGCATTTATTTTGATTAAGGTAGCCAATAGATCTGTCACTGGCATCATCTATTAGTGATAGAGGTTTCATAGACTAGGGTTAAATTGTTGATTGATAAGACTGTTAACTAGTTCTTTTCTACTAGCCTTTTTATTATAATGTTATTTTGAGACTAGATGATGATGTGTCAATTTATTCCCTTATGTCTTCCGCTGATTAGTAGAATGTATGAATGAATGAATGTAATAAGTCCAAGTGCTTCACTTAGGGACTAGCAATAGTTTCCGAGTGCCATGGGAGAATTCCTCTAAGGTCTTGAACTAGTTCAAGCATTTATCAAGGATCTTCATTACTTTCCTGGCAGCATCCACTCTTGTAATCCATTCTATAATAGGCATGACCTTCACAAGCTTCTCGCCACGCTCATCGGCACCCACTTTAGTTGCCGAGAGTGAGTGGGATGTTATGGCTTCACTTGGCATCCACTTGATTAGAAATTCATTCTTCTTAGAGCTTTTCTTCCCTTTGCGTGACTTCTAATCAACATTCATCTTAACGTTGGCAGCATTGGCAGCGTCAAAGTCTCCTTCACTTGCAATATCCCTTAGTACAAACCTTGCTCTGATACCATATTATCATGGACTTAGAACTCTCGCTATGACTCTCATGCAGAACTTATTGATTTTCTCACGATTCTTTCACAATCTTGTAAATACAAGTAAGATTTTGAACTTGATCACTAAGGGAATGCTAGATTAAGAAGACAAGAGAGTTTTGTAAGAAAGAAGGCTTTTATTATGCTTAGAGAATGCTTACAATTTTTGGATTGAACCCTCCTATTTATGCTACTCCCTAGGGGCGAAAGTCTGAATAATATTTACTTTCTAAGTCCCTCAATATTTACAAATAAGCCCCTACTCTAGAAACCTCCACATATCCAAAGTTTTCTAAGAGCTTTAAGTTTTATCTGCAATGTTCTAGAGTCTTTTGAAAACCTCTCCAAGACTCTAGTTTCTTCTCTCTGTCTCTATATTCATCCCTTTTATCAATGATCAAGTGGCGGGTCATCACACATGGCCTATATTGATCTCATTAGGAAGATTCATTGATAATATATTTTGTCGCCATTCTTTCTTCAACTTTCTCAATCTAATTTAATCTTTTAACATGAGAATCATGTTATTCATAAACCTTGATCTGATATAAATTTTAGAAGCAGGGAATTGTATAGCCATAAGGGTACCCTAGGCCTATGTCACGACCCAAACCCCGGGCCATGACTAGTGCCGATTAGGCACTTAGGCCATTATTAAATTCCAACACTACATACTAAAGTTCAATAATTCTACCGAAAATTCGTCAGAGTTTCCTTTGTAATACGGACTAACCGCACCTGCAAGGAAAACTCAGCAGCTCCCAGACAACAGTATAATAACA
>JAABOM020000049.1:1811916-1859994 GCA_011800125.2 Solanum clarkiae
CACATAAAGTACATGATCCCACAGTATAACTAAAGGTGGTCTTTTATGCTACACCAGTGTACAGTTTCACTTGAGTTATTATATCATATATAGTGTTTCCTGCCTTACATACTCAGTACATTATCTCATACTGCCATCCCTTATGGGGGACCTGCATTTCATGCTACAGGTACAGGTGCTAGTAGATCTCCCCAGTAGGAGTACAGGATATTCAACTGCTGTCACCAAGCTCCAGGTTGATTCGGGGCTTTGTATATGTCTAGAGCTTACATGTTTTATTGCACAGTTTGTTGAGACGGGGCCTGTCCCGACCCTTATCAGATGTCTTTCTTTGTCTAGAGGCTTTCTAGACTATGTAAAGTAAAATGTGGTCATGTCTAATACTATAAATACCGTGGCCCCAACGGCCTAGATATATGCATTTCCTTTTGGCTTGTTATCATTGCTTGTCTTCTTAAAGGCATGTCAAATGCAACAACCCCTTATAGTAGTATAGAAAGCACATAGTTACATGTTAGTTCTCCCGAGCCTTATCAGCAACGGGTGCCAGTCCGCCCTAACGGGACTTTGGGGCGTGACAATAATACATAAATAGAAAGAGATCATCATCATAGACTAAGCAACTAGTGCTTAGAATCCAAAGTTTGGCACCCCCTTGGAGGGTGATCAAGCTATATAGCCCTTAATCGGTAGATGAACATCACACCCTTCATCAAGGTGGCCAATGTATCAACCCCTCAACAATGGTTAATGGACATCCCACAATACATTTAGTTGGTCAAGGTATCAACCCTTTGCTAGTTAATGGACATCATACCCTTCTATTAGGTGGTCAAGGTAACACCCTTCTAAACTATGTGCCACCATAGTAATATACATTATCTCTCTTATGTCTTTCTAGTGGATCCATCTAGTTATACCACACCTTGTCGAGGGGGTGACATCCTCAATCACCTCGATGAGGGGGTGACGTGCCTTTTATTATTCATTTTATGGATACCATGGCAAGTAGACCACACCTTATCGAGGGGGTGACATGCCTTGATCACCTTTTCGAGGGGGTGACATGCCTCAATCATCTTGCCAAGAGAGACATGCCTTAGATTCCAAGTAGTAGCTTGCTTGGTCTATGTCGGTTAAGGTCTCTTCCCACACATATATTATGTAGTATGAAAGTTGAAAGATATACAGGCATTATCTACTTCACGCATTAATCATGCAGGCCATATTGATATTATACTTATCCATTACTTATGATTATGTATTTTGACTATATTCGCTTATGTCTTGTTGAATTGCATCCCATATACTCAGTACATTCAAACATACTAATGTACACTCTATGCCTATATGATATTACCATATAGGGACCGGAGATCCTTTTAATCATCCTCCACGTGGTTTGTTTGGTACTTCGGAGATGAGCATTGGCGAGTCCTCAAGTCTGAGGACACTATCTATATTACTCTTGCTATTATGAGGCTTCATGATGTTGAATACTTGTTATTATGAGGGTGAGCCCGGAAAGTGTCCCGATCAAAGTTAGAAGTGTCGTGGATATTATGATTATGCTATGAGCTTAACTCTTATACGCTTTTATGACTATCAAAGACCTCCCTTAGTCCTGCTTCCCCTTTAGTATATCTCTTGTTGTTGTTATTTTGCTTTCGCGACCAAGCATGTGTGATTGATATGCCAAGAGGCTTGTTTGGGGTCCCCTCGGGTTCCCCATTCACCGTGTCATGCCTAGGCCCTAGGCTTGCAATGTGAAAAACTTGGTATCAAAGCACTAGGTTATTAATGGGCCTTGAAAATCTAACATACCACATCGATTAGAGTCTTACGCTTCACAACTATGATTGGGAGGCTATAAGGCATTTTAGGTAATTTTTTAATTTGTCATGGTCTATATCGTGCTTTTGATGTAACCGGAAGGCTTTTCCCTGACAAATGCTCTTTGCTCTGCTAGATCATATGGATTCCAAGAGAGATACTAAGGAGAGCCCAAACAACCAAGGAGCAACCAGCCCCTCCCGCTCCTCATGTTCCTTAAGATAAAAGGGTAGCCCAAGACGAGTTTCGAGATGCTATCATAATTTTAGCCCATCCTATGACTAACCAAATGAACCAAGGGGCCTAAGTTCCTCATGCTCCCACTTTGTCCTCAAGAGTGAAGTATTTCACAAGAATGAATCCACTTGAGTTCCATAGATTAGAGATGAAAGAGGATCCCTAAAAGTTCATCAATGAGGTGTACAAGGTACTACCATCATGGGGGTCAATTCGGAGGAGAAAGCGGAGTTAGCAGACTACCAACTCAAAGGTGTGGCCTAAATTTGTTTCACCCAATGGAAATTAGAGAGTAGAGATAATGATGCTATTTCTTGGGAGGAGTTTAAAGCCATATTCCTCAACCAATTATTTCCTATCGAGTTAAGGGAGGTTATGATGATGTAGTTTATGAACCTCAAGCAATGTTCCATGAATGGAGGGAGTATGTTCTCAACTTCAACAAGATCTCCAAGTATGCTCCACAATTGGTCGTCAAACCTAGTTCAACGATGAACAAATTTGTGTCGAGAGTGTCCGACTTGGTTAATGAAGAATGTCATACCACCATGCTAGTAGGTGATATGGATTTGTCTCGGCTCATGAAATATGTTGAGTAACTAGAGGGGCAAAATCTTAGAAAGAGAAGAAGTGGTGAGTCCAAGAGGGCTTGATTTAAAGGTAGTTTCCAAGGTTCCAAAGGAGGCCAGTTTCCTCAATGCCACAAGTTCCAAGGCCAAGGGTCATCCAATGTTCCTCATAAAAGATTTTCTAATAATAATATAAGATTCCAAGGTGTTGATCATGGAATGTCTAATCCTAAGTGCCAAAGATGTGGTAGAAACCATAGTGTCCTATGTTTGAGAAACTCTAATGCTTTCTATGGTTGTGGTGAAGTGGGTCATAAGGTTATCGATTGTCCTCATTGCTGGAAACAAAGGTAGAGATAGTCGTCCTCAAGGCCAAGGTAGAAATACGGGTCCAAGGGCAAAGGTAGGCTGACAAAGGGGTGCGCTAAGGCAAAATAGGTTCTATGATCTTCAAGAAAGGCAAGCAGTAGATGAGGTGCCCGATGTCATCACCCGTATATTAAAGGTTCTTTATTTTGATGTGTATGCATTGATATATTCGGGTGCCACTCTTTCTTACCTTACTCTTTTTGTTGCCAAAAATCTTCATGTGAATCCCAAATTGTTGTGTGAACCTTATGAAGTGTCAATATCCATTGGTGAGTCCATTGTTGCTAAAAGAGTCTATAGAAATTATCCTGTGTTCATATTCCATAAAATATTGCCTTGTGAGTTTGTTGAATTAGATATGGTGGACTTTGACATCATTCTTTGGATGGATTGATTACATGTATATTATTCTTTCATTGATTATAGAACCCGTAGGGTTAAATTCTAATTTCCTAATGAGCCCATCCTTGAGCAGGGAAAGTCATGTTGTGGTGGTCAAGGGTAGATTTATTTTTTATCTTAAATCCCAACGATCAATTTTTAAAGGTTGCCTTTATCATCTTGTGAGGGTTAGGGATGTAGAGTCCAAAGTCTTTCCTACTGAGTTGGTTTCAGTGGTCAATGAGTTTCTTGATGTCTTTCCCAATGAGCTCCTCGGTGTTTCTCCCGAAAGGGAAATATGCCTTGGTATAGATCTCCTTCCCAATACAAAACCTATTCCTATTCCCATTTACTGTGTGGCCCCAGCAGAATTGAAGGAGTTGAGGATCACTTGAGGGATATGTTGGAGAAGGGTTTCATAAGGCGTAGTAAGTCACCTGGGGTGTAGTAGTATTATTTGTGAGAAAAAAGATGGTTATCTTAGAATGTGCATTGATTATCGACAACTTAATAGGGTTACCACCAACAACAAGTACCAATTACCAAGGGTTAATGACCTTTTTGATCAACTACAAGGGGCTAGTCACTTTTCTAAGATTGATCTTTGGTCCAGATACCACCAAATGAAGGTGAGGGAGTGTAATGTTCCCAAGACGACTTTTCGGACTAGGTATGGGCATTTTGAGTTTGTAGTAATGTCCTTTGGGATGACTATTGCATCGGCTATATTTGTGGAACTCATGAATAGGGTCTTTAAACCCTGCCTTGACATATTTATGGCCGTCTTTATTGATGATATATTGATTTAATCCCAGAGTGAGGAAAAGCATGTGAATAACTTGAGGGTGGCATTGTGAATTTTGAGGGATGAAAGGTTGTATACTAAATATGAAAATGTGAGTTTTGATTGAAACGGGTTGCATTTTTGGGGCATGTGGTGTCGGGTGATGGCATTAAGGTGGATCCTAAGACGAAGGAGGTAATAAGAAATTGGCCTAGACCATTGGCTCCATCGGACATTAGGAGTTTTTTAGGTTTGGCAGGTTATTACCAGATGTTTGTAAATGGTTTCTCTTGTATTGCCTCCCCTATGACTAAGTTGACACAAAAAGAAGGCAAAATTGGTATAGGCCGATGAATGTGAAAAGAGTTTCCCAACTTTGAAAGATAAACTTGTCTCCGCTCCCATCATGGCTCTACCAGAAGGACTGGAAGCATTTGTGGTATATTGTGGAGCCTCAAGTACTGGATTGAGGGTGTGTTTTGCTACAAAATGGTAAAGTGATAGCATATGCCTCTAGACAACTTATGGTACATGAGAAAAATTATCTCACCCACAATCTTGAATTGGCGGCCATGGTGTTTGCTTTGAAAATTTGGCGTCACTACTTGTATTGGTTCATGTTGATGTGTTTACCGACCACAAGAGTCTCCAATATGTGTTCGCCCTAGAAGATCTTAACTTGAGACAAAGAAGGTGGTTAGAGCTCCTTAAAGATTATGATATGAGTGTGCATTATCATCCCGATGAGGCTAATGTTATGACCGATAATCTAAGTAGAGTGTCCATGGGTAGTCTAGCTCATATTGATGATAGTGGCAAAGAGGTGGCTACTGAAGTTCATCGGTGGCTAGATTAGGGGAAGTTAAAAATGGTGTTGTAATAGTTGTTGATGGTATTAAGTCTTCTTTGATTGAGGAGGGAAAGGCAAAACAAGATCTTGACCATGCCTTGCTAGAGTTGAAGGCCTTATTGAGAGATGGTAAAGTGGATGTTTTCTCCCAAGGGGAGATGGTACCCTTAGATACCATGGTAAATTGTGTGTGCCAAATGTTGTGGAATTGAAAGGGTTGATCTTGAAGGAGGCTCATAATTCATCCTATTCTATTCAACCCAGTTCCATGAAAGTGTATAGAGACTTGAAAGAGGTGCATTGGTGAGGTGGTATGAAGAGAGATATTGCTAAATTTGTGTCAATATGTCATAATTCCCAACAAGTGAAGGCCGAACATCAAAGGCCGAGTGTCCTAGCCTAAGATATAGAAATTCCTACTTGGAAGTGGGGAAGATCAACATAGATTTTGTGGTTGGGTTGCCAAAGACTAGAAGACACTTTAACTCAATTTGGGTTGTTATGGATAAAATGCCAAAGTCGTCTCACCTTCTACCGGTCAAAACCACTTATGGTGCTAAAGATTATGTCATGTTGTATATTCATGAGTTGGTTTAGGTTACATAGGGTGCCTTTGTCTATCATTTCGGATAATAGTGCTCAATTCAATTCTCACTTTTGGAGGCCCTTCCAAAGTGGTCTTTGTACCAAGGTTAAGATTAGCATGGCTTTTCATCCTCAAACGAATGGTCAAGCTAGAGGATTACCCAAACTCATGAGGATATGCTTAGATCTTGTGATTTGGAGTTTAAGGGTAGTTGGATGAACATTTCCAATTATTGGATTTTCTTACAACAATAGCTACCACTCAAGCACTGGTATGGCTCCGTTTGAAGATTTATATGATAGGCATTGTGGATTTCCGATTGGGTTGTTTGATGTAGGGGAGATGGCTTTGCTAGGTCCGAATTAGGTTACGAAGCCTTGGAGAAGGTGAGATTGATAAAGGATAGATTGAAAACAGAACAAAGTGGACAAAAGTCCTACTCCGATGTGAGAAAAAGAGATATTGAGTTTATGGTTGGTAATTGGATTTACTTGAAGGTCTCACCCATAATGGTGTTGTCCAATTTGGCAAGAAAGGGAAATTGAGCCCAAGGTTTGTGGGTCCTTACAGAGTTTTAAGGAGAGTTGGTAAAGTTGCATATGAGTTGGATTTGCCTATGGAGATGAATATGGTTAATTCGGTCTTCCATGTATCGATGTTGAGAAAGTGTGTGGGTAACCCAAGTGCTATAATTCCCTTAGAAGTTGTGGGTGTTGTAAAAGATAATTTGACCTATGAGGAGGTCCCGGTAGAGATTTTGGATAGATAAGTAAAGAGATTGAGAAACAAAGATTTTTCATCTGTCAAGGTCCTTTGGATAAATCAACAAGTTAAAAGTGCCACATAAGAAGCCAAGGCTAAAATGAAAAATCAATACCCATATCTCTTCCATTTTATTCAAGCCAAAGGTAATAATTTAAGTCCCCTAAATGCTTTCCAGTCTTAAGATTCAGCCCTCAAGATATTTTTGCATGAGTCATGTCCATGGTAACAATTTTATAGTGATTTTTGATATTCTTGTTGAGACTTTTCGAAAATGATGTTAAGTGTATTTGTTGCATCCTTGTCGGGCTGAAATCTTAATGATTAATTCTCTCATACATGTTTCTTTGACATTTGGGATGAATGTTCCTAAAGGGTAGATATTGAAATGGCCCTCATGTGCTTCCGAAAGCCCCATAATCGGAATTTCCATGTATCTCAAAATTCGTGCGTGATATCGAAAATCTGACTTGATATTCTTGATCAGGGGCAAAATTGTGTGAGAAATGGGTATAACCCAGATTATAGATGCCAGTAGTGGAAGATAATTTTTTTTGCTAATTTTTTATTTCCAGTGTCCTTGATTTTCTATTTAGTCCAAGGACATTGGACTCATAGCGCTATGCCCATTTAAACATGAAATCTCTCATACTTAGCCATTTTTCAACTCTATATAACTCAAAACCCTCTCAAAGACCTCTCCAAGACTCTACCAAATATCTCATAACAATTCAAGGATTTCAAACTTAATTTTGGGACTGAAGAGTTCAATCCGTGCTTCAAAGTCCCTTCAAGATCATCTCAATAAAACCCAAGTGTAAGGTATGTTGGTTTTCATCCATTGGGTCCTTTCACCCATGATGCCCAATCTTTCTTTTATGGAAATTACACGGTTTCCAGTTGTATAACCTATGGGTATCTCATATTATGAAATATGAGCATGAATTATGTTGGGGTTTTTTCAAAGTATTGTTGATTATGCATAAACATCTTTTTTAAGTTTACACTATGAGTTAATCTTTGTCTATTGAGACTATGCTTGTTTTGAGCTATAAAACTATGATCTATTATGAGTTTTGATAATTAATTTCAAGGTACCCTACATGAGGTTTTTACTATATGTTAGTGGGTTCATTTGCGTTGAGTCTACTCATATTATTTTGCTGTTGAATTACAAGATTTTTAATAAGTATCATGAACCCACCAAGTGTTTGATAAAATGATGTGACAAGAATTCTCAAGTTATTGATGATCTATTACATGATTTACAAGTCAAGTGACTATATGATGATTAAGGGCTTTTAAGAAAGTATTGAATTCATGAAAATTATCTATGATGTTGCAAGTGTCAAGTTAAGCCCTATTTCAAGATTTTTACCACTTGGAAGCGATTCATGTTAAAGCAAGAGATCACGTATAACTGTTATCTATTTTCATGGTGGAGTTAGGCCCGCTATTAAAGGTCAAGCATGTTTATGAGCTACTCAAGTCAAGTTATCATGTCTCTTTCAAGTTACTCATTTTATGACTAAAGTATGATTATTTCAAGTATTTCGTAGGATTAGACTTAGCACCGATTGAGACTTAAGATGGAGACTCGACTCAAGGGTCCTTATATAAAGTCTTAGTCTCTAAACTATGTGCCACCATAAGATTATACATAATCTCTCCTATGGCTTTCTAGTGGATCCATCTAGGTATACCACACCTTCTTGAGGGGGTGATATGCCTCAATAACCTTGACGAGGAGGTGACATACTTTGGATTGTTCATTGTATGGCTACCATGGCAAGTAGACCATGCCTTTTCAAGGTGGTGACATGCCTCGATCACCTTGTCAAAAGGGTGACATACCTCGATCACCTTCTCAAGGGGGTGACATGCCATGGATTCCAAGTAGTTGCTCACTTGGTCTATGTTGGTTAAGGTCTTTTGACACACGTGTATTAGGTACTATGAAATTTAAACGATTTACAAGCATGTTTTACTTCAAGCATTGATCATGCATGTTGTATTGAGATTATACTTATCTATTGCCTATGATTATGCATTTTGACTATATTAGCTTATGTCTTGTTGCATTGCGTCCCACATACTTAGTGCATTCAAATGTACTAACCCAAACTCTGCCTACATGATATTAAAATTAGGGACTGGAGGTCCTTTCGATATCCTCGACGTGGCTAGTTCAGTACTTCAATGATAAGCATTAGTGAATCCTCAAGTCTAAGCACACTATCGACATTACTCTTACTATTTTGAGACTTCATTTTGTTGAACACTTGTTATTATGAAGGTGAGCCCGGAAAGTGTCTTGGCCCCTGATCCATTCCAAGTTAGAGTTATTGTTGGATATTATGATGCACTATGTTATATACTTGACTCTTATTTTCTTTTATGACTATCAAAGACCTACCTTAGTCCCGCTTCCCTATTATTATATCTCTTGTTATTGTTATTTTTCTTCCGCGACCAAGGATATGTAATTGATATGCTAACAGGCATTTTTGGGTTATCTTTGGGTTCCCCATTCGCCATCTCACATCTAAGCCCTGGGTTAGGGTCGTGACATCAAGGGGTCCATCACGTATCACCTGCTCTAGCTTACGAGGTCGTCGTATATCTGCCTCTTGTCTCGACTCCCTCAAGATAAGCTCGAGCTCCCTATGCTCAGTCAACCTGGTATGAAATCGTGTGGCATCAGGATCATCGTCTGGGTGAGGCGTTTTCTTGTTGGAAGGATGGATAGGCTCATCAGGAGCGAAAAGATCTACCACCGGCACCGGAAGTGTGGTCTCTTGTAATGTCTCCAGTGCTGCCAGTGTTGTTAGCATATCGACCCGGAGCTGCTGGGTCTCCATCTGGATATCGTCAAGTTTGCCAGCCGCACTCTGCTCAGGCTCTACTGTACCATCACCTTGAATGTGTCAATGCGGTCATCAACAGTGGAGAGATGGTCCTGAATTATAGTGATAATAAATGCCTACATGGAACTCTTCGTGTCTTCAATTGACTAGCAGACCCATGGCCTAATCTGCTGAACAAGATGATTTAAGTGTGACTCAGCATGAAATAATCTCTGCACCATGGCCTGTATAGATATAGTGGAAAAGTAAACCATGCCCATGGGAGTATCCTGGGATGATGTGACCTGTGGTGGAGGAACAAAAGTGGTAGGCCCCTTTTCCTCATCCGCCTCGGGTTGCAGGGCCAATGCTCAGTAGAAGTAGTAGTGACGGTGGTCTGTGGAACCTCAGATGGTGACACTAGGGTTAACTTCTCTGGCATAAGAGTAGGCTGGTATTGTGCTCACCTGAGTGCCACCAGCTTCTCCTCAGCCTTGATAAGGCTGGCATCCAAAGTACCCTGGGCCTTGATCAGTTAGTCCAGCTGGTGTAAGCTCTCCACCCTCGACTCTAGACAAAGTTTGTATATCAAGCAAAGGAACATGATAGAGGTGGACCTTTTTAGGGCGACCTCGTGAATCTGCTCAGTGGTGAGGCAGACCCAATCAATATCGTAACCAGCCAAGATATTGGCAACTAGTATTGCATACTATAGCATCAGAGTGTTATCAGCAAGAGTCGATTGTATGCGTGATCGAATAACCACCCACCAAAACTTTGCGGGGAAACTGAACAAAGCCTTGACAATAGGTTCTAAGTGTGAGGCAACCCATGCAGGTTCCTGACCCTACTCAGCAACATAACCAGTCACCCATCAGATTAAGTTGGCTCTGTGCTTTGAATTTCTCATCAACAATGGGTCCCTTCTCTTCCTCACCCTATAGTCAATCATTACGGTGGATCTGGGAGAAGGGAACTCTGGCCCAAATAGCATTTAGCAGAAGGTGGTCTCTAATATGTTCACCTGTCAGCCCGTCACTCTCGTCTCGATCTGGTTAGGCTAAGCTAGGGGCTTCTTCCCTTTGGGAAACGTCCTATGAATAGTGGCAACATGTGACTCAAAGAACTCGCTCACCAAAGTTAGGGAGTATTTTCCAAGTGATCTTGTCAGCCAATGAAGCCCATATCTGATCTTCATGTCCTGGAGACCGAGGATACAGCCTAGTCTGTCTGGGATTACTCTCGACTACTCATAAATGTAGCAGGCTCGCTTGCCTCACTCTATTTGCTGCATGTCCTCAGTATAAATAGTTTGCATGCCCTCGACGCACCACCAAATAGTAAGAGCGTCAGGTGGGGATGAACGAGGCAATGTAGAGGACTCCATCTCCGGAGCTTGACTCGAAGTTTTACTCCTCTATAGATGGAGTCATCTGAATAGAATCTCTCCTGTCATGGTGATACGACACCAAAAAGTGTTCAAAAATGTGCCTTTGAAGTGGCCAGAATCATGAATTCCATATATCTCAAAATCCATGCATGATATCAAAAATCTTGCTTCATATTCTTGTTCAGAGGGTCATTGTTAGTTGAAAATGGGTGTAACCTCTATTTAAGAGCAAATGGTTAGCAATTTAGATTTTTCAAGAATACAAATTCCAGTGAGGCTTGCGGCTAGGGCAATAGATGAAGACATACTTTTTCCGAGACAGGTCCGCGACATGAACTTGTGTATTATGCTGCCCAGATAATTTTGTGCAATCCAAGTCTTTTGGGTCTTGCGCCTAAGTGTTCCAAAATGTGAAAGTACCTATACTTAGCCATTTTTCACCCTCATATCATTCTAAATGTTCCCCAATAATTATCCAAACACTTTTCCAAGTATTTTACTTCTAAACTCAATTCTCAAAACCATCTCCAGGTGTAAGGATTTCCTCTCAAGCTTCAAGTCTCCACCTCCAATCTTCATCAAGTTCATCTTCAAAGTGAAGGCTGTACGGGTTTCTTTGGTGGGTCGCGTTCACCCATGATACCCAAGCTCTGTCTTTACTCGAAATTGCATGATTTAAATTTTACTTACTCATGGGTCTTATCTATTATGAAAATCATTGCACAATATGTTGAGGTACATGAAATTGTGACTGTTTTAACATGTTTTGGGCTATGAATCTAAGATCTATTGTAAGATTTGCTAAAGAGTTTTTGATGTATATTGCTTGAGGGTGTTACCAAGTATCTATTGAAGGTTTTACATTGAATTTACTAGCACTATTTCACTCTTGAATTGCATGGTTTTATAGTAGCACTACCCACTCTCTAAGTGTGATAAAATGTGCGATTATGGATTATTGAGGAGTTGAGGGCTCAATGGTTGTCTTATGAGTTGAATGACTGTATGATGACTATATGATAAAAGAATGATGATGAAATTCATGTATGTCTATGATGATGATATGGTGACGAAATGATGATAGAATGATGAGGACATGATGATGACATGCATGTTTATGATGGTTATATGATGATGGAATGAGAATACAATGATGATGAAATATATGTATGGATATGATAACTAGATGATAATGAGAGGGATGAATGTATAAATTATGTTAATCAATATGGTGTTGGCTTGTGACCATGCACTACTTGGGGGTTATGCGCTGAGTAATCGTGTCAGGGGGTTCATACCTTCATATCCTATCAAGAGCTTTGTATTCCATTCACCACGGTGGTAGGGTACAATGATCCATCAACCATGTTGGGGGTTTGTGTCCATCAACCAATCAGTGGGTTTGTACTTCAGTTACCATAGGTGGTAGGGTGCGACTATCCATCTACCATGTTTGGGGTTTGTACCCATCAACCTTGTTGGAGGGTTTGTACTCCATCAACTATGTTGGGGATTTGTACCCATCAACTCGTTGGGAGGTTTATACGTCAACAACCTCGTGAAGGGGTTCGTACCTCATGTGCCTCTCCAAGTGGGTGATAGGCTTTGGATTGCACTAAGAAATGGTCACTCCCTCCACATACATTATGTTCTATGAAAGTATGATTTAACCCAAACATCTTCCATTCATGTCATGTTGCCATATGCTCATCTATTGTCTAATTAAGCATATTGACTATGATGTCAATCTATTGTTCAATTGCATCCTAGATCATTTGTATATTCAAATGTACTAACGCATACTCTATGCCTACATGATATCACCATGTATAAACTAGTGTACCACTTGATCATCTTCCTCCACGTGGCTAGTACCACTTCTATCAAGCTTGTTGGTAGGTCCTCCGTTGCTGGGATGTTACTTATGATCTCTTGCTATGTATTAAGACTTTCTCTTAACTTATGTATTGACTACGAGGGTGAGCCCGGTTGCTTTGTCTTAGCCCCTAATATTATCTATGTAGTAGAAGTATTATTGGACATGATACGTATCTATGATTTGACCTTAAATATATTGACTCTTGATGTTTATGATATGGAAGTTTACCCTTAATCCCAATTTCCCTTGTTTACGTTTATCTCTTATTGTCATTCTAATTGCTTTTGCGACTAAGGATTTGTAATGATATGCTATGATGTTTGTTTGGGGTTCCTTCGAGTTCCCCATTCACCGATCACTCCTAGGCCCTAGGCTTGTGCGGTGACAAAGGTGGTATCAGAGCACTAGGTTGTTAGATCCTCAGAGTCCAACACACCTCATTGATTAGAGTCTTATTCTTGGTTGTGTTGTGCACCACAACTCTGAGTAGGAGGCTATGAGATGTTTTAGGAAATTTTCCCATCTTCATGTTCTAAGTCATGCTATAGAGTTGAAATAAGCTTTCCGCCTAACGCTTGTTCTTTTCTATTCTAGATCACGCCTAATATGAGGGGAAAATGAGCCCGCACGCCGGAGGAGCAACCCCTAATGGAGAGCTTAGGTATGCTCTCACCTTGCTTGTACAAGTGGTGGCTAATCAAGTCAGCCAAGGGGCCCAAGCCCCTCGTGCTCCAACAGTGGCTTCTGACTTGAGAGACTTCATGAGAATGAATCTCCAGGAATAATAAAGGTCCAAGGTAGATATGAACTCTCAAGAGTTCATTGATGAGGTCTACAAGATATTGGCTATCATAGGCGCGAGACTAGAAGAAAAAGCAGAGTTGGCGGCCTACCAACTCAAATGGGTAGCACAAATATTGTACAACCAACGGAAAGAAGAGAAGGGAGTTGGATATGTGGTGCTTTGGGAAGAGTTCAAAGTGGCTTTCCTAATCGATTTTTTCGTCTTGAGCTTAGGGAAGCTAAATTGGTGGAATTTATGAATTTGAGACAAGGCTCAATAACTGTGAGGGAATATGCCCTTAATTTCAACCAACTTTCAAAGTTTTCTCCTTACTTGGTTGCCGACCCAAAGTCAAGAATGAACAAATTTATGATGCGGGTTTCCGACTTAGTGAGTAAAGAATGCTAGTCCGCCATGTTGATCGGTGACATGGACTTGTCCCATTTGTTGACCTATGTTGAACAAATGGAAGAAGAGAAAATTGATGAAGATGAGGAGTTATAAGGACAAAAGGGCCTATATTGAGGGTAAGTTCCAAAAAGGTGGCCGATTTTATAAAGGCCAAGGGTCTTCTCATGCATTTCAAAGAGGGGTTTCCAATGACTTTCGAAGGCCCAAGGTGTTAGTGTTGTGGTACCTAATGAGGAGTGTCTTAGGTGTGGAAGGGGTCATAAGGGCCAGTGAGTAAGCGACACTCACGAATCCTTTGATTGTGGGAAGATGGGTTAGAAAAAGGAGTATTTCCCTCAAAACTGCAACAAAGGCAAAGAGGTTCATCGACAAGGTGCTAATATGGTTCCTTTGGGAAGAAGTGTCCAGCAAGACGGTGCCCCAAGGCACAATCAGCTCTATGCTTTGCATGGGAGGCAAGGGGTTGATGATGTTTCGCATGTTGTTACTGGTATGTTGAAAATCTTTGACTTTGATGTGTATGCATTGATTGATCCAGGTGCCACTCTTTATTTTGTTACCCCCTTTGTTGCCAAAAATATCCATGTTGACCCCGAGTTGTTGCATGAGTCATATGAGATGTCTACTCCTATTGAGGCATTTATTGTTGATAGAAAGGTTTATAGAAGTTGTCCTATTTGTATCTTTCATAAAATCTTGCCTTGTGATCTTGATAAGTTGGACATAGTTGATTTTGATATTATTCTTAGGACGGGTTGCAACATGCATACTGTGCTTCTATTGATTGTAGAACCCATAGATTCAAATTTCAATTTCCAATGAACCCGTCCTTGAGTGGGAAAGTCAAGAAGTGATGGTCAAGGGTAGATTCATCTCTTCCATTAAAGCCCGTAAGTTGATCTTTAAAGGGTGTTTTATCAACTTTTGAGGGTTAGGGATGTGGAGTCTAAAGTCCCTTCCGTAAATTCAGTCCTGGTTATAAATGAGTTTCTTGATGTCTTTCCAAATAACCTTCCCGTTGTTCCTCCCAAAAGGGAAATAGACTTTGGCATAGACCACCTCCCCAATACTCAACCCATTTTTATTTACCCTAACCATATGGCCCCGGCAGAGTTGAAGGAGTTGTAGGAATAATTGAGGGACATGTTCAAGAAGGGATTTATTAGACCTAGCCAATTACCTCGGGGTTCTCCGGTTTCATTTGCAAAAAAGAAGGATGGATCCCTTAGGATATGTACTGACTACTGGCAATTCAATAGGGTCACCATCAAGAATACATATCCTTTTATAAGGATTGATGATTTGTTTGACCAATTACAAGTGGCTAGCTATTTCTCTAACATTGATCTTCGGTCCGAATATCATCAACTGAAAGTGAGGGAGTTTGATATTCCCAAGATGGCCTTCTATATTAGGTATGGGCGTTATGAATTTGTGGTGATGTCTTTTGGGTTGACCAATGGACCGGCCATCTTTATTAACCCAATGAATAGGGTCTTTAAACCCTACCTTTATTCCTTTGTTGTGGTCTGTATTGATGATATTTTGATCTATTCTCGTGGTGGGGAGGAGCATAGGGCTCATTTGAGGGTTGTGTTACAAAGATTGAGAGAGGAGAAATTGTATTCTAAATTTGAAAAGTGTGAGTTTTGGTTGAAGGAGGTTGCTTTCTTAGAGCATGTGGTGTCGAGGGATGGTATAAAGGTGGATCCTAAAAAGATTGATGTGATTAGAAATTGGCCTAGACCGTTGATCCCGTCGGATATTAGGAGTTTCTTGGGCTTAGCGGGCTACTATCGGATGTTCATGAAAAGATTCTCTTCTATTGCTTCCCCTATGACAAAATTGACTCAAAAGAAAGTTAAGCTTGTGTGGACCAATGAATATGAGAGGAGCTTCCAAACCTTGAAATATAAGCTTGTGTCCACTCCTATATTGTCACTATCGGTTACGCTTGAGGGATTTATTGTGCATTGTGATGTTTCCCAGGTTGGTTTAGGTTGTGCGTTTATGCAAAACGGTAAGTTCATAGCCTATGCTTCTACACAACTCAAAGTGCATGAAAAGAACTACCACACCCATGATCTTAAGTTAGTCATCGTTGTGTTTACACTAAAGATTTGGTGCCATTACTTGTATGAGGTGCATGTTGATGTGTTCACCGATCATAAGAGCCTCCAATATGTCTTCACTCAAAAGGATATCAACTTGAGACAAAGAAGATGGTTAGAACTTCTTAAGGACTATGATATGTGTATGCATTATCATCCTAGTAAGGAAAATATAGTGAAGGATTCTTTAAGTAGGGTGTCTATGGGTAGTGTATCTCATGTTGATCGTGGTGATAAGGAGATGGCTAGGGAGGTGCGTCGATTGGCTAGGTTGGGAGTTAAGTTGAAAGAGGTTGGTGATAGGCACATTGTTATTACTGATGGTTCTAGGTCTTCCTTAGTTGATAAGGTGAAAGAAAAGAAAGATCTTGATCTCTCCTTGTTAAAATTGAAGGCCTTGGTGAAAGAGGGCAAGGTGGAAGTTTTCTCCCAAGGGGGAGATGGTGGCCTTAGGTACCAAGGTAGGTTGTGTGTGCCTTATGTTGATGGTATGAGGGAGAGAATCCTTGAGGAAACCCATTACTCTTCTTATTTTATCCACCCCGGTACCACCAAAATGTATAGAGACTTGAAAGATGTGTATTGGTGGGGAGGCATGAAGAGAGACATTGCCAAATTCATCTCTAGTTGTGATAGTTGTCAACAACTCAAAGCCAAACATCACAGGCCAGGTGGCCTAACCCAAGACATTGAGGTCCCTACTTGGAAGTAGGAATAGATAAATATGGATTGTGTGGTTGGGTTACCCAAGACTAGAACGGATTTTGATTCCATTTGGATTGTGGTTGATAGGATGACAAAATCGACTCACTTTCTACCGGTTAAAAACCACATATGGGGAAAAAGATTATGGAAGGTTCTACATTTATGACATAGTAAGGTTGCATGGGTTTCCTTTGTCCATCATATCAGATCGTGGGGTACAATGCATTTCTCACTTTTAGAGGTCCTTTCAAAGGGGTCTTGGTATTAGAGTTAAGCTTTCTACGGCCTTCCACCCTTAGATGGATGGCCAAGCCGAGAGAACTATCCAAACCCTTGAGCATATGCTTATAGCATGTGTGTTGGAGCTTAAAGGTTTATGGGATGATCATCTTCCATTGATTGAGTTTGCCTACAACAACAGCTATCATTCTAGTATCAGTATGGCTCAATTTGAGGCTCTCTATGGGAGAAATTCTAGATCACTGGTTAGTTGGTGAGGTATCTTTGTTGGGACCAATTCTAGTTATATAGGCTCTTGAAAAGGTTAGGAGGATTAGAGAAAGGTTGAAAACGGACCAAAGTCGCCAAAAGTCCTATGCCAGTGTGAGGAGAAGGGATCTTCAAATCAAAGTTGGTGATTGGGTTTACTTGAAGGTGTCACCCATGGAGGGTATGGTCCATTTTTGTAAGAATGGCAAGTTGAGCCCAAGATATATGGGTCCTTATAGGGTGATGAGAAGGATTGGCAAGGTAGATTAGGAGTTGGAATTGCCTAGGGAAATGGATTTGGTTCATCCAGTGTTTCATGTGTCCATGTTAAGGAAATACGTGGGTGATCCAAACGCCATTGTACCTCTTGATGTTGTGGGTGTTGTTGAAGATAATTTGACCTATGAAGAGGTTTATGATAGGATCTTGGATTGGCAAGTGAAGAGATTGAGAAACAAAAAAGTTGCTTCCGTTAAGGTCATTTGGAGGAATCAACAAGTTGAAAGTGCTACATGGGAGGCCAAAGTGGACATGCAAAAGCGATATCCTTACCTTTTCCACTCCACTCAATACCAACGTATTGATTTAAGTCTTTATATGATCTTAAGTCTTAAGGTCAGCCCTCATGTCATTGCATATGTTCATGTTTAAATTGACTAGGCTCATGATGATTTTACACTTATGATGTGATTTTGAAATGATGTTTAAGGGCATTAATGCATTCTTATATGAGCTGAAATTGTCATGTTTATGTCTCTCATATGCAACTATTTGATATTCGGGGATGAATGTTCCCAAGGGGGAGATATTTAAACAACCCAAAAAAGTGCTAGAAAATGTACCTTGGAAGTGCTTGGAATCGTAATTTCCATATATCTCAAAATTTATGTCTGGTACCAAAAAATTGAGTTAATATTCTTGTTCAGGGGGTTATTTTCAGTGGAAAATAGGTCTAACCCTGATTTAAGAGAAAACGATTAGAAATTTAGATTTTTTGAGAATGCAAATTCCAATGAGATTTGTGCAACCCTGGTGCAATGCGGCTAGGGCGTGCAGATGAAGAAATCTTGTTTCCACGATAGGTTTGCGATGCAGACCTATGCATTTTCCTTCCCAGTAATTTTGTGCGGTACAAGACTTTTGGGTCTTGGGCCTAAGTGTTCCCAAACGTGAAAATACCTATACTTAGTCATTTTTCACCCTCATATCATTCTAAACATTCTCTTAATACCTATCCAAACACTTAGCCAAATATTTTACTCCTATACTCAAGTCTCAAAACCCTCTCAGAATCTAAGGATTTCCTCTCAAGCTTCAATTCTCCATCTCTAATCTTCATCAAGTTCATCTCCAAATCTAAGGTATATGGGTTTCTTTCATAGGTTCTTTTCATCCATGATATCCAAGCTCTCTCTTTACTCAAAATTGTATGATTTAAAGTTGAATTATTCATGGGTCTTATCTATTATGAAAATCACTACACACTATGTTGAGGTACATGAAATTGTGACTGTTTTACCAAGTTTTGGGCTATGAATCTAAGATCTATTGTAAGATTTGATGAAGGGCTTTGATGTAGATTACTAGAGGGTGTTTCCAAGAATCTATTGAAGAATTACATTGAATTTACCAGCATGATTTCGTTCTTGAACTGTATTGTTTTATATTAGCACTACACACCTCTAAGTATTTGATAAAATGTAAGGTTATGGCTTATTGAAGAGTTGAGGGCTCAATGCTTATCTTATTCATTGAATGACTAAATGCTGAGTTTATGATGAAAGAATGATAATGAAATGATGATGAAATGCATGTATTTCTATATGCACTATATGATGACAGAATGATGATGAAATGATAATGAAATACATGTATATTTATGAAGGATATATGATGATGAAATGAGAATAGAATGATAATGAAATATATATATGGATATGATGAGTAGATGACGATGAGAGGGATGAATGTATAAATGATATTATTCTATATAGTGTTGGCTCGTGATCATGCCCTACTCTGTAGTTATGCGCCAGGTAACCATGTAAAGGAGTTCATACCTTGATAACTTATCTGGGGGTTTGTACATCGGTCACCATGGGTGGTAGGGTGCGACGATCCATCAACCTTGTTTGGGGTTTGTACACATCAACCAATCGGGGGGTTTGTACTCCGATCACCGTAGGTTGTAGGGTTTCACTATCCATCAACCAAGTTGGGGGTTTGTACCTATCAACTTTATTGGAGGGTTTGTACTCCATCACCATGTTGGGGGTTTGTACCCATCAATCCGTCGGGAGTTTGTACCTCAACAACCGCATGAAGGGGTTCGTACCTCATGCGCCTCTGCAAGTGTATGATAGGCCTTGGATTTCACTAGGAAATGGTAACTCTCTCCACATATGTTATGTTTTATGAAAGTATGATTTAACCCAAGCATCTTCCATTCATGTCATATTGTCATATGCTCATCTATTGTCCAATTAAGCATTTTGATTATGATAACAATCTATTATTGAATAGCCTCCTACATAGTCAGTACTTTCAAGTGTATTAACACATACTTTATGCCTACATGATGTCACCATGTAGGAATCGGTGTACCACTTGATCATCCTCCTCCAAGTGGCTAGTACGACTTCTATCAAGCTTGTTGGTGAGTCCTCCATTCTGGGGACATTACTTATGATCTCTTGCTATGTATTAAGACTTTCTCTCTTGACTTATGTATTGACTATGAGGGTGCGCCAGTTGCTTTGTCTTGGCCCCCGCTCTTATCTATGTAGTAGAGGTATTGTTGGACATGATATGTATCTATGCGATGAGCTTGACTCTATTGACACTTGATGTTTATGTTATGGAAGTTTACCCTTAGTCCCTATTTCCCTTGTTTACATTTATATCTTATTGTCATTCTAATTGCTTCTGCAACAAGGGATGCGTAATGATATGCTATGAGGCTTGTTTGGGGTTTTTTTAGGTTCTCCATTTGTCGGCCACGCCTAGACCCTACGCTTGGGTCGTCACAAAGGTTGTATCAAAGCACTAAGTTGTTAGATCCTTAGAATCCAACACACCGCATTGATAAGATCATTTTTGTGTTGTGCACCACAACTATGACTAGGAGGCTACAAGACATTTTAGGAAATGTTACCCTTTTTTATGTTCTAAGTCATCCCATAGATTTGAAGTAAGATTTCTCCCTGTCGATTGTTCTTTTCTATGCTAGATCATGCCTCATATGAGGGAAAGACGAGTTGCACGCCCGAGGAGCAACCGACTAATGTAGAGCTTAGGGATGCTCTTACCTTGTTTGCAACAAGTGGAGGCTAATCAAGCCAACCAAGGGGCCCAAGCCCCTCATGCTCCTACACTGGCCTCTCGGGTCTGATACTTCATGAGAATGAATCCCCCAGAATACTTTGGGTAGAAGGTAGATGGGGACCCTCAAGAGCTCATTGAAGAGGTCTAGAAGATACTAGCTATCATGGGTGCGAGATCAGAAGAAAAAGTGGAATTGACATCCTACCAACTCAAAGGGGTAGATAAAATTTGGTACAAACAAATGGAAAGAAGAGAAGGGAGTCAGCTATGTGGTGATCTGGGAAGAGTTCAAGGGGCTTTCCTTGATCAATTTTCCCTCTTGAGCTTAGGGAAGGTAAATTGGTAGAGCTTATGAATTTAAGACAAGGGTCAATGACTGTGAGGGAATATACCCTCAAGTTCAACCAACTTTCAAAGTTTTCTCCTTACTTGGTTGCCGACCCAAGGTCAAGAATGAAACAAATTTGTGATGCGGGTGACTGACTTAGTGAGTGTACAATGTCGGTCTGCTATGTTGATCGATGATATGGACTTGTCCCATTTGATAACATATGTTGAACTAAGGAAGAAGATAAATTGAGGAAGAGGAAGAGTCATGAGGCAAAAAGAGCCCATTTTGTGGGTAAGATCCAAAAGGGTGGCCGGTTCCATAAAAGCCAAGGGTCTTCTCATGAATTTTGAAGTAGGGTTGCCTATGACTTTCCAAGGGCCCAAGGTGTTAGTGTTGTGGTTCCTAATGAGGTGTGTCCTAGGTGTGGAAGGGGTCATAAGGGCCCAAGTGTGAGAGATACTAATGCATGCTTTGGTTCTGGGGAGGTGGGTTACAAAAAGGTGGATTGCCCTCGAAATCGCAACAAGGGCAAAGAGGCTCATCGACAAGGTGCTAATGCGGTTCTTTTGAGAAGAGGTGGCTGGCAAGATGGTGCCCCAATGCATAACTGGTCTGTGCTTTGCATGGGAGGAAAGCGATTGATGAAGTTCCCGATATTGTTACCGGTATGTTGAAAATCATTGACTTTGATGTGTATGCATTGATTGATCCTGGTGCTACTTTTTATTTTGGTACCCATTTTGTTGCTAAAAAGTACCATGTTGATCCTGAGTTATTACATGAGTCATATGAAGTGTCTAATCCTATTAGTGCATCTATTGTTGCTAGAATAGTTTGTAGAAGTTGTCCTATTTGCATCTTGCATAATATCTTGCATTGTGATCTTGTTAAGTTAGGCATAGTTGATTTTGATATTACTCTTAGGATGGATTTGTTACATGCATACTATGCTTCTATTGTCTATAGAACCCGTAGGGTCAAATTCCAATTTCCAAATGAACCCGTCCTTGAGTAGGAAAGTCGAGATGTGGTGGTTAAGGGTAGATTCATCTCTTGCATTAAAGCCCGTAAGTTAATCTCTAATAGGTGTCTTTACCATCTTGTTATGGTTAGGGATGTGGAGTCTAAAGTCACTTCCACAGAGTCGGTCTCGGTAGTAAATGAGTTTCTTGATGTCTTCCCAAAAGACCTTTCCGGTGTTCCTCCTGAAAGAGAAATTGACTTTGAATAGACCTCCTCTCCGATATTCAACCCATTTCTATTACACCTTGACATATGGCCCCGACATATTTGAAAGAGTTGAAGGAACAATTGAGGCACTTGTTGGAGAAGGGATATATTAGACCTAACTAATCATCTTGGGGTGCTCTGGTGTTATTTGCGAAAAAGAAGGATGGAAACCTTAGGATGTGAATTGACTACTGGCAATTCAATAGGTACACCATCAATAATAGGTATCTTCTTCCAAGGACTGATGATTTTCTAGACCAATTGCAAGGGGCTAGCCATTACTTTAATATTGATCTTTGGTACGGATATTATCAAGTGAAAGTGAGGGAGTGTGATATTCACAAGATGGCCTTCCTGACTAGATATGGGCATTATGAATTGGTGGTGATGTCTTTTGGGTTTACCAATGCACCGTCCATCTTTATTGACATAATGAATAGGGTCTTTAAACCCTACCTTGATTCCTTTGTTGTGGTCTTCATTGATGATATTTTGATCTATTCTCATGGATAGGAGGAGCATAGGGCTCACTTGAGGGTGTGTTGCAAAGATTGAGGGAGGAGAAATTGTATGCTAAATATGTAAAGTGTGAATTTTGTTGAAGTAGGTTGTTTTCCTAGGGCATGTGGTGTTAGGTGATAGTATAAAAGTGGATCCTAAAAAGACCGATGTGATTAGAAATTAGACAACTGTTGACCCCATCAGATATTAGGAGTTTCTTGGGCTTAGCAGGCTACTTTCGGAGGTTCTTGAATAGATTCTCTTCTATTGCTTGCCCTATGATAAAATTGACTCAAAAGAAGGTTATGTTTTTGTGGACTGATGAATGTGAGAGGAGTTTCCAAACCTTTAAAGATAAGCTTGTGTCCACTCCTATATTATCACTACCGGATGGGGTTGAGGGATTAGTTGTGTATTTTGACGCTTCTCGGGATGGTTTGGGTTGTGTGTTTATGAAAAATAATATGGACCAAGCCTATGCTTCTAGATAAGTCAAAGCGCATGAAATGAACTACCCTATCCATGATCTTGAGTTAGCCACTATTGTGTTTGCATTAAAGATTTCGTGTCATTTTACTTGTCTGGGGTGCATGTTAATGTGTTCACCAATCATAAGAGCCTCCAATATGTCTTCACTCAAAAGGATCTCAACTTGAGGCAAAGGAGATGGTTGGAACTTCTTAAGGACTATGATATGAGTCTACATTATCATCCCGGTAAGGCAAATATAGTGGCAGATGCATTGAGTAGGTTGTCTATTGGTAGTAGAGCTCATGTTGATGGTGGTGATAAGGAGATGGTTAGGGAGGTGCATAGATTGACTAGGTTGGGAGTTAGGTTGGAAGAGGTTGGTGATGGGGGCATTGTTGTTGCCGATAGTTCTAGGTCTTCCTTGGTTGATGAGGTGAAAGAAAAGCAAGATGTTGATCCCTCCTTGCTAGAATTGAAGGCCTTGGTAATAGAGGGCAAGGTGGAGGTTTTCTCCCTAGTGGGAGATGGTTCCTTTAGGTACCAAGGTAGGTTGTGTGTGCCTTGTGTTGATGGTTTGAGGGAGAGAATACTTAAGGAGGCCCATAACTCTTCTTATTCTATCAACCCCGGTTCCACCAAAATGTATAGAGACTTGAGAGATGTGTATTAATGGGGAGGCATGAAGAGGGACATTACCAAATTCGTCTCTGGTTGTCATAGTTGTCAACAAGTCAAAGCCGAATACCAAAGGTCGGGTGTCCTAACCAAAGATATTGAGGTCCCTAATTATAAGTGGGAGGAGATAGATATGGATTTTGTGGTTGGGTTGCCCAAGACAAAAAATGGTTTTTATTCCATTTAGGTTATGGTTGGTAGGATGAAAAAATTGACATACCTTTTACTGGTTAAAAGCACATATGGGGATGAAGATTATGCAAGGTTGCATGGGGTTCCTTTTTCCATCATATCGGATTGTGGGGCACATTTCACTTCTCACTATTGGAGGTCCTTTAAAAGGGGTCTTCGTACTAGAGTTAAGCTTTGTACGGCCTTCTACCCTCAAACGGATGGCCAAGCCGGGAGAACCATCTAAACCTTTGGGGATCTGCCTAAAGCATGTGTGTTAGATCTTAAAGGTAGTCGGGATGATCATCTTCCGTTGATTGATTTTGCCTACAATAATAGCTGTCATTCTAGTATCGATATGGCTCCATTTTAGGCTCTCTATGGGAGACATTATAGATCACCAGTTGGTTGGTTTGAGATTGGTGAGGTCCCTTTGTTGGGACCTGATCTAGTTATGGAGGCTCTTGAGAAGGTTAGGATGATTATACAAAGGTTGAAGACGGCCCAAAGTCGCTAAAAGTCCTATGCCGATGTAAGGAGAAGGGATCTTGAATTCAAAGTTAGTGATTGGATTTACTTGAAGGTGTCATTCTTGAAGGGTGTGGTCAGTTTTGGTAATAAGGACAAGTTGATCCCTAGATATGTGGGTCCTTACAAGGTGATGAGAAGGGTTAGCAAGGTAGCTTATGAGTTTGAAGCGCCTAGGGAAATGGATGTGGTTCATATGGTGTTTCATGTGTCCATGTTGAGGAAATGCATGGGTGATCCGAATGTCATTGTACCTCTTGATGTTTTGGGTGTTGTTGAAGAAACTTTGACCCATTAAAAGGTTCCAGTTCATATCTTGGATAGGCAAGTGAAGAGATTGAGAAAAATGAAGTCGCTTCCGTTAAGGTCTTTGGAGGAATCAACAGGTTGGAAGTGCTACTTGGGAGGCTGAAGTAGGCATGTAAAAGATATATCCTTACCTTTTCCACTCCACTCAAGCCTAAGGTATTAATTTAAGTCTTTATATGATCTCAAGTCTTAAGTTCAGCCCTCATGTCATTGCATATGTTCATGCTTAAATTGACTAGGTTCATGATGATATTACACTTATGATGCGATTTTGAAATGATATTCAAGGGCCTTATTGCATTCTCATATGGGCTGAAATTGTCATGTTTATGTCTCTCATATGCATCTCTTTGACATTTGGGGACAAATGTTCCCCAGGGGGAGATATTGAAACAATCCCAAAAAGTGTCCAAAAATGTGCCTTAGAAGTGCCTCGAATATTAATCTCCATATATCTCAAAATCCAACTTCATATTTATGTTCAGGGAGTCATTTTGAGTGGAAAATGGTCTATTCCTGATATAAGAGAAAACAATTAGCTATTTTGATTATCTAAGAATGCAAATTCCAGTGAGGTTTGCGCGCTCCTAGAGCGATGCGGCTAGGGCGCGCTGTTGAAGAAATCTTGTTTTCATGACCGGTCGGTGACGTTGACCTATGTATTTTCCATCCCAGTAAATTTTGTGCGGTCCAAGACTTTTGGGTGGGCTTAAGTATTCCCAAACGTGAAAATTCCTATACTTAGCCATTTTTTGCCCTCATATTATTTTAAACATTCCCCAATTCTCATCCAAACACTTAGCCAAATATTTTACTCCTAAACTCAAGTCTCCAAACCCTCGCTAAAGATAAGGATTTCCTCTGATGCTTCAGGTCTCCATCTCCAATCTTCATCAAGTTCATCTCCAAAGCTAAGTTATGTGGGTTTCTTTCATGGGTTCCTTTCACCCATGATACCCAAGCTCTCTCTTTACTCAAAATTGCATGATGTAAAGTTGAATTATTCATGGGCCTTATCTATTATGAAAATCACTGTACACTATGTTGAGGTACATGAAATTGTGACTATTTTACCATGTTTTGGGTTATAAATCTAAGATCTTTTGTAAAATTTGATGAAGGATTTTGATGTATGTGTCTTAAGAGTGTTACCAAGTATCTATTGAAGGTTTTATATTGAATTTACTAGCATGATTTCACTCTTTAATTGCATGATTTTATATTAGCACTACACACACTATAAGTGTTTGATAAAATGTCCGGTTATGGCTTATTGAGGAGTTGAGGGCTCAATGAGTATCTTATGAGTTGAATGACTATATGATGAGATAATGATGATGAAATGCATGTATGTCTATGATGACGATATGATGATGAAATGATGATACAACGACGATGAAATGCATATATGTTTATGATGGTTATATGATGATAAAATGAGAATAGAATATTGATGTAATGTATCTATGGATATGATGACAAGATGACGGTGAGAGGGATAAATGTTCTATATAGTGTTGTCTTGTGACCATGCCCTACTCGGTGTTTACGCGCTGAGTAACTGTGTCAAGGGATTCCCACCTTGACAACCTATCGAGGAGTTTATACTCTGCTCATCACGGTTAGTAGGGTGCGGCGATCCATCAACCTTATTGGGGTTTGTACTCCAGTCACCACGGGAGGTAGGGCGTGACTATCCATCAACCATGTTGGGGGTTTGTACCCATCAACCTTGTTGGGGGGTTTGTACTCCATCAACCATGTTGGGGGTTTGTACCCATCAACCCGTTGGGGAGTTTGTACCTCAACAACCTTAGGAAGGAGTTCGTACCTCATGCGCCTCTCCAAGCAGGTGATAGGCATTGGACTGCACTAAGAAATTGTCACTCCCTCTGCATACTTTATGTTTTATGAAAGTATGATTTAACCCAAGCATCTTCCATTCTTGTCATATTGCCATATGCTTATCTATTGTCTAGTTAAGTATTTTGATTATAATGCCTATCTATTGTTGCATTGCATCCTATATACTTAGTACATTCAAATGTACTAATGCATACTTTATGCCTACATGATGTCACCATGTAGGAACTAGTGTACCACTTGATCATCATCCTCCACGTGGCTAGTATGAGTTCTACCAAGTTTGTTGGTGAGTCTTCCAATCCAGGAACGTTACTTATGATCTCTTGCTATGTGTTAAGACTTTCTCTCTTGACTTATGTATTGACTATGAAGGTGATCCTGGTTGCTTTGTCTTGGCCCTCGCTCTTATCTATGTAGTAGAGGTGTTGTTGTACATGATGTGTATCTATGATATGAGATTGACTCTATTGACTCTTGATGTTTATGATATGGAAGTTTACCCCTAGCCCCAATTTCCCTTGTTTACATGTATCTCTTATTGTCATTCTAATTTCCTCTGCAACCAAGGATGTGTAATGCTATGCTTTGAGGTATGTTTGAGGTTCCTTCGGGTTTCTCATTCTACATCACGCTTAGGCCCTAGGATTGGGTCGTGAAACGTGGCCTCTCTCATCAGACTATGGAATGCTAACGATAGGAGCTTGAGTGTACCTAGCCCTGGCAGCAACTCTGGTATGAGGTCTCGCAACCTCTTAGTCTGGATGACCTCCATGCTCCTCTACTAATCCACTCGTGGTCGAACCCTGCTCATCCCCAAAAGACTTATCTCTGAGCCACCTCTATAGAGATCCGATCTCATCACATTTAGCTTCCGGGGCCAGTACTTGAAAAATGAAAATTTTCGCACCTTGGTAGACCCACAAATAAAAAATAAAATGAAAAATAATTCAGACTGAGTTGCAAAAAGGTCTATGAATGTATCCTTTACGGGTCATAGTGGATACTACGAGCCATAAAGATATCTCATAAAACAGTTGTCACAATAATTTTTAGTCACTGGAAGAATCTATGAGACTAGGTACAACTCATAAAATGGTTTATGAGTCAGAAAAATTTAGTGTTTGAACTTATTCTAGGTAGGGATCTTCATAGACCTCTCTATGAGCCATAAAGTGTTCTACAACTCATAGAAGGTATTATCTTATGGATATTCACAAACTCTATGTTTCTGGAATCTTGTACAAGGGGAAATTACGACTCGTGGAATATTCCACAGCCATAAAAGCCACTCATAAATAAGACACTTAGTCACCTGAGTTTCCAAGTCCATCATGACATACCACCATTCGACTTTTTTAACTTTATTCTAACACCATTGAAGCAAAATGCACACACCCACATGATTTTCACACAACAACTAATACCCCAACATGATATTCAACATGTATACCCCATCGAAAACAAGTAGACATGTTTCTCCCAACTTTCCAACCACATGTGAACAATCTCACAACAAAATTACATACCTATGCCACCACCCACAAAATTATACACAAAATTAAATCATCACATATGACAGATGATTCAGTATGTGCCAAACATACTAATTCAAATCGTACTATCAAGGAAATGATACCTGATTCTGAATTTGGACAAATATTCAAACATGGGCAACCATAATTCAAATTTCAAACATGGGTTTATGTGTAAACTACCATTCCCAACATAATTTCCAATTCAATCATACAAACATAGGCAAATTGAAAGTATTTGATTAATCAAAAACTTACCAAGTTATGTCACTAGATTGTAGAAGATGAAGGAGGTCAAGAGACACTAAACCCTATGTCACAAAAAAATCATGTCGGAAAATGGAGGTATGATCGCCATTGGTGGTCGAAATTTCTTGGGGTTGGGGTTGGTCAAGTGTTCTTGTAATTTAGGTTTGAGATGGGGTAAAAATAATTTGACCCCATTATTTACACCTTGACCTGGTCAACTTAGGTCCGATGGGCCTGGACTTTACAAAACCTCATTGTGGATAATAGAATATTTTATACCGCTTCCGAACTATAGTTTTGTAGAATATCTAAACCCTAGATTTCAGGGACTGAGTTTCATGGACTAGTCTACGAGTCATAGAGTGATATATGACTCATATAGTTTGTCGTAGAATACTCAACTCTTAGAAAAATTTTAGAAAACTTACCTAGGGTCCACGAGCCCCATTCACGACCTGTAGTTTTACCTATGGATCATAAAGTTAGCTCGTGGACTGGAGAGTGCACAACTTTTTTGCACACTGTAAATCCCTATGAGATGATGTATGGGTCGCAAAGTGTTTTATGGTCCATAGAACCAATCATAGAGACACTTCCTAATGTTATTCTCAGCCGAGAATAGTTGAGTTAGCCATGTACCTACATATTCTTTATGGGAAACACTATTATCATATATGCAACCATCCCAATGTCCGAAATTACAACCAGAATACAAGAAAATAAACTACCTACGAGTCCAAAAACTGAAAACAAAGCTACAACTACACTATTATATCAAAGACCTTTGGTTACCTCCCAAGTAGCGCCTGATTTATTATCGTGGCACAACTTCAACAAATTGATTACTCAGACTTCACCTAGTACAAAAACTTTATTCTTCAAATCATTTGGCCGTTTTATAGACTGATAGATATTGAAGATAACCTTTTATCGTTCAATCTGAACTTGAGTTGACCAGCTTTCATATCTGCTAATGCTCGCCCAATGGCCAAGAATGGTCTTCCCTAGATGATTGGGACATTGAAGTTAACTTCACAATCTAGGATCATAATGTTTATGGGGAATATGAACCTTTCCACTTTGACCAACACATTATATAGTATCCCCACAAGCTTCTTCACTGTGAGATCGACCATCAATAACCGTATGCTTAATTGAGTAGGGGCTTTAAATCCTAGCTTCTTGAAGATGACAAGAGGCATCAGGTTAATGGTGGCACCTAGATCACACAGTTCCCTTGCAAACTTCACATCTCCAATGGGGTTGGGCATGGAGAAAGAATCAGGATCTTCTCCTTTCTAAACCAAGGACCTTGTAATAATAACACTGCAATGCTGAATCTGTTGGGAGAGCCCCTGACTCATAGTGTGCTTCTTAGTAACCAGGTACTTTATGTACTTCGCATACCCTGGCATCTTCTCCAATGCCTTAATGAGAGGGATGTTGGCGGAGAGTTGTTTCAGCATGGAGAGAAAGTGCTTGAACTTGTCTTCCTCGTCCCTCTTTTTAATTCTTGACGGACAGGAAGAGGAGGTCTAGGAATGGGCTTCAACTTCTACATCCTTGACCACAATTATCTCCTCTCGAGCATCATCCTTATCAACTAATATAGGAGGATCAATGGTGCTTTTGCCACTACGAGTAGTAACCTCCATATTCTGCCCTTCATTCTTAGGGTTTTGAACTATGTTTCGAGGCAATGTAACCTTTTGATATTGATTGAGTTGAGTCGACACTCGACCAAGCTGTTGTTCAAGTTATTTGATAGCCACAAATCAGACTCAATTTTTTGGTTAATACTGCAATTCTCAGATTTCATACCCCTTAGAGTCTAATCCTGTGTCTGAGCTTTCGTTAGTGGATGATCAAGAATCTCCTCAATTCTTGAGCTACTTACACTTAAATCGCAGTTATGTGGTGGCACCAAAGGACCATTTCTGAAGCCATCTTTGTGACCCTAATCTACATTACTCTCTAGGACCTTTTTTTATTCATAATATCCTCCGCAGTTGTCCTTGAAATTCCATCTCTGTGGATGCTTTGACCTTAGTTTCCTTAACCTTGGCACCAATAGTCTTGATTGGACCCTTGGGCATTAGTCTAAAAAAACCCCGCCTGATGAGCAACAAAATTGTCATGACCCAAGCCTAGGGACTAAACATGACATGGCGAAGGGGAAACCTGAAGGGACCCTAAGCAAGCCTCTTAGAACATCATTACACATCATTGTCGCAGAAGCAATAGATACAAAATGGAATAAAGTGGGAACCCTGAGAAGTTGACTTGATATGACCTAGACTTTGTATATTTCTTTGATTGTGGTTTTGCATGTATTATTTGTTTCTCTTCATTTTAATTGATGTTTTTTGGTGGCCAACACCAAACCCCCTACTATAACGCTTTAGACCAAGGTGGTGATAAATAGCAAAAGGGAAGTAGACGACAAGATTCGATTAATGTCTTCTCGTCTAATCAACTAAATCTGACCAAGGGGAGGTTGACTGGGACAATTGGTAATAGTTAGTTGACACACCATGGTTGTTGACCAAGCACCATGGTAAAATTCGACCTTCACCTTCACAAGAGGGATGGAAGATCCTAAGTTACGTCCTGCATGTTAATTCCAAATTAGAGTTGTGTTGTCTAAGGTAATTGAGTCAACGAATCATGGAAAACACAATTCTTAATTTTTCCCTAAACTTTAGTGTCTTCTTGCATAATTAGCATATTGTTTATTTGTATTTTTATTTTTGTTCTTAAATCACAAAAAAAACCTCGTTTAGAGATTTTAGTAATCGGTGATTGAAATAATTGATAGTGAATCTATATAGTCAAGCCCTATATTCACTATGGATTCGACCCTATCCTATGGTTATGTTTATTACTAACTACGGCTGCTTTGTTATTCGAGTGTGAATATCATAAAAAAATCTTATGGCGCCGTTGTTGGGGAATACAGCTTGGTTCTTGACTTGATTTCACTATAGTTCAATTAATTATTTCTATACACTCTTTTGTTATACTTTTATTTTTGTCTTTGTTGTTTGGTTTTATTCGCAGGGTGTACTAGGTTGTATGTCCAACACAAGAAGCCAAGGAAATCTCTTAGCTCCGATCAATTTGGAGATCCATCAACTCTTTAGAAGAATCGCTCAGGTGAATGAGGATATCACAGTTGAGGAAGGAATGAATATGAATGACGAGGTTGCGGGAAGAAAGGAGAATCCACCACCAAGGGACAACAGGAAACAACTTAGGGACTTCAACAAAAACTCTTTCTGATGAAATCGATAGTTTGAACCCTATAGCCATGGACATTACCGGTGTTGTAGTGATGCCTCTATTACCGGCAGATGCTAAGTTCTCGGTGTCAAGTGGATTACTTCAGATGCTCCAAAATTGTGGTTTGTTCAAACGGATACCTTCAGAGGATCCTCATCGTCATCTCCATAATGTCGTCTTCGTCTGTAAGAGTGTCATCGGGACACAAAATCTTCTCTTGATGCAGTTGGTTTATGGGTGTTCCTATCACCAATAACTGGTAATACAACTATGTGGCTGTCTGAGCTTCCTCTGGTTATAATAACAAGCTAGGCAGAGCTTTAGAGAGTGTTCCTAAAGATATGTTTTCTAAGATCAAAGAAGCTTAAGCTCAAAGACCAATTAAACAATTTTGAGTAATTGCCCGATGACTCTATCAGCACCACATGGGAGAGATTCACCAAATGCTTGAGGATGGTCCTTGACCATAAGATTTTTTATGATGCCTTGGCTTAAATTTTCTATCGAGCACATGACGAGAATAATCAAGCTAGTGCTGGCACGATCATGAGAGGCATGTTTCTTGACCAACCATTTACATTGATAGCTAGAAGAATGGAGCAAGTGGTTAAAACAAATAGAGCATGGAGTTAGAGAGAGAGGTGAAATGAAGACTTCTTGGGCCATCAACACCAACAATGAGCAAGCAAAGGTTAACGAAGAGATCATGGAAAAACTTTCTCAACATCACACAAGTATGGACTTAGTCTTAAAGCAAAACCAAGCAAGTGTTCAAGCGGTAGCTCACCAACCTCCTAAGGCTCCTATGTATGAAGATCCATTCTTTGATGAAGATACTTGCTTCATGAGTAACCAAGCTGCGGGTTTCCAGAATAACCGCCAAGGGTCCAATTCGAATTATTGGAGGCAAGGTTCCAGGAATCAAGGTCAGAACTGCAACTGTGAAGATGCTTACAGAGACAACCACGATGGCCACTATGAAAGAGAGAGAGCGTTGGATGCCAAAATGGGTAGAAGAGATGGCTATAGGCATGGTCCTTATGTGACACCCCACAACCGTGATATCGTGCCAAATACATCGAGGATTGAAGAAATGTTTGACAAGTTGTTAAAAAGAGCCGACCACTATGATGAGACCTTGAAAAGAATGAAATGAGACATTTCAAGCATCAAATAAAAAATAGAGTTTCACTCTGTGGCGATTAAACAATAAGAACAACAATTGAGGAAAGTTTATTTGCAATTGAACAAACGCTAAAAGGGTACCTTACCAAGCAATATGGTTCAAAATCCAAAGAACGATGGGCATTGTATGGCATTCATAACTAGGAGTGGTAAAATCACTATAAGTCCCCCTATGCCTGTGATTAAGGATGAAGCTTCCAAAAAGGGTATTGGTAGTGAACTTATGGTTGAGGGAGAAGGTTCGGAGAGTTTTGGGATGCAAAGGGAAAGAGTGAGAGAGCAAGAAAAAGATAGGATGATTACAAAACCTCCTCCTCCTTCTGCTCAAAGTCTTAAGAAAAAGGAAAAGGATGGTAAATTCAAACACTTGCTCTCAGTGTTAAAGAAACTATCCATCAACATTCCCATCTTAGAAGCCTTGAAAAAGATGCGAGGGCATGCCAAGTATATGAAGGATTCGGTGACAAAGAAGTACATGTTGATCCAGGAGCTTTTGTAGTAGTTCCAACAATGTAATGCCATTATGACCAAATGCCTTGTTCAAAAACGAGTGGAACCCGAAGCTTTCACCATTCCTTGCACCATTGCTGAAGTTGAATTTGCAAGAGCATTATGCGACTTAAGAGCAAGTATCAAATCTAATGCCTCTTGTCGTGTTCAAAATTCCTACTCCAACAAGAATGTTCTTGCTCATGGCAGATAGGGCAGATCGAACCATAAAAATATCGGAAGGGATACTTTTTGATGCGCTTGTAAAGATTGATAAATTCATCTTTTCCATGGACATCATGATTTTTGACTGTGAGGTTGATTTTGAGGTACTGATTATATTGGGAAGGCTATTTCTTGCCACCAGGAGAGGCTTAGTTGATATGGATTCGAGTCAACATCGGTTCAGACCAACGATGCAGAGGCCGTGTTTGATATTCACCAAACAATGAAACACCCAGATGAGTTTAAGAGCGAAGTTTGGGCCCTTAAAGACTGTTGATGATGAATGATGACAAAGTCAAGCCACGATGTTTAACAAGGTTCTTCTTGGGAGGCAACCCAAGTATCTTTTATATCTTTGCCCCATAGGTGGTCTTAGATGAGAGTTGAAGGTTCTTGAGCTTAAATGCATGATTCTTGATTATTTTCTTGAAAAGATGATGATTTTTACATGTATTTTCACATGCTGATGATCATCACAATTTTTTTATAGGATTGAACGTTTTACATGAATTATTGCATAGACTCTACTTGTTATTTCTTAAAGATTGCATGAAACAAGATAGGGGTTGAGTCTAGAGCCTTGATTGAGAACGTAATTATCATTGTTATTGAGATTGAGATTTCAAAATGATGATGAGCTGATAGAACTTGATAGTCCATTGAGTTTCCATAAATGAACTCTAACGATTTGTCCATTTGATTGTTCCCTGATGATTGTTCAAATTCTTGAGCTATTGATTGATGAGATGATTAGAGTCTCTACAAGACTGACTGAAAGATTAGCCTCCATGAGATTGATTGAGATGTTTTGATTGGTTTGATTGAATGATGAGAGTCTTTATAAGGCTGAGTTAAGATAAGTCAATTGAGATTTATTGACTAGATGGATTATTTTATGAGTATTGAGTCATGGGAGAAGTATCAATCGAAAGAGTAAGAGTTAGTCTAACTTGCACTCGTCAAACTACATAGCCAAGCATAAGTGGGGATTAGAACCATTATGTCTCATTATGGTTCCCTCTGGATACAGTCTCTGAAATAATAGAGGACGTAACTTTAATATATATCTGGGGTCCCTAGTGGATTCGATTCGTCCCCTACCTGGCAAGTATGTGACGGCTGTGGCAACAACGGTGGCTTGTTGTACAATCACTGGCTCATAAGTGATTGTTGTCGGATAAGAGAAACTCCCCGAAAGTTCCTACCTTGACTACTCTGAGTCAAGGTGTGAAGAGATGAGATGGGATATGATGAGATGAGTCCTTCTGAGGCGAGTCTGATTTGATTGATGAGTTGATGGGTCAATTGTCTACTCTTTATTCTTGGTTTAGAAAGGCATTCGGCATGTTAATTGCTTTCCATGTTTAGTTGATCTTGTTTCTATATTGTTCTACCTATTTTGGTTTTACTCAGCTATTTTACATACCAGTACATTCCATGTACTGATGTCCCCTTTTTTGGAATGCATCGTATTATGATGTAGATATGCAGGATAGAGGTTGTGAACAGGTGAATCATTGAGGATCCTCGAGCATTCAGTACATTGATGAGCCTCCCCTACTTTGGAGGATTCATGACATTATTTTTCATCATAATTTGAGTTAGAGCTGCTTATCTTTTATTTGATTTGAGGTAGCCAAGGGTCTGTCATTGGCACCACTTAATAGTGACACAGGCTTCATACACTAGAGTCGAATGTTGATTGTCTAGATTGTGAGTTAGTTTCTTTTTACTAGCTTTTTTCTACATTATTGTTGAGACTAGATGATGAAATATGCCTATTTTTTTTTATCTTCTACTGACTAGAAGATTGTTGATTGAATGAATGTGATGAGGCCAAATGGTACGCTTGGGGACTAGCAATAGTATCTAGGTGTCGGCCATGCCTTGCGTCCCCTTCCGGGGTGTGACACAACTTGGTATCAGAGCACCATTTCAAGTTGTCCCTGTTGTGCAGCCCCCGGAAGATGAGGTCTCCAATGTTGAAGTTAGCCAGGCTATCCAAACTCTAGCCCAGGTGGTCACAACACCTGCTGCAAGACCAGGAGCGGCCCGACAAGGTTCCCATGACACTTCTAGAGTCGGGGAATTCTTGAGGATGAATCCGCTTGTGTTCGCAGAGTCTGCATCCACTGAGGATCCTGAGAGCTATGTGGAGGAACTCCCAAAAGTGTTCCAAGTGATGCATGTGGCTGATGCTAATAGAGTGGAGTTGGTTGTTTATCAACTAAAGGGGCTGGCTAGACTATGGTACGACCAATGGGAGAAGTGTATAGGGGAGAATGCCCCTGTGATACTTGGGCTTTGTTCGAGGAAGCTTTCTTGGGACGTTTATTCCCAAGGGAGAGGAGAGAGGTGAGGTGAGGGAGTTTTTGAAATTGAAATAGGGAACTATGACTATACAAGAGTATGGGCTGAAGTTCACGCAATTATCCCGCTATGCTCAAGATATGGTTGCTGATATGAGGGAGAGGATGGGGATGTATGATTCGAGGCTTTTCTATTGATTGTTATGTGTTGATGGATCCTGGTGCCACATTATCTTTTGTACCAGTAGAGTTGATACAACCCCTGATAGTCTTCTTAGACCCTTTGATGTTTCTACTCCAGTGGGTGAGTCTATACGAGCTGAGAGAGTCTATAGAGCTTGTGTAGTGTCCATCCATCATAGAGGTAATATCATTGATCTGATTGAGTTAGATATGAATGATTTCGATTTGATCCTCGGCATTGATTGGCTCCACGCCTATTATGCCTCCATTGATTGTAGAGCCCAAACCGTTAAGTTCCAATTTACAAATGAACTGGTTCTACAATGGAACGGTGATTCTATAGCACCTAAAGGAAAGATTATCTCTTACCTTAGAGCAAGATAGGTGATTGCTAAGGTGTGTATTTACCACCTTGTGAGAGTTAAGTCTGATGATGTTGAGTCTCCAACTCTTGAGTCAGTTCTATTCGTAAGTTTCCTGAAGTGTTTCATGAGGATTTGCCCAGAGCCCCTCTTGATAGGGAGATTGATTTCGGGATTGATGTTCTTACTGATACCCAGCCTATCTCATTTCCTCCTTATAGGATGGCCCTCGCTGAACTGAAAGAATTAAAGGAACAGTAAAAAGATTTGTTAGAGAAGGGCTTCATAAGGCCAAGTGTTTCTCCTTTGGGTACCTTTGTCCTGTTCGTGAGAAAGAAAGATGGGTCTCTCAGAATGTGTATTGACTATAGGAAACTGAACAAGGTCACCATAAAGAACAACTATGCTCTCCCAAGGATAGATGACTTGTTTGACCAACTTCAGGGCGCCACCTGTTTCTCAAAGATAAACCTCCGATCTGGTTACCATCAGTTGAAAGTAAGGGAACGTGACATTCCAAAGACAATCTTTACGACTAGATATGGCCATTTTGAGTTCTTAGTCATGTCATTTGGGTTGACGAATGCACCTGTAGCCTTTATGAATTTGATGAATAGGGTGTTCCGACAGTATCTGGACATGTTTGTGATTGTGTTTATTGATGATATTTTGGTGTATTCAATAGATGAAGAGGAGCATGCAAATCACCTCAGAATTGTCCTACAAACCCTTAAGGACCCTGAGTTGTATGCAAAGTTTTTGAAGTGTGAATTCAGGCTTAAATCTGTGGTTTTCCTAGGCCATATTATCTCTGATGATGGTATTCGAGTAGATACTCAAAAGATTGAAGCGGTTAAGAACTGGCGCAAACCAACCTCTCCAACCGACATAAGGAGTTTCTTAGGGTTGGCAAGCTACTACCGCCGATTTGTTGAGGGATTTTCTTCCTTATCCTCACTATTGACAAAGTTGACTCAGAAAAATGTCAAGTTTCAGTGGTCCAATGAGTGTGAGAAAAGTTTTCAAGAGTTAAAGACTAGACTGACTACTGCACCAGTCCCTAATCTTGCCCGATAAAACAGAAGATTTTTTGATCTATTGTGATGCTTCAAGAGTTGGATTGGGATGTGTGTTGATGCAGAGAGGGAAGGTGATATCCTATGCCTCCAGAGAACTTAAGATTCATGAGAAGAATTATCCAACCCATGTTCTTGAGTTGGTGGCGCTGGTGTTCGCACTCAAAATCTGGTGTCACCACTTGTATGGAGTACATGTGGATGTGTTCACAGACCACAAGGGCTTGCAGTACGTCTTCAGTCAGAAAGATCTCAACTTGCGACAGAAAAGATGGTTAGAGTTACTGAAGGATTATGACATGGGCATTCTCTATGATCCAGGAAAAGCTAACATTGTTGCTGATGCCCTTAGCAGGTTGTCAATAGGTAGCACGACCCATATTATGGAGAGGAAGAAGGAGCTAGCTAAAGAAGTACATCAGTTAGCTCGATTGGGAGTTCAACTTGAGGAGAATGATAAGGGAGGAGTTAATATCCAGAATGTGTCTTCTTCATACTTTGTGGTAGAGGTGAAGGAAAAGCAAGACCGAGATCCAGTCCTACTCCAATTGAAGGAGGTCGTCCACAAATAGAAAGTGATAGTCTTCTCTAAAGGGGGAGATAGGGTGTTGAGGTACCACAGTAGATTGTGTGTCCCAGATGTTGATGGTATATGAGATAGAATCATGGCTGAATCTTATAGCACTAGGTGTTCCATTCGTCCTGGTTCTACCATAATGTACAATGACTTGAGAGAAGACTATAAGTGGAGTGGAATGAAACGGCATATTGGCAAGTTTGTTTCCAAGTGCCCCAACTATCATAAAGTTATAGTTCAGCACCAAAGGCCATGTGGTTTAGCTCAAAACTTTGAGATTCTAGAATGGAAGTGGGAGATGATCAATATGTACTTCATTACTGGTCTACCGAGGTCTCAAAAACAACATGATTTGATATGGGTGATTGTGGATAGGATGACTAAATCGGCTCACTTCTTAGTAGTTAAGATAACTAACACTGAGGAGTACGCCAAGATATACATCCAAGAGATTGTGAGGTTCATGGAGTGCCTTTGTCCATCATCTCGGACGGAGGAGCCCAATTCACCTCCAAATTTTGTAGGTCATTTCAGAAAGGATTTGGTACGATAGTGAATTTGAGTATAACCTTTCATCCACAGACTGATGGCCAGGTAGCGCATACAATTCAGATGTTAGAAGACATGTTAAGAGCTTGCGTCCTTGATTTCAAAGGAAATTGGGATGAGCACCTACCGTTGATTGAGTTTGCATATAACAATAGTTATCATGCAAGTATCCATATGGCTCCCTATAAAGCTTTATATGGGAGGAGATGTAAATCACCAATTGGGTGGTTCGAGGTTGGAGAAGCAGAGTTGATTGGGGATGACATGGTCCATCAAGCAATGGAGAAGGTTAAGATCATTAGAGAACGATTGAAGACTGCGCAAGGTCGGCAGAAATCCTACACCGATGAGAGGAGGAGAGATTTGGAGTTTGAAGTGGATGACTGGGTATATTTGAAAGTGTCACCTATGAAAGGTGTCATGAGATTTGGGAGGAAGGGTAAATTGAGTCCACATTATATTGGACCCTATCAGATTGTAAAGAGGATCGGGAAGGTTGCCTACGAATTAGAGTTGCCTTCCGAGTTAGATGGTATTCATTCGGTGTTCCACCTATCGATGTTTAAGAAATACTTAGGAGATCCTAGTTTGATAATCCCTGTGGAGAGCATCAGAGTGGAGGATGGTTCGACCTATGAAGAAACTCCGGTCCAAATCCTTGATCATCAAATTTGCAGATTGAGAACTAAAGAGATAGCCTCAGTCAAAGTCCTGTGGAGGAATCAACTAGTTGAGGAGGCCACATGGGAAGCTGAGGAAAAGATGAAAGCAAAATATCTTCCTCTATTCATTCCAATGGATGAGGATTTAGAAGGTAAATTCCTTACCCTTAACCAGATTGATTGTCTTTTCTTGATTGTCTATTCGCGAGTCCGAATAGAGATTGTTGATAGAAATGAGGAGTTGAAAGACAAATTGATAGATTGAATGTTGAGAAGAGTCTTGAGTCTATTCCTGCCTTGATATCTGCCCTTACCAATCATTCAAGGACGAATGATCCCAAGAGGGATATGATGTAACACCCGGTAAAATTGTCACAATACCCTTGGAATGGAGATGTGCGCGTGATGCATCTTACTAAGCTCGGATGGGAAATCTGAGACTGTATTTGCGATCAGCGTGAAATATTGAGTTAGAAAGTGGTCTCGACCCAATTTAGGAGAAACCGAGTCGAAAATCTATTTTCACAAAATTGACAAGAAACAGTAAGAGTACACGACAGGGCTGCGATGTGGACCTATGCAGACCAAAAACTGTGAGGGTATGGGACAACTCTGCGACATGGACCGAAACTTATATATTTTCTCAATTCTTTGACGGGATTGAATTTTTGAAATTCACAAGTGCGCGACAGGTCCATGTCGGGGACCTTTTATACCGACCTGTTTAAAATTTTAAATTTTTTGAGGGGTATTCTAGACTTTTCCCTACATTTTTAAAACTTAAACCATGACCCCTTTTGGTCATTTTGATGAGTAAATAGGGTCAAAAACCCTATTCTAAGTCTTTCTTCACTACACTCGAAAGTTGGGGCCTGAGAGAGAAGAAAGAAGAACATAAGATTGGAGAATCCAAGGAGAACTCTTGACGGATTATTTGAAAAGCTTTATTCCAGGTACGTAAGGCTAAACGAAAGCATGAGATTGTTCTCTCATGTACCCTATAGGTGGTCTTAGATGAGAATTGAAGGTTCTTGAGCTTAAATGCATGATTCTTGATAATTTTCTTCTAAATATTATGATTTTTACATATATTTTCATATGGTGATGATCATCACAATCTTGTTTTCTAGGATTGAACATTTTACATGAATTATTGCATAAACCTTACTTATTATTTTTTAAAGATTGCATGAAACAAGATAGGGGTTGAGTCTAGAGCCTTGATTGAGAACGTGATTGTCATTGTTATTGAGATTGAGATGTGAGAATGATGATGAGCTTATAGAACTTGACAAGTCCCCTGAGTTTCCATAAATGAACTCTAACGATTTGTCCATTCGATTGTTCCTTAATGACTGTTCAAATCCTTGAGTTGTTGTTTGAGATGTTGATTGATGAGATGATTAGAGTCTCTACAAGACTAACTAAAAGATTAGCCTCCATAAGGTTTATTGAGATGGTTTGATTTGTTTAATTGATGTTATAAGGCTGATTTGAGATGAGTCAATTGAGATGTATTGACTGGATGGATTTTTTATGAGCATTGAGCCATGCGAGGAGTATCAAGCACCGAAAGAGTAAGAATTAGTCTAACTCGCACTTGTCAAACTATGTAGCCAAGCATAGGTGAGGATTAAAACCATTACGTCTCATTATGGTTTCCTCTGGATAGAGTCCCTGAAACAATAGATGACTTAACTTTAACAGATAGTTGGGGTCCCTAATGGATTCGATTCATCCCCTACCTGGAAAGTATAGTACGGTTGTGGCAATAACGACGTCTTACTGTACAACCACTTGCTCATACGTGATTTTTATCGGATAAGAGAAACTCCAGAAAGTTCCTATCTTGAGTACTCTGAGTCGATATGTGATGAGATGAGATGAGATGTGATGAGATGAGTGAGTTGAGATGAGTCCTTCTGAGGCGAGTCTGATTTGACTGATGAGTTGATGGGTTAATTGTCTACTCTTTATTCTTGCTTTAGATAGACATTTGGCATGTTAATTGCTTTCTATGTTGAGTTGATATTGTTTCTACATTGTTCTACCTATTTTGATTTCACTCAACTACTTTACATACCAGTAAATTCCAAGTACAAAGTCCCCTTTTGGACTGCATCATTTATTATGCAGTTACGCATTGTAAAGGTTGTTAGCAGGCAAATCATTGAGGATCTTCCCCTACTTCGGAGGATTCATTATATTATTTTTCATCATACTTTAGAGTTAGAGTTGCTTATCTTTTATTTAATTTGAGGTAGTCATGGGTCTATCATTGACAACACTTAATAGTGATAGAGGCTTCATAGACTAGAGTCGAATGTTGATATTCCAGATTATGAGTTAGTTTTTTTTACTAGCATTTTTCTACATTATTGTTGAGACTAGATGATGAGATGTACCTATTTATTTTTCCTTATTTTCCACTGACTAGAAGATTATTGATTGAATGAATGTGATGAGGCCAAGTGGTTCTCTTGGGGACTAGCGATAGTCTCTAGGTGCCGGCCACATCTTGGGTCCCCTCCCAGGGTGTGACAGCCTAGCCATGGTACCATCTAGATGTTTAGAGGTAGAGACTTCATAGACATTGAGTAGAGTATCATTGAGTATTTTATTTTCCAAACTTGGTCTTTGGGGATTGTTTTATAATATCTTCCTCACTTCATTGATGCTTTTATTTGAGTACTTTCCATTCTTGAGTAAGATGTAATGATGAGGCCAGGTGGTTCTCTTGAAAATTAGCAATGGTTCTTCCAGTGCTTGCCATTCCGAGGCTACCCACCTGGGACATGACAAACTTGGTATCAAAGCATAGAGTTCAAGTGTCCTATGGAGTCTATAAAGTGTGGCACACTTTATAAACAGGAGGCTATGGGACACTAGGAAAGGTTACACTTTCTTGTATTCTGAATTCGTGCGATAGACTTTAACTCTATAAACTCTTTTCTATTTCATGTGTCACGCGTTTGCAGATCATACTTCCTAAACATACCACAAGCCAAAGGGGTGCTTCAGCTAGCAATGCTGATAATCCCCCATCAGAATTGCCTACCCAGATGGAGACAAGAGGCCAAGGCCGACTTACTAGGACTACGAGAGTTCGACAGGTGCCTACTCCTCTAGTTGCTCCTACCACAGAGGCCGATTTACAAGGAGCTATTTCTATGCTCACCCAGTTGGTAGCCACACAGAGTAGGAGTCGAGGTTTACAGGCTCCTAGTTCTAGCTCTTAGGAGCCATTGGCCTCCACCAAACTTAAGGACTTTCTGAGGGTGAACTCGCTAGTCTTCACAGAACTTCATTGATGAGATGTGGAAGATGTTGAAGGCTATGCATGCGATCGAGATTGAAGGAGTTAAAATTGCCTCTTATCAGCTTAAGGATGTGGAGAATATATTGTATAACTTGTGGAAAGAGGGTCGAGGTAAGAATGTTGAGCCTACCGAGTGGAGTGAGTTTGAGGGCACCTTTCTTGACTACTTCTTTCACCAAGAGTTGAGGTAGGCAAAGATTGAGGAGTTTGTGAATCTAAAGCAAGAGGCGATGACTGTCAAAGAATATAGCCTCAAGCTCATCCAACTATCCAAGTATGCTTTGGATATGGTTCAAGACACGAGGGCAAGGATGAGGAAGTTTATATCTGGCTTGGGCAAGCATGTGAAGAAGGACTGTAAGGCAACTTTGCTGATCCCAGGCATGGACATCTCTAGACTCATGACGTATACTCAACAACTTGAAGAGCACAAGAAGAGGGATAGAGAGGAACATCTGAGTAAGAAGGCTAAATCAGCAGGGCTGGAACCTAGCCAAACTAAGCAGAATAGAGGAGATAAGTCATATTATCAGAAGAGGCATCCCGGGTATGCACCATCATCAGCCAGTGCACCTGCTCCAAATAACAGGTATGATCAAAGGTCCTAAGGTCAGTCAAACTTTAGAGCACAGAGTTTGTAGGCCAGTGTGAACCCTAGCTCAAAAGGAAAGCCACCCTATGGGAAGTGTGGCAGGATGCATTTGAGAGAATGCAAAGAGAGAGGAAATGGTGGGTACAGGTATGGCCAGACACATCATTTTCAGAAAGAATGTCCACTTTGCACTACAACAAATTTGAATATTAGTCACAAATGATTTCATCATTTATAGATGAGATTTCGTCACAAAAGATTTAGCATGACGAAAAAAATTTTATCAGACAATCGTCCCTAAATGTGGGGTCACTAAATATATACAAAGACGATTTAGTGTTTTGTTGCTAAAAAGGTTATTTTAGTAACAAAAATAGAAAATTATCCCCAAATGCACAACATTTGTGACGAACTTATTTGTCATAAAATTATAAATTTTCATAGTTGATAGTATGATATTGTGACTAAAAAAGTTATGAACGCCGACAAAACTACATTGTCACAAATTATTTAGTTCAATTAGTGACAACATCAATTATCTCCAAAGTTGTCTATATTTCATAGCGGAACAAATGTAATTTCATCACTAATGATCATTTTTTATATACGAAAAAATATTTTGTTCTTAAATGTATAAATTAGTGATAAATTTATTACTATTAAAAAGGCTAATAATTTTGTAGTTAAATAATTATTTTGTCACTAAAAGTATAACTTTTACTGACAATAGAAAATTGTCATTATAAATTGTTATAATTAGTGACTATTACAATGGTCATACAATACGAAATTTCACATTCAATGAGGGTACTAAGAGAAATATACTTTTGTCGCTACATGTAACCAACTTATGATGAACTAGTTTATTTTGTGATAAAAATACTTGTCTTAAAAAGTTTGATTTAATCGATGCTAAAAGTTTATCCTTTAAAGTTAAAATATTATCACTAATTATAAACATTTGATGAAACACCCTTTATTTTTTAAAATTAGAATTGCATAAACTGAAAATAAAATAATAAAATCCCCATGATCATACAATTAAGAACAACAAAAATTATACTAACATAATATCTCATTACAAGCTCCTTAACAAAAGTAAAATATGTCCAACAACAAAAAAATATAGGAAAACTTTACTCCTAAACTAAGAAAAATAAAGATTTCTTCCCAAGTACCAATAATGTGTTAACACTTAACTTGCAATTAATCTTGATTCAATCTTCACCTCTTAAGCCTAAGAAAAAGATAGAAGAAAATTAAGATATACTTTAAAGTGTTCATATTGAGGTCAAAAAACAGAATATGTACCAGATCTATGTCTTCAATATGTTGTAACGCTCAGTTATATAAGATCTAAAAAGATGAAGCATACTATGTGAAGGTCATTTTTGGTGAGCTATACTATGTTCATGGCTAGTCCACTCTAGAGACGAGCTATTGTGCCATTAAAGCTCGGGCTGCTGAGGAACAACTTTTGTTGAGTTCGGTTATTTTTATTTGTAGTTTGGATCTTTCATGATTTGTCAACTTATTGTAGTCTACTGAAGAACACCTTTCAAGTGTCTAAAAATCACAAATTTTCCAACAAAATCGTACTAGAGTATTTTAGATTATCAAGCAAAAAATTTAAAACCTGTGGCATCAAACAACTACCAAACCAATAGAGCAAAGGAGTTGAAAATTCCATAAAAGTTTAAATCTTACGATGAATACCTTTCAGAACATCTACATCAGAAACTTTTCAATAATAGTCTTACTTACACACCTCAAATTTTGTCACGACCTAAAAATGGACGTGATGTCACTTGCTCAATCCCATCAGAACAAGTCATCCTTAACTCAAAGGGATAATAAACATATTGCGCGAAAGTAATTAACTAGAGTAAATAACTACAACTGAGAATTTCCATAAAATTAAATACCACCCAAGTATTGGTTGTCATGCTTACAAGCAACTAGAAATATAGAAAATCAAAGAAATACAAGTCCAAACTGTCGTTCTTGTCAAATAAAACAAGTACAGAAGAAATAGGAACAAGAGAGTCAGCCAGATGACATATCTACCTCTCTACGTCTCCTGGGAAGCCTCAGAGGATGAAGAAAAATACTATTCACTATCAGGGCTAACAATCTACACAAGTGTAGAAGGAAGGGATGAGTACCAAACACCACGCGGTACCCAACAAGTCAAATACCAAAACAAAGTAAGTCTAATCTAATGCACAAACATCTTTCATCCCAATCGACCTCCACGACTACAACCTGCACAGAAAGATAGTCTAGCCTGGCAATACATAATTCATAATAAAGATAGTATTCCACCATATCACAATTCCAAAGCACAAGTTAAAACTGATAGCACAATCAATAACAATAATAACATATGCTATGTAATAATATGCAAGGGTGAAATGCAATGCTTATGCAATAATCGCCGGCAAAGACCTCGGCATTATAACATCATTGAAAAATATCTCAACATCACATCATCGCCGGCAAAGACCTCAGCATCACATTATCATCATAAATTCACCGACAAAGGCCTCGGCATCACAATATAATCACAAAGTTTTCAACATCATAATTTCGCCAACAAAGATCTTGGCATCATATCTCGACCGTAAAGATCATATCTCGACCGTAAATACCTCAGTCCCAATATTTTTCATCTCACTCAAATCAATATCGGAATCAATGCAAATATGCATGTCATGGAATGAATGAACATGATATGAATTCCACAAACAAATCCACTCATAATCTCCAACCACGACAATATATATATCAAAAATATAGAAATCTCATCAATTAACCACATTTATCAATTCAAGTACCATAATAACATACCAACTCACATATACATTTTTAATCATCTTATTTCTTATAAATTAAAATATTTTACGTATCACACGTAGGAGAAAGGAAAAATTTAGAATTCTACGAGAATTACAAAGTTTTGAAAGTCCACTTGCCTTAGTCAAATCGTGGTCAATCTAATACTTTGGCCTTTCCTTTTTGAACGAAATTCGTAGCACCACGATCTAGTAAAATAAGTTATCAACATAAGATTTTCAAGACTCACAATACCCATATTGTTATATGTCTAACCTAGACCCAAGGATCAACCAATTTTGTTATTAAATCTTAAATTCTTCATATAATACAATTCTAATGATACTTATGTAAAGAAATACACCTATTATTTATTACCAATCTAATATGACTCGATTTATGACATGATAACCCAGTAAAATTTTATATATAACAGAAAAAAGTATTCTAATAATGACATATGAAAACTACGTATTAACTTAAAACTACCAATGACTACTGCTACTTACTCCTTAGAAACACATGTTACTACTTGTCCTTCTACTATCAATGGAAAACAGTGACCATGAATCCCACTGAAAACACACACAAACTAATATAATTAATTGGAACCTTCTTTACATGCAAGAAAACAAATTGACCAATAATAGAAGTTCAAATTAAATTTTCTTTAGTCTTTTCAACCTACACATCATCCAACACATACTAATAATATTATATCCCTCCTAATGAATATGAACAACCTTTAAGCTTGGTTAAATATTACCAGAAGCACTTTTGAAAATTTTCAGATGCCAATTTGATTGGCTATGAGTGACGACCTATCAGTAGGCTTATGCATCCTTACCCCCTCTTTCTCTTATTATTTTTTTCTTGAGCATTCAACCTAAGCATCCTCCTATATATAGATGTATTTCTCTATTTATTTATTATTTTAATTGTCTTAGTGGGTAATAATTGAAGACATAATTATATAGGAACTAATCATGATGCTGCCCACTTAGACAAATCTTTAAAGCTAGTACAAGATTTATTTTTGATTTCCACCAACTTTTGTCCGAAAGAAAATCTAATATAATAATAATAATAAAATAATAATAAATAAGGATAAGGAATAGTGGCTACGATACAGTAACCAATGTCATTTCTTACCCTTAAATTAAATAGTCTTAGTTAACGAACGGCCCGAAATACCTACTACAATTTATGAGAAAAATATTTGAAGAAAAATAATAGGATCAATTCTCAAAATAGTCTAACGGGTCGTTACATCCACATCCTCTTATTCCACTCAAGCCTACTTCTGAGCCTCAAGATACCCTTATGATGATCATATTAATACAAAGCTAATCCTCAATACTTAGCTCTATACTTCCACAGGGGCTTTCATTAAAAGATCAGTAGTCCTCTTCATAACTTCACTATCATGAAGTCTTCGATAGTCCGTCATCAATAGTCGTATAACAATGACCACATTCAAGCCTATCATTCTAACCACTTTAACTCTGTCTTAGAATGTTAAGTCTACTTAGCACTTCTACCTCCACCATTCAATGAGCTCCCACTCATATACACACCAACATACTTTTACCTATATGATGCACGTAATAAAGTCGCATCTCTCTCCTCCTCCTTATCTCTACCCCTACATCACACAAGTACAACACCAATTTCACAATAAGGATACATTCACTCCTCCCCATCTACCCTCATTCTCCAACTACTACTATCAACATCACTTTTGGACTAAGAGGAACTCGTCATCTCTACATCCTACCATCAACAATGGCATAACAGGCCAAAGGTTAGTGCATGAATAAGAGCATTAGAATGAAGAACTCTCACTCTCTCCCTGTCACACCCCACCCTGGGGTCGTGACCTGTGCCGATAGGGACACGTGAACACATACTGAACCCACTTCCTTCATAAACATAGTCGGGAATCCTACCGAAATTTCGGCAGAGTTTCCTTTATTTTATTGCCTAACCGCACCTGCAGCAGCTCCCAGAATATACAAAAACATATACACATATATAAATAAATATAAAAGCGGGCCGACAAGGTTACCGCTGCGGTCCTGCCGCCTAGTAAACATGTCATGAACATAAGTACATATTGCGGTCCCACCGCCTGATTCAGTATACAAAATCATACAAAACGACGCATACTCAAACATCACACTCGTACCCCACAAGTATCCACAGACCTCTAGACAAAAGTACCGAATGATACACACACATCAATACAATTACAACAAGG
>JAABOM020000049.1:1860094-1872381 GCA_011800125.2 Solanum clarkiae
CTGGTGTGATGCTGTGGTATGGCGCTATGCTGGAGGTTGCCATCGTTTTTCCCGTCCGACATGCATGACTTTCATGTGTTTTTTTTTTAAAAAAAGAGAGAGAAAGGATTTTTATTCGATATTTGCTATAGGTTTGATTTATATACGTTTACCCATTTCCTTTGGCTTACAAGTTCTATCTGTATTGTGTACTTCCTGTTTTGCATAATCGATACGTCTTTCGTACTGACCCCTTCCTTCGGGGCGAGGGGGGGTTGCGTTCATGCCCGCAGGTACTGACAAACAGGTGTGAGAACCTCTTGCCTAGGATCTCCAATTTCAGTGCCAGTACCCTTTTTGTTTCAGGAGCCCGCTATTGGTAGCCTCTCACGTTCACTTGTTTTGTAATTGGGTCATGTATATATACACGTACTATTTGGCATCTTTGTCTAGAGGTCTGTGGATACTAGTGGGTAATGGGTATATGAGAGACACTTGAGTACATGGTTTGTTGTATGTTTTTGGTACTTGAGCAGGCGGCGAGACCGCATCTTGTATGGATGACATGATTATTAGGTGGCAAGACCGCAGCGGAGACCTTGTCGTCCTGTATTTATGTATATGTATAAAGATATATGTACTTGTATTGTTATCTGGGACGTTGCTGAGTTTTATTTGCAGGTGAGGTTAGTTAATAAAATAGAGGAAACTCTGCCGAAATTTCAGCAGGTTTCCAGGTCGGATAAATTGGGAAATTTGAATTAGTATATGTCTAAGTGCCCCTATCGGGCATTGGTCACGACCCTAGGTTGGGTCGTGACAAAAGTGAGAGAATGTGATATTCCAAACACCACCTTTAGGACTAGGTATGGCCATTTTCAGTTCTTGGTCATGTCTTTTGGGTTGACGAATGCACCTGTAACCTTCATGGACTTGATGAATAGAGTATTTAGATGGTATCTTGATATGTTTTTGATTGTTTTTATCGACAATATCCTGGTGGATTCTAAGGATGAAGAGGAGCATGCCAATCACCTTAGAATAGCTTTGCAGACTTTCAAAGACCATGATTTGTATGCAAAGTTCTCGAAATGTGAATTTTGGCTTAAGTTAGTTGCTTTCCTAGGCCATGTTATTTCGGGTGATAGTATTTGAGTAGACGCCCAAAAGACTGAAGCAGTTAAGAAGTGGCCTAGACCGACCTCTCTGACTGACATAAGAAGTTTCTTGGGGTTGGCAGGCTATTAATGCAGATTTGTTGATGGATTTTCTTCCCTATCCGCACCATTGACCAAACTGACTCAGAAAATGGTCAAGTTTCAGTGGTATGATGAATGTGAGGAGAGTTTCCCAGAGTTGAAGACTAGATTGATTACTGCCCCAGTTTTAACTTTGCCCGATAAGACGGAAGACTTTGTGATATACTGTGATGCGTGAAGAGTTGGACTGGGTTTTGTGCTGATGTAGAGAGGGAAAGTGATAGCTTATGCTTCCAGACAACTTAAATTTCACAAGAGGAACTATCCGACCCATGATCTCGAGTTGGCAACAATGGTGTTCGCACTTAAAATCTGGTACCACTACCTATATGGAGAGCATGTGGATGTGTTCACTGAACACAAAAGCTTGAAGTATGTCTTCAGTCAAAAAGAGCTCAACTTGCGGCAGAGGAGATGGTTGGAGTTGCTCAAGGATTATGACATGAGTATTTTCTACTATTCAGGTAAAGCTAACTTTGTTGTAGATGCTCTTAATACGTTATCTATGGGTAGCACTGCCCATGTGGAGGAAGGGAGGAAAAAGTTAGCTAAGGAAATGCATAGGTTGGCCCAATTGGGGGTACAACTTGAAGAGAATAATAAAGGTGGAATTAATGTTTAGAATAGGTCTGCTTCATCTTTAGTGGTAGAGGTGAAAGAAAAGCAAGACCAGATAGTATCCTACTCTAAATGAAAGAAGTTGTCCATAAACAAACGGCGATGTTCTTCTCCAAAAAGAGAGATGGAGTGTTGAGGTACTAGAGTAAGTCGTGCGTTCCAGATGTTGATTGAGTACGAACCAAATTATGGCTGAAGCACACAGCTCTAGATATTCCATTCGTCCTGGTTCTACCAAGATGTACTACGACTTGAGAGAAGTCTATTGGTGGAATGCAATGAAGAAGGATATTGTTGAGTTTGTTTCTAAGTGTCTCAATTGTCAACAGTCAAGGTTAAGCATCAAAGACCATATGGATTAGCTCAAAACTTTGAGATTCCTGAATGGAAGTGGGAGATGATCAACATGGATTTCATTACCAGTCTACCGAGGTCCCGAAAGCAACATGATTCGATATGGATGACTATGGATACGATGGCCAAATCGGCTCGCTTCTTGACAATTAATACAACTAACTCTACAAAGGAGTATGCCAAGCTGTACATCCGTGAGATTATGAGGTTGCATGGAGTTCCCTTGTCCATCATCTCGGACAGAGGAGCTCAATTCACCTCCCAATTTTGGAGATATTTTCAGAAGGGATTGGGCACTAAAGTAAATCTAAGTACAACCTTTCACCCTCAGACATATGGTCAAGCAGAGGCACCATTCCGACCTTGGAGGATATGTTAAAGGCTTATGTCCTTAAATTCAAAGGAAATTTGGACGACCACTTACCATTGATCGAACTTGCATATAACAATAGCTATCATACAAGCATCCAAATGGCTCTGTATGAGGCTTTATATAGGAGAAGACGTAGATCACCAATTGGATGGTTCAAAGCTGGCAATGCTGAACTGGTTGGACCTGACCTTGTTCACCAGTCCATGGACAAGTTAATGGTCATTAGAGAGAGGTTGAAGACTGCATAGAGTTGTCAGAAATCATACACCGACGTGCGGAGGAGAGACTTAGAGTTCGAGGTGAATGATTCGGTGTACTTGAAAGTGTCGCCTATAAAGGGTGTCATAAGATTTTGGAAGAAGGGGAAATTGAGTCCTCGCTATATAGTTCCCTATTAGATTGTTAAGAGGATTAGGAAAGTTGCTTATGAGTTAGAATTGCCATTCGAGTTAGACACAATTCATCATGTATTCCATGTTTCAATGTTGAAGAAATGCTTGGGAGATCCTGCATTGGTGATCCCTGTTGAGAGTACTAGAGAAAATGATAGTTTGTCTTTTAAGGAGATTCTGGTCCGAATCCTTGATCGTCAAATTCGCAAGTTAAGGACCAAAGAGATAGCCCCCATTAAAGTCCTATGGAGGAATCAATTTGTCGAGAAAGCCACATAGGAAGCTGAGGAAGATATGAGAGCTAAATAACCGCATTTATTCATGCCCGACGATGAGAATGTTGAAGGTAATATTCTTACCCTTACTTAAATTGATTTAGTTCTTCTTGAATTGATGTGCCTACACTTGAGTTTAAGTAGAGTTTATTGAGGAGGATAAGAAGTCGAGAGTTTGAGTTATTAAGATAAGTCTTGAGTATATTCATGCCTTGACATCCATTTTTACTCATCATTCTAGGATGAATGATTCCAAGTGAGAGATGATGTAACACCCTATAAAATTACTAAAATACCCCTAGAGGATAGGTGTGCGCATAATGCATCTTTCCATGCTCAGATGGAAAATCAAATGCCGGATTTGCGATTAGCATGAAAAATTGAATGGTAAAGTGGTCAGTTGATTTTTAGAGCAATTAGATCAAAAGATAATTTTTTTTATGTGAAAACGATTTTCAGTGAGGGTGTGCGACAGGTGTATGATGCACACCTCCCACAGACTTACACTTAGTTTTGGTCTAAATATTTTTTACGGGGTTAGAAAACAAATTCGAAGAATTTTTGATGAAAAACACCTAAAAATGACCATGTCCGTGTCGCGGACCCCATTCACAAGGCGATTTTTTTTTTCAATTTTTCATGAGAGGCATTCCAGACCTTTTCCAACCCCTCCCAAACTCAAAATACGATAAAAATAGGTCATTTTTTTCTAAAACGGATTTCTAAACCCATTCTAAGGCTTCTTATGTTAAACCGAGTTAGAGTTCTTGAGAAGAGAAGAGAAAGAAGTTAGAATTCTAGAAGTTGGAGTTAGATTCTTAAGAAGATTGGTGACATTCTTCATTACAGTTATGTAAGGCTAAACTAAAGCATGGAATTGTTCTTTCATATGCTCCCATTGATGGTAATAGAAAGGTTGTGAGTATATTGAGTCTCCATACATGTATCTTGAATGTTTTCTTATAAATTATATATACTCTATGTACTTTTATATGTTGATGATCATCATAAACTTGATATTACTATTTAAATACTTTACGTGAGTTATTTCATAAAACCTTATACGTTATTTTACTAAAGATTGCAAGAATGAACTTAGAAGATGAGTCTAGAGCCTTGTCAGTATGAATGTGCATGTAACTGTCATTGAAATCCTAATATGACTGTGTTGATTGATGATGTTGATGAAATTGATGTCCCTAGAGTCTTAAAGAGTATGAATTTAATTCCTAAAATGATAATCCTAATTCAAAACTTGATGGTTGATGTAACAAATTTGTGTTAACAATGTCCAATGAGACTAGTTAAAAGAGTAATCCTGATGATTGATATGTTATGAGCATGTTGAGTCTTGTAAGGAGTATTAAGCACCGAATTGAGTAAGAGTAGACAACAACTCAAACTGTGTGGCCAGCGTAGGAGAGGATCGAACCATAAAACCAGATGTTTTCTTAGTCCTTAAAGAGGACTTGATGTTCTTTATTGGATCCATTGATGTGATGTCCTTTACCCCGGAAAGGTAATGGATGGATGTGGCAACGACATCACTTCATTATATCATCACCAGCTCATAGGTGATGGTTGTTGATATGAGAAAATCCCAAATAGGTCCCACAATAATAGCACTCTGAGTTGAGTTGATTGTATGAGTTTAGATTGGTATTGATGAGTCATTTATCTACTCTTTATTCTTGTTTTAGGTGGACACTTGACATTCTGAGTGAGCATCTTGTGAGTTGATGTTATTCCGTTTTATTCTGCTTGTGTTGTTTCATTCAGTCATTTTACATGCTCGTACATTCCATATATTGATGTCCATTTGAGCCTGTATCTTTTCATGATGCAGAGACAGGTACTCTAGATCATCAATAGGTTCTCCATTGAAGGTCTATTCACTGTACTGCTAATTGGTGAGTCCTCTCGTGTATCCAGAGGATATCATTCTATATTATTATGCTTTGAGTTAGTTCGTTTTGAGTTTGTGGTAGCCATGGCCTGTCATAGTTCTATTCTAGACTGTAAAGGTAGAGGCTTCATGGACTAGAGTATGATGACATTGATGTTGAGGTTTTTCTTTTCTTGAACTGAGTTTCTTAAAACTACTATTATGTTATAGATATTGAGACTGATCTCGTTGGCCTATGACCCTTGTTTATTGAGTTAGAAGTATACCGAGCTGCTCATTATCATGTTTTTTCCTTATTCCAATGTCTTCCACTGAATTAGATGATTGAATGACTGTCATGAGACCGAGTGGTTCGCTAGGGGACTGACAATAGTCTCTACGTGTCGGCCACGTCTGGGGTACCCTCCTAGGGCGTGATAGAAATACACTTCTATCTTTTATTCCATTCTCACTATGGTGTTTGTACTACAGTCTCTCTTTTATTCTTTAAAAACTACCACATCACGCTCTAGATGGACTAGGGCTGTGCAAAATTCAGGTCAAACCGATAACCTGAACTGATTTTTCGGGTTATTGGACTATAGGATTGGGTTATTGGCTTATTGGATTGGTTAATGGTTTAAGAAAATTTTTAGTGGACTATCGATTATCGGTTCGGTTCTGATAATTTTTAAATCAGATGACCCGATAACTCGATAACTGCTAATTAGTATAAATATTTTGATAATTTCATTTTCCGTATATTTTAGTTTTCAACAATTTTCACTTTTGTTTCGCGCCTAGGGTTAGAAACTTAAATTACCTTAGCCGCCTGGGGTTAGAAACATAGTTCTCACTTCTCAGACTCGCGCCTCTCGCTCTCAAGTCTCAGCTGCCTCAGTAACTGTCGTCGCACATATTCATCGCCGGATCAGTTGTTCACTTCCGTATTCCGTTCAATTCATCGTTGCCTCAGTGAGTTTCTAGTTTACTGCTAATTAACTTCAAGTTTCAACTTTCTTAATTCATTGCTCTTAAAATTGTTGTTCTTGTTGTTTAATTAAATAACAATAAATAATGATCTTCTTATTTCTCACTTAAGTTTGAAAAAAAATCCACCTGTGTTTTCTAATGTTGCTTCTAATCGACAACCCATTGAAGAGTACTGCAAATTATACCAAGGCCATAGTATATATTAGCTTCTATCATTACTTCTAATTCTTAGCTATATTAGCTTGTTCTGTAATTATTCTCTTGTAGGCCATGATATTTTTAAAAAACTGTACATATTGGATACTCTATAATATCAACAAGAGTTACAATAATAGTTACTTGCTTCAGAGTTCAGTAGATAGGAGAATTTCATGAATATTGTCTCTTCTCTTGCTTTGATATGATTTTGTGCGAATGAAGGATGAGGTTTAACAATTATTGATACAAGTTGTTTCTCTGCTCTTTCTTTTGTCACCTTAGTGCTCTTTTTCTTAACTGCTTCTACAATGAATGTGCACTTTTACACATATCTTTATCACTAAGTCTTGATTTTCATCGCTATATTTTTTCAATTCAGATATAAGCATTGTTGAGTATAAAGTAAGGAAAGAAAGGAAAAAACGATCTCGTGCATGGGATTATTTTACTCCTAAAACTAATTCTGATGGAAATGCTAAGGGTGTTTGTAACTATTGTAAGAAAGAGTATCTTGCCGACACAAAAGAACATGGTACGATAGCAATGCTTGGCCATCTACCCAAATGCAAAAAGATGTCTCATAATATGGAAACTAAACAAGAAAAATTAGCATTTCAACTGGTTATAGGGGATAACAAGGGTGATGTAGCTATTGTTCCATGGAAATTTGATCAAGAAGATTGTAGGAAGACTTTGTGTCGTATGATAATTATTGATGAACTTCCTTTCAGATTTGTTGAAAAAGAAGGTTTTAAACAATTTATGAAAGTAGCACAACCTTGTTTCCACATTCCTTCTCATACCACTGTGACTCGTGATTGCTTTGATCTTTTTGAGGAAGAAAAACATAAAATGATGGCTCTTTTCAAAGAAACACAACAAAAAGTGTGTTTAACTACTGATACTTGAACTTCAGTGGAAAGAATCAATTATATGGTCATTACCGCTCATTGGATTGATACAAAATGGACTTTGCATAAAATAATTATCAATTTTTGTCCAATTTCAAGTCATAGGGGTGAAGATTTAGCAAAAGCAATTAGTAAGTATTTGAATGAGTGGGGATTGCATCGGATTTTTATTGTTACAGTTGATAATGCTAGTTCAAATAATGTAGCAGTGTTTGAGTTATCTAAGCAATTAACAAAATGGGGGACCAACCTTATGTGTGGTAGTCACCTTCACATGAGGTGTATGGCTCATATTGTAAATCTTATTGTTCAAGATGGTATAAAAGAAGCAAATGCATCTATTGAATGAGTTTAGGCAAGCGGTGAGATACATTAGGCAATCTCCTGCTAGACGGCTAAAGTTTCAAGAATGTTGTGAAGATGAAAATCTTGCTAAAAAGTCTCTATGCTTGGATGTCCCCACAAGGTGGAATTCCACCTATATGATGTTGAACAGGGCTATTGAATATAAGAGTGCAACTTTAGATTATGCCAATCGTGATATTGGCATGTCACATCATCTTGAGTTTGTTGATATTGTGGATGGAAACTCTACAGGTACACTTTTGAGTAGCGATTGGGAGAGTGTAAAGAGAATTGCAAAGTTTCTTGAAATATTTTTTAAGCTTACTTTGAAGGTATCTGGGTCAAGGTATGTTACATCAACTCTTCATTTTCTTGAAATTTGTCAAGTTGGCATTTACTTGAGACAATTGATATCAAATGAAGATTATGCTTTGGTCGTAATGGCAACAAAGATGCAGGATAAATTTGAGAAGTATTGGGGTGGTCCAGAAAAAATGAACAAAATGTTTTTCACATCATGTGGTTTAGATCCTCTCCACAAATTTAGCGCTTTTAGCTTTGCACTTAAAAAGATGTTTGGAGACAAAGGGGAAATTATAGAAAGTGATGTGTGAACATACATGAAATCTTTGTTTAATGAATATAAGTCTGCTTCAAATGATAAAGAAGGTCAACTTTCTTCCATAGAGGTGGAAGCTTGTAGTTCAAGTTATGTATCTTTAGGAGATTTTGGAAATTTCTTTGAGGAATTACGTAGGCATACATCTAGGAGTGGAAGTGCAAACTCTTAAGTCAGAATTGGACAAATATCTTGAAAGAAGATATTAGAATTGGAAAAACGGACTTTGATCTATTGCTTCGGTAGAAAGTCAACTCACCTAGATTTCCTTATCTTTCTGAGATGGCTCGAGATGTGCTAGTCATTCCTATTTTAAGTGTGGCATCCAAATGTGCTTTTAGTACAGGAGGACGCATTCTTGATTCATTTAGGAGTTCATTAACTCCTTAATTAGTACAAGCTCTAGTGTGCCTTCAAGATTGGCTTCGGTGTGAATCAGAACCTATAAGTATTGAGGAAGATTTGGATTTTCTAGAGCAACTTCAAGAAGGTTAGAAAAGAAAGTTTCATTGATATAAAATTATGAATAGTTTATTTAATATATTCATCGCTTGAGCCTTGACTTGTTATTGTATTCTCTTTAGATTTGGCTAAACTTGGAAAAGAACCTTCCATTGATGACATATAAAATTGGAGCATTCCTTTATTAAATTTACTAGAGGAGGAAGAAGGTAGATGTCTTAATATTGAAGTTGAATTCTATATTATTGAATGTTTGATGATATGATTCGTTTCATTTCACATTATAATGATTAGATTTTTTAACTATTGAATATCTAATACTTTCTTTGTTTATTTATTAATCAGGTTTCATCATGCCAAGACTTCATCGTGCTAAAGCTCAATCACGTATTTGACTTTACTATGTAAAGCTTGAAGAGAATGAGGATGGATCATCTAAAGTAAAATGTGTTCATTGTGGTTGAGTTTATTATTATCATTCGTGCTATAGTGGGACTAGTTCCTTAAGATCTCATAATAAGTGATGTTTGGTAAACTTGACGCAGAAACAGGCCACTCTGAAGTAGAGTCTCAACTCAAGGATTGAGTAGCTATTATTTTGTTGACTTAAGTCTTAAACTATTAGCAGTTTAGTACTATGGTTGGACTTACTCATTGTTTTATGGCTGCCTGATTTTATGTCCGTAATGGTGCTATGACTGTTTTATTTATGAACTATTTTGTGCATGTTTTGTTTATGAGTTATGACTATAAGTTGTAATTGTTTATGACTGTTTTGTGGTTGCTGATTTAGTGAATCGTTTATGGCTGTTGAAGGTTGTAGTACTGAATTGTTGTAGTGCTGGACAGTTGAAACTAGGGTGTGATGTATGTAAAATTGTACATGAAATGTTGTAGTGCTGGACAGGGATTGTTGTGAACTGCACTGTACAATGGTTTATGTCATTATGTGAATTATGGACTGTTGTAGTATATGAAAATTGGCAATATTCCTTGCATATATACAGGTATTAAAAACTTTTCAATTGGAAATTCTGCGTACAAATTGATGTCAAGGTACACAAAGTAATATGTGTTGTTGAGAGTTGAATTGTTGTAATTTGCTGAAGTGGTAAAGTGCATGGGTTTGCTGATGTGCTTAATGCACAAGTTTGCTGAAGTGCTTACTCCTTAACTTTATTTGAAATGCAGGGAGTTGCCAGTACTGATGGTAAAGTTTCTTCTCTCTTGATCATTGTATTTTATTAGGATTTTAGTGTTCCTCTTTTTTGGGGTGTGTTTGGTACTGTTGAAAATAGCTTTTAGTTATTGCAGTAATTTTTAGAAAATAAGTTATTTAATTTAAATAAATTTGAATTTTAAGTTTTAGTTAAGTTGTTGAGATATTTTAGGTTAGTTTAATTTTCAAATTATGCTGATTTTTCTTTTAGGTTGGGTATTTAAAGTCCCTCAATACTTAATAGAATCATTGAAAACTATTGAAAGTATTTCAGTCCATTAAGAGATTTTTTCAACCTTTTTTTTGCTGGCCATTCATCTTTTTTTAAAAAATCAACAATAGTATCAGAGCTTCATTGATCTTAAGGGATCTGTGAGTTCTTCTAAAGAACTACCATACCTTTTTAATCCGTAAGGGCTACTTTTTTCAACCCGCAAGGGCTACCTTTTTAATCCGCGAGGGCTATTTTTAATCCATTTTAACCCGTCAGGGCTAATTTCAACCCATGTTTTTTAATGCACAGGCTTTTTTGAACCAAAGAATGGCAAGCAATAGTCTCTCTTTGAATGTCCCAAAAATTTTCACTGATAAAATTTATCAAATTTGGTTAGTGATAACAAAATCTCATTTTGAGAAATATATTTTATGTGATATTGTGATGGAAGAAAAACCATCACAACAATTCTCTGCAAATTCTATCAATTTCCAAATGAAAACACTTTCAAACTAGAAAAGATCATTTGTGGTGTTTTTTAACCACAAAATCAGAAGGAAAAAAAAATGAAGAAGAAATTTTGCAAGTTCAAAAACAATTCAACACCAACTGCCAAAGCAGAAATTGAGGAGGAGCAGTTTTTTAAATTGCAGTAACTAAAGCAAAGGAGGGGTGTTGAAAATTGCTTTTAGTTACTAAAGTAATTTTTAGAAAATAAGTTATTTAGTTTAAATAAATTTGAATTTTAAATTTTAGTTAAGTTGTTGAAATACTTTAGATTAGTTTAAATTGCAAATTATGTTGATTTTTCTTTTAGGTTGACTATTTAAAGCCCTTCAATACTTAATGAAATCATTGAAAGCTATTGAAAGCATTTTAATTCATTGAGAGATTTTTTCAAACCCTTTTTTTCTGCCCATTCATTCTTTTTAAAAAAAAAACCAACAGGTAATCTGGAACTTCCTAAAGTGCTGAAGTAAATGTGCTAAAGTGTAAAAGTTTGCTGAACAGTGAACAACTGAAGTGCCGAAGTAAATGTGCATTGGTTTCATTTTTGTGGAATTGTAGACTGCTGTAGTACGAGGAAATTTGAGTTATAAATCTTTTAATATTTTAATTGTTAATGGTTTATTCGATAACAGAATCGATAAAGATTAATAACTAATAAATTGATACCTGATAAATCGATATCTTAATGGTTCTTTAATAGTTTAACATATTTACAAATCGATAACCAATAAATAAAATCGATAATATTCAAAATTGAACTAAATAACCTGATACGCAGCCCTAACATGAACAAAACAATCCAACTTGACAAAAATAAATAAATTATAGTATAAGTTAAAATTTAATATTAAAGTATTATTATTTTAAAAAAATATTATAAAATAAAATATAAAAATATTTTTCTTACCTCGGCCCACCACTTCCTCTAATTGTACCCTCTCGAACAAACTAATGTTTTTTAATAAAAAAAAAAGATTGTAATTTTTTTAAAAAAATTCTTACTTCATCTCCCTTTTAAAATAATAATTTAGATATTATTTTAATTATTTTTAGAAAAATAATTCTACGCTATCCACCTAATCCTCTGCTTTTATTTTTTAATTATTTTTATAAAATTATTTTTAGTCATCGCAAGATTTTTTTAAGATAAATTTTTTATTTCTGTTATATTCGATAAACAAGTAGAAAAAATATTTTTATAAAAATATGTGTACAAATATATAAAAAATATAAGAAGATTAAATAAAAGATAAAACAAAGTTGGGAGCGGAGAGTTAGTGGATAAATTTTTATTTATTTGAAAAAAATATCAATTTTTTTTAGATAGGAGCGGAGTAGGAGCTGAAGTTTGAACTTTTAAAAATTATTTTATAAAAAGATTCCAAAAAATAAAAGGGCGGGGATTGTTGGGGTGTGGGTAGGGGGTACGAGGGGGTGTGGGCGATGGAGTAGGTGAGAAATTTTTTTTAGATTTTATTTTTTAAAAATAATTATTTAAAAAAATAATTTTTTTTTGGAAGAATATTTATACTAATCTTTTACTTTCACTAATATAAATAGTTTATTTAATTTTGGTTAATATGACATACCATGTGACAAGATTTTCAATAAAAGAGTGTGTTACATACCTAATAAGTGATAATTTAGATATAAAACTTACACTCACACTAATTTAAATATA
>JAABOM020000049.1:1880576-1898624 GCA_011800125.2 Solanum clarkiae
ACAAATCACAACTTAATAACTAGAATGTTTAAGAAATAACAACACAAGGATTAAGAAACTTACTTGATTCCTTCCTCTTCTTCTTCTTCTTCTTCTCTTCTTCTTCTTCTCTTCTCTTCTTCAAATTATTCTAAGTATAGGAGTATAAGAAATGGTCTTGTAAGAGGGGGGTATTTATAGACATAACACTTTTAGAAATTACAACATAAGGGCTCCTAGTTAGTCCATTGACCAATTAGGTCCCAAACTTTTCTATTTTGATCCAATTAAGGACTTCCGACTCCAACTTAATTATGCATGTCAAAATTTACTTGATACATTAATCAAGCGCCGGGAAAATTACTTAAGTTCAAATTATGCAACATCCACAACCAAAAATTTTTTTTTCCAATGGGATAATTATCCTTAATTTTTTTTAAAACAAATACGGGGTCTAACAGTCTCGTACATGAAAGAATTCCTAGATATGGTGTTGAATATAACTGGACAAAAAAAATATATTTTGGGAGTTGCCGTATTGGAAGAATAATCTTTCGTGACACAATCTTGATGTGATGCATATTGAGAATTTTTTTTGACAATTTGTTTAACACAGTGATAGATGTCAAGAAGAAGACAAAAGACAACCCAAAAGCTAAACTAGACTTATAAGAATATTGCAGGAGGAGGAAATTGTGGCCGCAGGAACTACCAAATGGCAAAATTGTAAAGCCTAAAGCTAGTATTTCATTCACAATGGCTGAGGAGCATGAAATATGTGTGTGGGTGCAAAATTTGAGGATCCCAGAAAGATATGCTTCAAATTTAGGCAAGCGGGCAGATCTGAATAAAGGGAAGTTGATAAGTATGAAAAGTCATGACTGTCATGTATTCATGGAAACTTTGATTCCTATCACTTTTCGCCATTTACCTGAAAAGATATGGAAGCCTATTATAATGATAAGTTTTTTTTTAAAAGATTTATGTTCTAGTCAGTTATTGAACATTAGTTTAGACAAGATGGAGGAAAATATTCCTGTAATTATTATAACACTGGAGAAAGTCTTTCCATATAGTTTCTTCGATGTGATGGAGCATCTTCCGATCCATCTTGTCAAAGAAGCCTGTCTTGGTGATCCTGTTCATGCACGGTGGATATATCCATTTGAAAGGTAATGATTATTCTTACATAAGTAATTAAATCTTTGTATAATCTAATAATTTTTTAATATATTCACATTCTTACATACATATATAGAAAAATTGGAAGATGCAAACAATTAATTCGGAAAAGGGGACAGATTGAAGGGTCAATTGTGCAAGTTCATCTTGGCAGAGAAACTAGTGATTTCTACTCAATTTACTTTGGGGATAAAGTCCCTTGTAAGAGTAATAGACCAACTCGCAATGATGAGGGTAATAGTGATCCTATGTTTCCACCTATTTTGATCAAAGTGGGTGAGGATCTGAAACACGTGGAAGACGAAGCCTCACTCGTATGGAATACCAATCAGCTATGACCCATATTTTACTTAATCGTCCCGTAATGCAGCCATATGTTGAGTAAGTGTTAAATTATGTTAACTTTAAATTATAAAGTTAAAATTGAGAACTAACTCACAAAAAATGTATTTGTCAATAACAACTTATTTGTAAACACATGGGGCAACAAAGCTATATATTCAAGATCTTCAACATGGTTAAAGAGTTATGTAAGTGTGAAAGTTTAAATATATTGAATCGATAAGTATAAAATATTCACTTTATACCTAATTGTATTATCTGTAATACAATGTCTAGGTTAATGATGAATACTCAAATGTCAAACATTCACCATTTGTGAAAGAGATCACACTCGGGCCTGATTCTTAAGTTGATACACTTCATAAGTACTGTGTCAATGGTTTTAAGTTTCAAACTGAGAAAATTTCTATGCACAAGAAAACCAATAACAGTGATGTATATGTTTGAGGTGATGTCGACAGTAATAGCCATACTATTGTATATTCTGGTGTCATTCAAGAGATTGTTGAACTAAGATATTCAAGCTGGTCTAAGAAACAGATCGTATTGTTTCGGTGTAACTGGTTCAATCCATAACAAAGAGCCACAAGGGTGGACCAACAACATAAAATTATTAAAGTTAAACACACTCGACAATACACAAGTTATGACCCTTTTATCATTGCCCAAAATGTTAAGCAAGTCTATTATGCTTCATATCCATTGCGTAGAGATAAGGCTGATTGATGGATTGTTATTAAGAAAAAGCATATGAGACGAATAGAAATTGAGAATGTGTTAGCTGTGACGTACCAAAATGATTTCGTACTTGTTCAACAACAAGTTGATGTTGAGTTGAAAACCACACTAGAACATCCTCAACAAATACTAGAAGATGTTTTTGATGATGAGCTTGTAATATCAAACATTGAGGAACAAGTAAACGAGGAGTATGAAATCATTTGAGGAGGAGGAACTGGAGGACAATGGATATGAAACAACTGAGGAGGAAGAATTGGTGGATGATGAAAATGAAAGAAGCGAGGAGGAATAGAGCAATACATTACAACTAGCACATACGTTATTTATTGTGCTAATATTAAATTTATTTAAATTATTTTACATATTCAATTATTACTTTACATACAAATGTCATCTGGTGGTGACGGTCATAGACCTCGAGATCATCTTGGGGCAAGCAGTTCTAGTTTGGGCAAGAAGAAAAGGACTAGGGCACGTATTAATCTGAGGATATTCCAGGAAACATTTCCTCTGCCGCCGATCTCCCTAGGCGCACAGCTACTTCTCCTACCATTGAGGTTATTCCATTTGGGACTATGGATCCTCTGACTTACCATAGCCAATTTCGGAGACCACACAATGCTCTTTCCTCATTACAGCCCAGGTTCACTTCATATGACCAGGCCATGCCGCTACCTACAACTACTGTTCCATGACCTCACAGATTATCGTCTTCGAGTACTCCATCTCCAAATGTTCAGTCTCCCTCATCTCAGTCTCCTTGCCTATCAGCCCTCAGACTTAGAGATTCTAGTGAAGATGCTGTCACTTCTCCATTGACTCAGCATAATGTGCATCCTTCAGCATCAGCTTTACCAGCTTCTGCTGCTACTTTTGAGGAAGCACCATATATCTGACAGGTTAGCTCCTGGCCAGTGAGACAGGCTTGAGAGAGTATTGATAGTGCCTAATGGAGCCTTATAAGTTTGTTCTTCTAGTTATTTATTTTTTGCTATATTACTAAATATTAATGAACTAATATGTTTATTATTTTTCTTGTAGATGGAATCCATCGAAGCATGCTGCCAAGGCCTTACAGGAGTGTGTTAGGAGGCTGTTTAACGAGCCCTATCACTCCTGGGGAGAGATTCCACAAAAAATTTGTCAGGCCATGTTTAATGAGTTTAAGGTATACAATTAGTTTACATATTTATTTTAAGTTAAGTTTATTACTTATAATATACTTTATCTAACTAATTATCTAATACTTCTCTTCTTATTTATCCAAACTATGTGTACTTGGGACGAAAAGTATAATATTGTCACAGAGATCACATTTGAGAGGAAAGCAAGCTCCAGACTATCTAGCTGGCTCAAGAAATAACTAGATGATGGAAAGCCCAGGGGTTAGTTACAGTCACACGTATTTAAGGAGTTACGTCGATATTGGGACATCGAAAAATTTAAAGCCTTGTCTGACCAAGCAAAAAAAGGCTAGAGCGAGTCCAAAAGAGTGGCTCATTGCACACCGAAGGTGCAAAGAGTATTGGGACTATTTATCGGGATATGGTAAGATTTTTAAATTTAAAGTTTAAGTTCATAATCTTAAATACTTTTTTGATTGAATAGTATTTCATTAGTTATATTATTAAATTTTTATAGGAGCAGGAAATGGAACAGTTTCCATTTCAGCATGAGGTTTTCAAGAGAAATCATATTCGAAAGAAGGACAATGAGTCAGACCCAAACGTGTGGGTGGAGTCGAGGACCGAACAAGCTTAGTAAGCTTCTTAACACTTCTATATATATATATATATATATATTAAGTATTCATTCTAACTATGAATTATTTTTGTAATATGTAGCAAGAGTACGAGCGATACATTCGTGAGCTCAGATATGATGTCAAACTTATGCCTGAGTTGTCCTAACAAATTTAGACTGCGAAAGTGGTTAGCGGGAGCAAGAAAGGCCAGATGTATGGGATGGGCTCTAGGTATGACATACGACGAATCCAATTAGGTTTAGAAGGCATTGGATCATTGAGACAGACCGAGGCCCTAGACCAAGTTCAATTGGCTGTCATGTCTCAAAAAATACAAGAACTTTCAAATGCATTCGCAGCTTCTGAGGCAAGGAGGGTTGAGCAACAAAAAGAAGTGGTACAAATCAAAGAAGAAGTGCTCAACCTCTTCCGTAAGCTGTACCACATCCTTCCAATCCCGAATATGATAGTGAAGATGATGAGTTTATTGAGAATAGTCCCTAGGTTCCTTTTAGTTATATTTTGGACAATTTAGTTATGTTTGGACACTTTATTTATATTTTGGATAATTTGATGAATTTTATGTTGGTTTAAAACATTATAATTATTAGATATTATTTGTTTTTAATGTTTGATTTTGATTAGTGTTATGTATTTTGTTGTTGAACTTGTTCTGGTTGCTGTTGGATTGCTTATTTTGATTGAAATTGAATTGTTTTGTAAATTGTAGGTGGGCTGCAGAAACTGTTGGTTTCTGCTATAAAAAAATACAAAAAAAAGCGACCGACTGCGTCCCTACGTCTGTTGCTTTTCTGCAATTTTTTTTAAAAAAATATTTCCAGAAAAGCGACGGACAAGGCCCATAAGTCTATCACTTTCTACAATTTATTTATAATTTATTTTTACATATTACGATGGACAGAGACCCTATGTCCGTTGCTTCATTAAATTTTTTTAAAAATAATTTTTTAAACATGCGACAGACAGGGACCCCAAGTCCGTCGCTTCTTTAATTTTTTTTAAAATATGTGACGGACAGTGACGCTATGTCCTTCGCTTTTTTTTTTTAAATATTCAAAAAGTGATGAAAAATGTAAAGTGATGCAGTCCGTCAGTTTAAAAGTGACGCTATTCGTCGCTTTTCGAAAAACATCAACCAAAAAAGCGGCGGATTGGACTGCATTGCTTTTACATCGATTTTGATGAAAAAAGCGATGCAATTCGTCGCTTTTGATCATCGCTTTTTAGGCAGTTTTTAGTACTTACTCTACCCTACCCAAACTCCATTTTGTGAAATTTTATTGAGTATGTTGTTGTATAAATTACTACTCTCTCTGTCCATCTTTACTTATTTCTTATTGACTTGACACATGAATTAAGAAGTAGTAAATAATAGGGGTAATTGACCAAATAACTCTTTGAGTATAAAAATTCCAATATCTTCAAAAATGTAACAGGAAGTAACTATAATTAATGATAAGTGTAAATTAGGAACTAAGAGTAAAATTATCTCTTGATTTAATAAACTACACAAGTATTGTTGGACATTCGAAAATTGTATAGTGGATAAGTAAAGATGGATGGAGGGAATATAACTAAGTAGACATAGTTCCTACATATAAATAACCTAGTGTTACTTTCAAAAAATTATCTAACATTTGAGATTTTATAGAAATTCACTCCTCTCTTATCCTCTGACTCATCATTCTTCTCCCTCTCTCCTTTTTTCCTCTCTCCTCTCACATTTCCTTCTCGCCCTTTCTTTCTTTTCCTCTCTACAATTCATCGAATGATATTTTCTTCTTCTTTTTCTCTCTCATTTACTTATATTAATAAGAAACCTCATTAATGTTTTATTTCAATTACTTTTATTTATACATATGGTAGGTTTTTAATATCTTCTAGATGGCTATTGATAGTAAATTTATTTATTTTTATTGAATTAACATTAAAAATAAAAAAAATTTCATTCCCGAATTTTGATTTGTTTTTTAATATTCGCATCGCTTGACTAAACAAAAATTTATAGTATCAACATCTTTTGACTTTTGAATCCTTTGTTCTTGATTGTTACAATTAATTATATCTATGTATCTAAAATAAATTATATTTATGTATCAAAAAATTTGATACACCTTGTAAGGGCAAAACACTTCCCCATTTATTTTTAGAGTGAATATTACATGTTTGACTCCATAATTATTATTTACAAGAAAATGTCCATATTTAATTTTCAAAAGTGGTCATTTGTGGAACCCAAGGCATATAAAAAACGAAAAACAAAAGTGAAGAGGGAAAACATGTGAAAAGGGCATAATTAATGTCAACTATCCTAATAGTCTTATTATTTATAAGGAAAGAGAAAAAAAAGACAAGAAAAATAAGGAACTTTCATTAGCATTTAATGGGTTGTACTTTTGTCTCTCTCCAATATTTATTAGATGTGATCATTGTGAAAATAAAATTAAATTGCACATGCTTTATAGTTGGTTTCACTAGTTATTTTTCATGTATGTTTTATACAATATTTATATTTTATACAATATCTTTTTAATATTTTTATTCATATGATTTATTTTTTGGTGTTGTTTTTCCAATACTAGATTGGTCGAACACATGTTGATAGAACACAGGTTGACAGAACCCATGGAGAAACTATGGAGGAACCTGTTGGTATATTTATTGATTCATAATTTGGTGTGTGTCTTGATATCTGTTTGATATAAAAATTGATTTTGTAGTTGATTTCTTATGTTGTCTGTTATATCGGTTCACAATGTGATGTTGATCTTAATGTTGGTTCTTGTTTTTTTTAAACATGTTTTCTTTACAATTATGATTTATTTTTTGATGTCCTATTTTTGTTAGTAAACTTGCTAGCTCTTGGGTTCAGTAATTTTCGGGTCTTTCCCAGAGTTAATCCCTTGTTGATAGAAGAGATGGTGCAACGATTGATATAAACATTGGTATAAAGATTTGTATTATGTGTTAAAATATATTGTTATACACATTGGTTCATAGATGGTACCTTGGTTGATGATTGCATTGGTTCAAATGTTAGTTTGTACGGTTTAAATGACATTATATGTTGATATTAACCATTATTTTCGTAGTTGTTGTCTCAGTTGAAGGTTACATTGCATTTTACAGGTGTCATGTTAGGTATAATTGGTTTCTTCATTGATTTTGGATATCATAAAACTATTGGTATATTTATTGGTTACCAGTTGGTGTCTGTGTCAACTAATCTATGGATATAAAGATTGGTTTAATTGGTTCCTTCTTTGATTTTTCATATGTTGATATTAACCATTTGTTTCATAGTTAGTATCTCAATTGAAGGTTACAATGCATTTTACAGGTGTCATATTTGGTTTAATTGGTTTCTTATTTGATTTTTGATATGGTCAAACTGTTGATATAGATATTAGCCTGATTCGCAGTTGGAGCCTATGCTGATATATGTGGATATAAAGATTTGTTATATAGGCTTTTTCTCATCTGATGGTGACATTAGTTATATTTAGAGTTAATTCCTTGTTGAAATGAATTCTCATTCAGTTATGTGTTGATATATGTTGATATTAAACATTTAGGTTTAATTGATAAAACTGTTGGCATATTTATTAGTTGCCAATTGGTGTTTAACAATGGAATCGCAATTTACAATAATAATTTAAATCACTATTATCATGAAAATTCAAACTATACACCAAATTAAACAACAAATAACTGTCAGTTTTAGCATTGCCCATCAGAAGTGTAAATATTACTTAACAATACAATATTTATTACACCCCGAGCATACACCCTTACGTAACTGACACTCAGAACCATTGTTGGTCCCAAGCGAACTACTTGGTCTGGCTACTTACTCAACGAAATACTTAAATAATCATGGAAGGCTTTAAATGACAAGCATAAAGCTACTAAATTCTCTCAATAAACCGTTAGGGGAAATAGTTCAACAGTTAAAATAATCAAATCAGAACTGAAGTATCTGACACATAGTCTATGTAACCTTTACTAGAATAGTCTGAAAGGACTACCAAAACAGGCCCCAAGTAGCTAGAACTGAAATACATGCCGAAAGAAACATAAATAACTTTAAGAGCCTCTGACTGAGAAGAGGCCTCACCAAAGACTAGATGATGTCTAGTCCTCAACGAAGCGGCTACTGAGGGGCTCTGTCACCTGCATCTGCATCATAAAACGATGCAGGTCCTAAGAACATCAGTACATGGAATGTACGGTATGTAAGATGGCCAAAACAGGAACTCAGGATGATGCAGCATTTCAAAGTACATAATTATATCTCAAAATAGAATAACATAAGTAATAAACACTCTGTATGCTGAAAATAAACATGCAAGAAGTAAACATATTGAAAATCTGTAAAAAAAAATATGACTTGCTTTAACTTGGGGAGTTTCTCTAACCGAAAACCATCATTATGAGCTTCGTAGTGATACAACGTCTTGCTCACACTGCTAGAACCGTCCCGTACTTTGCCGGGATAGGGGACAAAAGACTAGGGGAGTGGATCCACCCCAAACTAGGCTATCTCAGTGGAAAGTAAGGAGTTGTACCTAGGTACAATCCTATCCTACGCTAGCTACGTAGTTTATGAGTTCAAGTTATTAATTCTACTCTCACTCATATTGGCGCTCAATACTACTCCCAAAATACTTGTATATAGCTCATACCTTTAAGAAATAAGGCTTCTCAATATATGTGTTTGGTTTTTCAGGAACTTAGCCAACTTAAATATTTAACCTTCTCATCTGTACTCATTAACTTGACTGCAACTAATATCTTTATTCTAAAACATACTGGGTTACTAAGATAAAGTGCAAGAGCAAATCTTAGAAATACTTCTTAACTTATTTCAAATTGTAAGATCTATGAATGTTTCATGGCATACAATAAGAAATTTATGAGAAATCATCCATGACTATAAACCTTGTGTCAATAACATACTTTATGCTAAAATTAGTAAAAGTCATGATTCTATATCAAGAATAATGCATGACCAAACATTTGGATTAATTAACTGGTATGGGGAAGAAATCTTTAACTTCACCTTGAAAACATAAATGTTGCGTAGAACTTAGGGATTTTAGATATTAAACTAGTAATACAATAATCTTTTGAGGGCCTTACATACCTGAGGAATGAGTTCTTGGAAGAACTTGGGAAGAATTTTTGAAAGTCCTAACTAGTTCTTAGTTTTTACGCTTGGATTTGATTAAACTTGTTCTAACGTTAATGAGGGAATGAAAGCGTTTTTATGAGTTAATCAGGTGAAAACCAACCTATTAAGGTTTAAGGAGGGTGGGAAAGGTCGAAACTACCCCTCCATGCTTAAAAGAAAAAGTTACTGCAAAATACAACAAGTCTGCATCGCGCCAGGGGCCCGGACATGTACATTTTACTTAATACAACATGTCTGCATTGCGCCAGCGGCGTGAACATGTATATTTTACCTTTTCTCGCAAAATTCTCTTCCCGTCAAAAATCAAAAAAATTTCCTAAGTGTGGCTCCGTGCCCCAGGCATGGAAACCTCACTTCTCAGAATTAATTAGAAGAAAATTTTAATTCGCCTCGGTTGCTTAAAAATCAATTCAAACCATTTCCCACTTAATTTTTGTGTTGATCGCAAATTCGGTCTCAAATTTGTGAATGGAGTATGGGAAGATGCGTTACGCGCATGGTCAATTCTAGGGGTAGTTTGGTTTTTTCACCGGGTGTCATAATATCTTCCCCTTGGGATCATTCGTCCTCGAATGATAACGATATGAAGAATTTAGCTCAAGACAACAAGGTTATAATACTTAAACAAACATAAGTCTTCGAGATCAAGTATGAAAGTTTACCTTCAAGGTCCTCATTTAGGCCAACGAACAAGTGTGGATGCTTGGCCTTCATGTCTTCTTCTGCTTCCCATGTGGCTTTTTCCACGAATTGGTTCCGCCACAAAACTTTTACCAAAGCAATGTCCTTGGTCCTCAACTTACAAATATGCCGGTCTAGTATCTGTACCGGGATCTCTTCATATGACAAGTTATCTTTAATTCCCACACTATCAATAGGAACAACTAGAGAGGGATCTCCCAAGTATTTCTTAATCATGGAAATATGAAATACTGGGTATATAACATTCAACTCTGCTGGTAACTCTAACTCGTAAGCTATACTACCAACCCTTCTCAGAATCTGGTACTGGCCAATAAATCATGGACTGAGTTTCTCCTTTTTCCAGAATCTCATAACTCCTTTCATCGGTGATACCTTCAGGTATACCCAATCACCTACTTCAAATTCCAAATCTCTCCTCCTAACATCAGTGTATGACTTTTGCCGATTCTGAGTTGTCTTTAGCCTTTCTTGGATAAGCTTCACCTTCTCCATAGCCTGGTGGACTAGATCAGGTCCTATCGAACCCGCCTCACTAACTTCAAACCACTCAATGGGTGATCTACACCTTCTCCCATAAAGAGCTTCATATGGTGCTATCTGTATGCTAGCCTAGAAGCTTATATTATAGGAAAACTTAATCAAGGGTAGGTGATCATCCCAGTTACCTTTAAAGTCTATCATGCACGCCCTCAACATATCCTCAAGGATCTATATCGTTCGCTCTGCTTGCCTGTCTGTCTGCTGATGGAAAGTCATACTAAGGTTCACATTCGTACCAAGCCCCTTCTAAAAGGACTTCCAAAACTGTGTTGTGAACTAAGCTCCCTTGTTTGAAATAATGGATATAGGGACCCCGTGCAACCTAATAATCTCCTTAAGATAAAGTCTGGCATAGTTCTCAACTGTATCAGTCATCTTGACTGGTAAAAAGTGAGCTGACTTGGTCATTCTATCTACTAAAACCCATATTGAATCATGCTGTCTACGAGATCGAGGTAAGCCTATTATAAAGTCCATGTTAACCATCTCTCACTTCCATTCTGGAATCTCAATGTTCTAGGCTACATCACAAGGCCTTTGGTGCTCTATCTTAACTTGCTGATAATTCAGGCATCTAGACATGAACTCTGCAATGTCCCTCTTCATGCTACCCCACTAATAGACTTCTCGCAAATCTCTATACCTCTTTATTGCACTAGGGTGAATAGAGTATATGGCATTATGAGCTTCAGTCAAGACCCTGTCTCTAAGACCGTCAACCTTTGGCACACACAACCAGCCTTGATACCTAAGACTCCATCTCCCCCTTTGGCAAACATTAATACCTTCTATTTCTGAACATCTTCTTTCAACTGGAGGAGGATAGGATATGATCCCTGTCTTACTTTTCTTTCACCTCTACCACTAAGTCTGACTCACCCCTATTTCTAATAATGGCACCACCTTCATTGGAATCTTCAATCTACACCTCCAAACGGGCTAGTCTGTGCACCTCTTTAGCTAATTCTTTCTTTTTGTCTTCTATGTGAGCGGTGCTCCCCATGTTCGACCTGCTAAGAGCATCAGTAACTATATTAGCTTTACCTGGGTTGTAGAGAATGCTCATGTCATAGTCTTTCAACAGCTCGAACCACCTTCTCTGCCTCAAATTCAACTCCTTATGGCTGAGTACATACTGTAAACTCTTATGGTTTGTGAATACATCCACATGCCCACCATAAAGGTAGTGTCTCCAGATCTTTAGAGAAAACACCACAACAACTAGCTCAAGATCATAAGTTGGGTAGTTCTTCTCATGTGTCTTAAGCTGTATGGAGGCATATGCTATCACCTTGCCTCTCTACATCAATACACATCCCAACCCAACTGTGGAAGCATCGAAATGTACCACAGAGTCATCAGTTCCCTCGGGTAGGGATAAGACTGGGGCTGTGGTCAGCCTGATTTTTAGCTCTTGGAAACTCTTCTCACAAGCTTTTGACCATTCAAACTTAACCTTCTTCTGAGTGAGTTTAGTCAAAGGAGCTAAGATAGAAGAGAAATCCTTCTACGAACCGTCTGTAGTACCCCGGCAAGCCCAAGAAACTCCTTATCTCTGTTGGAGTTGTGGGCCTTGGCCAATACTTCACTGTCTCAATCTTTTGGGAATCGACCTAAATACCTTCACCAGACACAATGTACCCCAGAAATGCCATAGATGCCAACCAAAACTCACACTTGGAGAATTTTGCATAAAGCTGCTGATCCTTAAGGGTTTGAAGGATAATTCTAAGATAGTCATCATGCTTCTCCTTGTTATGAGAATAAATCAAAATGTCATCAATGAACACAATAACCAACATATCTAGATACGACCTCAACACCTGTTTATCAAATCTATGAACACTACTGTGCGTTCATCAGTCCAAAATACATGACCAGAAACTCATAATGACCATAGCGGGTTCTGAAAGCTATCTTAGGAATGTCTCTCTCTCTAACCTTAAGCAGATGATACCCAGATCTAAGGTCTATCTTGGAGAAACAAGTAGCTCCTAGTAATTGGCCGAATAAGTCATCAATTCTGGGAAGAGGATACTTGTTCTTTATGATGACCTTATTCAGCTGATGGTAATCTATGCACATTTGAAGAGAACCGTCCTTCTTACATATGAAGAGAACTGCAACACCCCAAGGTGAGATGCTTGGTCTAATGAAACCTTTATCTAAGAGATCTTTCAGTTGCAAATTAACTCTTTTAGCTTTAAAGGAGCCATACGGTATGAAGGAATGGATATGGGCTGAGTATCTATAAGAGTATCTATCCCAAAGTCTGTCTCCCTATCAGGATGGACTCTGGGAAGATCCTCAAGAAAAACTTCTGGGAACTTATTCACAACTGGGATAGATTAAAGAGATGGTGCCTTGGCATGAGAATCCTGAACTCTAACTAGGTGGTATATGCACCCTTTAGAAATTAACTTTCTGGCGTTTAGATATGAGACAAACTGGCCCTTAGGGAAAACTGAGCTACCCTTCCATTCTAGGACTGGTTCGTTAGGAAACTGAAACTTGACTACTCTGGTTCTGCAATCCATGAAAGCATAACCGACATGTAGCCAATCCATGCCTAGAATGACATCAAAATCTACCATGTGTAACTCTACCAAATCAACTACAATAGTCTTATGATAAACCGAGACTGAGAGTCTCTATAAATTCGTTGGGCTAAGATAGACTCTCCACTAGGAGTGCAAACACTTAAAGGCTCAAGATGACCTTTCGGATTGACTCCAAACTTCATAGTTACATATGGGGTCATAAATGATAATGTGGCACTTGGGTCTAACAATGCATAGACATCATAAGTAAAGATTTTGAGCATATAGGTAACCACATCAGGTGAGTTCTCCTGTTCCTATCTGGTGGTCATGGCATACAAGTGGTTTGTACCTCCGCCTGCTCCAGATGTAGTGCCCCTCTGAGGTGGCTTACCCTGCGGTGCAGAAGAAACTAACTGTGATCTATTATCTCTCATGTTCTGCCTCCTCATAGGATAATCCTTCAAGAAATGTTCCACATGTCCACATTTGAAACAACCATTTGTGCCTATAAGGCACTCTCCGGATGAGACTTGCCACACTTCCCACAAGTAGGATATCGGTTCGATCCTTGAGCTATGATACCTTGTGACTGGCTACCCAGGAACCTGTGATTCTATGATCCCTGCTCATTCCTAACCCTCGGTGCAGGGGAACTAGCAGATGAAGGTGCTGGTCTGGATTGTCTTAGGCTGAAAAATAGAGTGGTTTCCACCTCCAGACCCTTTCTTACTGGTCTCTTGGCCTGATGTCTTGGCCCTCTTGCTCCTGAACTCTTCCCTATCCTACATCTTCTCCTCCTCTACCTGCTGCACATAAGTCATCAAACGGGCTATGTCCATATCCCTAATCAGTATGACATTCCTGCCCTCCTTCTTAGTCATCCAAGAGAGCCCTGACATAAATAGGTCTATCCTAATATATATATCTGCCACCATAGCTGGAGCATAATAGGCCAGATAAGTAAAGTTGAGGTTGTACTCCCGCACAGTCATATTCTCTTATTTCAAATTCAGGAATTCTCTCACCTTCGCCTGTCTCATCCCTCTGGGAAAGTATTATCCCAGGAAGGCCTCCTTAATCATTGCCCAACTAATAGTTGGTGCCCCATCTACCTTGCTTCCTTTCCACTGCTCAAACCAGAGTCTAGCTACCCCTTTGAGATAGTAGGCAGCCAACTCAACCTGTTCAGTATCACTAGTATGTATAATCTGGAATACCTTTTGAAGCTCCTCAATAAAATTTTCAAGATCCTCTTTCACATTAAACCCCGTGAATTCAGGTGGGTTCATTCTTAGGAACTCACGAACTCTGGTGGTATTCGACCTGTCATTCTTACCATCTCCCTGGCGACCTCCCTGGGTAGTAACCGTCTGAGCCAACATTTGGATGGCCTGCGGAGCTCAGCATTGGAGATATCTTCTTGTTGTGGCTGCTCAACAGGCACAGCTGGACCTGTAGGTCCCTCAGGAACTGGGCTAGGCTGGTTTGCATTTCTCCTGGATGGGCGGCCTTTGCCCTTTACTGGCCTGTTGGCTTTGTGTAGAGGCATGATATGAAAAAACACGGCCTGAACGCACAAGTTAGGAGGGACTTAACAGAGGTAAACTCTAAAGCATGAGACAAAAAATAACAATTAATGTTGACACTTCCTAATGACCTGTAGCCTCCCTAATATAGATGTGGCGTACTTCACACCCATATATGGACTCTACTAGACACGGTTCCATAGACTCCCTAGGACTCTTGAACTTTGTACTCTAATACCAAGTTTGTTACGCCTCGAGCCTACATCCTAGACATAAGTGGCACTCAGAACCATTGTTGGTCCCAAGTGAACCACTTGGCCTGTCTACTTACTCAACAGAAGACTTAAATAATCGTGGAAGGCTTTAAATAACAAGCATAAATCTACTAAACTATCTGAATAAACTAAAAGGGGAAATAGTTCAACAATTAAAATAATCAAACCAGAACTGAAGTATCTGACACATAGTCTATGGAACCTCTACTAGAATAGTCTGAAAGGACTACCGGGACAGACACCAAGTAGCCATAGCTGAAATAGATGTTGAAAGAAATATAAACAACTTTAAGAGCCTCTGTCTGAGAAGACACCTCACCAAAGACTGGATGATTTCTGGTCCTTAATGAAGCGACTGCTGAGGGGCTCTGTCACATGCGTCTGCATCATAAAATAATGCAGGTCCTAAGGATGTCAGTACGTGGAATGTAAGCTATGTAAGATGGACAAAACAGGAACTCAGGATGATACAACATTTCAAAGTACATAATCGTATCTCAAAGTAGAATAACATAAGTAATAAATACTCTATATGCTGAAAATAAACATGTTGGAAGTAAACATACTAAAAATCTGTATAAAAACACAACTTGTTTTAACTTGGGGAGTTTCTCTAATCAATAACTACCACTATAAGCATCGTGGTGATATAACGCCTTAGCTACGCTGCCAGAGCCGTCCCGTACTTTTTCGGGGTAGGGGACAAAAGACTAGGGGAGTGGATCAATCCCAAACTGGGCCTTCTCAGTGGAAAGTGAGAAGTTGTACATAGGTACAATTCTATCCTACGCTGGCTATGTAGTTTATGAGTTCAAGTTATTAATTCTACTCTCACTTATATCGGTGCTCAATACTACCCCTAAAATACTTGTATATAGCTCATACCTTTAAGAAATAAGGCTTCTCAATATATATCTTTGGTTTTTTAGGAACTGATCCCAACTTAGTTGTTTAACCTTCTCTTCTCATCTATATTGATTAGCTTGACTGTAACTAATATCTTTATTCTAAAACATACTGGGCTACTCAACTAAACTACAAGAGCAAATCTTAGAAATACTTCTTAACTTAGTTCAAACTATAAGATCTATGAATGTTTCATGGAATACATAAGAAATTTATGAGAAATCATCCATGCCTATAAACCTTGTTTCAATAACATACTTCATGCTAAAATTAGTAAAAGTCATGATTCTATATCAAGAATAATGCATGAACAAACATTTGGATGAATTTAACTGGTACGGGAAGAAATTTTTAACTTCACCTTGAAAACATAAATGTTGGGTAGAACTTGGAGATTTTAGATATTAAAATACTAATACAATAATCTTTTGAGGACCTTACATACCTGAGGAATGAGTTCTTGGAAGAACTTGGGAAGAATTCTTGAAAGTCCTAACTGGTTCTTGATTTTTACGCTTGAATTTCTTAAACTTGTTCTAATGTTAATGAGGGAATGAAGTTTTTTATGAGTTAATCGGGTGAAAACCAACCTATCAAGTTTTAAGGAGGGTGGGAAAGGTCAAAAAGTTGCTACAAAATACAACATGTCCACGTTGCGCCAGGGGCGTGAAACATGTGCACTTTACTTAATATAGCATGTCCGCATCGCAACAGGGCACGAACATGTTATTTCACCTTTTCTCGCCAAATTCTCCTCCCGTCAAAAAGTACAAAAATTTTCTAAGTATGGCTCCGCGTCCCAGGTGTGTCGCGCCCTAGGTGCGGAAATCTCACTGCCTGAAATTAATTAGTGAAAATTTTAATTCCCTCAGTTGCTTAAAAATTAATTAAAACCATTTTACCATTCAATTTTTTTGCACTGATCACAAATCCGATCTCGGAATTGGGGACGGAGCATAGGAAGATGCGTTACGCACATGATCAATTCTAGGGGTAGTTTGGTCTTTTCACCAGGTGTCACAATGTTCAACCTGAAAATAATTTGTTACACCCTTGCAAAGTGAACATGGAAGTTCCCATGAAAAAACAACCATCATTCCAATTTTAAATAGAGGTATCATCCTAACAGCATATTCAACACAATTCACACAATGTAACAAACTTTTACCCAAGTTTATACCAACACAAGTACCAAAAACCTGAACGTATAATTGACCAACCACTACATTCAACATTTTTCAAACCAATACAATTGAACCTCCTTGCACCATTTGTAACTGTGTGAATGTATTTTATTGATGCTCTCACCTTCAAGAAAAAAAAATAAAGCTCCTTCACCGTCTATAAACAAAAATATTTTTTTAAAAAAAATAATATAACAAAAAATTAAGAAATACCTAAAAAGGAATAAAATCAAGAACAAAGAAACCTTGAATTTGGCTCCGATACTTTTAGCCTCTTTGTTGATTCAGACTCTTTTCAAAATAGGTACTTCGTCTTTGAAGTCACTATTATGTGGATAATTAGATGATTTGACTTCAAATAATACCTTCTCCTTGTCTTTGTCCCATGCGATGAATCTACTCTTTGGTGGAGATGGAGTAAAAGCATTTACTTTGAAACTTGGTCTTGAATATTGTACGGATGTGGAATCCAAACAAATTAGTGACGGATCAGTCCTTGGACTTTTACGAGTTGGAGTTTTTAGACAAGTAGCTTTGAACATTGTTAATCTATGACGCACGATAAAAAGAAATGCAAAAATGATAAAATGGCTGAGAAGATGGGGAACAAAAGAAAGTGTAAAAGAAGAAGAAAAAGGGTTAGTGGACATGGAAAAATAAAATAAAGAATGAAGTGAAGGCTAGTGAAAAAACAAAGCATATGGGTACATTGAAAATATCAACCAATCTGAAAAAAGTTTATACTGGTGCACCTTTTTCCATATCCCAATAAAAAAATATTAAATTTATAAAATACAAAAATGATATAAATTGACTTGTACAATGTTGTAATTAAAAATACAAATTTGTAAATAGAATAAGGCACTTGTGACTTAAGTAATAAACACTTTAAAATTATTTTTTCTAGCAATTTTTCCTTTATCATATTGTATTTCTTTGACTAATACATATTATTACAATTAATTTTATCTTTGTATGAGCAAAATATACTACATTTGTAAATCCTAAAAAATTGATACTTCTATTATTTTGATTACTATGTTGTTGTTGTATTATCAAACTATTGTGTATAAAAAAAATCGATATAGCTCCATCAATCTCGGATGGAGCCAAAGATTGACTATTTTTTGGCCTTGGAGTATGATGGAATAAAGCAAAATGGCTCT
>JAABOM020000049.1:1912219-1943917 GCA_011800125.2 Solanum clarkiae
CCCCAAAACACTCCACTCCTTTACTTATGCATCATAATTAACTTAAGTGCAATTTCACAATATTTACGAAATTTTTTTCCAACGCGACAATTTACCACAATTAATTATTTACGGGGTCTAACATAAGCATGAGATAATGAATAGTACATGAGAGTAGAAAGATAGCATAGGTAATAACCCCTACATGTAAGTATGAGGTAATAAATAGTACATGAGAGTAGAAAGATAAAATTGGTCATAACCCCTACATGTAAGCATGAGGTAATACATAATATTGAATGGCATATGAGGGTTAGGCATACCATGTAGTTCATAACACCTTTATATGAGTATAAGATATTCCATAACATCGAATCATACGTAAGGGTAAAGTATACAACATAGTTCTTAACCCCTTCATGTAGAAATTTGCCCTTGTACTAGAGGGTAAGGCATATAACATAGTTCATAGCCCCTCCTAATAGGATTCACAATTCACAAGAACATAAACTTTAGCGTAAGAACTCAATAACTCATCAACAATCGCGACTTGTAAAAATAATGCAATAGGTCATAGGAAAACTGAGAATTCTTGTCAAGATATTTTATCAAACACATGGTTGACATATATGGACACATGTTCAAATCATGCAAAATTCAAGAGTATGGATCATAAAATAGTGAAATCAATGCATCTTAAAGTCAGGAAAATTAGACCACCCACATCATGGTAAAATTACATCATGGCTAACTTGTAAATCATATCAAAACATCACACTAGTTCATAGATTTCAAAGCTTGAATCATTTATAGTCTCAATAGACAAAGATTTATTCATAGTATAAGCTCAAACTAGATATTCATGTATAATTAACAATATTTGACAAATCCCCTACATATTTCATGCTCACATTTCATAATGATAGATACCCATAAGAAATACAACTTGAAATCATGGAATTTTTATGAAAAAAGAAGATTGGGATCCATGGGTGAAAGGAGCTAATGGATGAAACCCACATACCTTAAACTTTGGTTTGCTTGATGTAGACTTGAAGGAGACTTAAAGCTTCAATGGAGTTCTTGATATCCAAAATTAAGCTTGGGCCACTTGAATTTGGATGAAATATTTGGTTAAGTCTTGGAGAGATCTTTGGGAGGATTTTGAGCGATATAGAGTTGAAAAATGGCTAAGTATGGGTGATTTCACGTGTAAGTGGGCATGGAGCTACGACCCCGATGCCCTTGGGCAGAAACAGAAAAACAGGGGAAAAACTGCACCGGTCCACGCCTGGTCTATGAGGTAGACCCAACGTGAAGGCAACTTTTACACTATTTCGGGCCCCTAGCACGTTGCGGTCAGGGCGCGTATCACCACTATTTTTGAAAAATTAGTGAAAATCATATTTTTCTATTTGTCTTCTTAAATTTGGGTTATATCCATTTCCTAATAAAATTTTTCCCCTAATCAAGAGTATGAAGTCGGATTTTTGATATCACGCACAAATTTTGAGATATATTGAAATTACTATTCTGGGCATATAAGAAGCACATTTTTGGGCCGTTTCAATATCTCCCCCTTGGAAACATTCATCCACGAATGTCAAAGAAACATGTATATTAGAAGTAATCATGAGGATTTCAGACCAACATGAATTCGATAATTACATTTAAACATCATTTTCAAAAATCTCAACATGAATGTCAAAATTACCATAAACTTGTTACCATAAACATGAATGCATACAACATGATATGAGGGCTGAAACTTAACACTTGAAATCATAAAAGGGACTTAGTTTGCTATCTTAAGCTTGAATAAAATGAAAGATGTACGGATTTCTATTCTTCATGTCCGCGTCGGCTTCTCAAGTGACGCTATCGGCTTGATGATTCCTCCAAAGGACCTTGATGGACGTTACATCTTTATTCCTCAAACTTTCCACATGTCCATCCAATATCTCTACCTAGACTTCCTCATAGATCAACTCATCCTCCACAACATCCATAACTCCAAAGAGTTCTATAGCACTTGGGTCACCAACGCATCTTCTCAACATAGCTACATGAAAGATCGGATGAACCATATCCATTTCCCTTAGGCAATTCAAATTCATAAGCAACTTTACCAATTCTCCTCAATACTCGATAAAGACCTATGAACCTTACGCTCAATTCCTTTTTCTTGCTAAACTGAATCACACCCTTCATTGTTGGGACTTTCAAGTGAACCTAATCATCAACACAAGTACACATAGCCTACCTTAGTTCTCAAGCACATCATCTCCCTCTTGAGAGAAACCTTCACTTCACAATCTTCCACCAAAGCATTCAACTGTAGCAAGGTAAGGTCAAGGTCTTGCTCTATCTTGACCTCTTCAACAAAATTGGATTCGGAACCATTAAGCCACTACACTACCATTCTCAACTTTAATCTAGCCAACCAGTGAACCCTTTAGTCATCTCCTAGCTACTCAAAATTCCCACTTTTCATACATAGAAAAAAAACTCTCATCCTTCAAAGTTGCAACACAACCCTCAAATAATTCACAAGCTCTTCTTCACTCCGGAAAGAAATTAGTATATCACCCATAAAACTACCACACAGCTATCAAGGAAGGGTTTAAAGACCCTATTCATGAGATCCATAAACATAGACGGGGCATTAATCAAGTAAAAGACATTAGCACAAATTCAAAATATTGAGAAGGACATCAACAAACTCATTGACTATCGAAATCGACTCAATAGGAAAGATTTCAGACTCAACATCCCCAACCCTCACAAGATGATAGAGGAAAACCTTGGAAATAAACTTTTGGGATTTAAGACAAGAAATAAATCTACCCTTGACCACCACATCATGAATTTCCTACTCAAGGATGGTCTCGTTAGGGAATTGGAATTTGGTCCTATGGGTTCTACAATCAATAGAAGCATAATATGCATGTAACCAATCCATCATAAGAATGTCATCAAAATCCACCATAGCTAATTCAACAAAATCACAAGAGAAGACTTCACGCAAATGGGACAATGCCTATATACATTTCTATCAACAATAGACTTGTCAATGGTTGTCGACACAAAAAAGGTTCACATAACAATTCGGAACACACATGAAGCTTATTAGAACCGAAGGAATAATGAAAGAAATAGTAGCACCTAGATCTATCAAAGCATGCACATCAAAAATAAAAAACTTTTAACATACTGGTAACTACATCGGGAAACTCATCCCCTCCTTGCCACCCTTGAAGAGCATAGAATTGATTATGTCATGAAGTGCCCCCTTATTGGCCTCTTTGATCCCCTTGATCATCATGACTACCTTGACCTTGAGGACGACTATCCTTGCCTTTATTTTGAACATAAAGACAATCAATAAGCTTATGGCCTACTCTCGCACACCTATAACACGCATTTGAATCCTTTAAGCATTTACCATGATGATGCTTTTCATATTTTGGGCATTTTAGAAAACTCTACCCACCATTGCCACCTTGGAACCTTAGGTTAACCATCCCATCGTTAGCAAATATCTTGTTTGGAGCACTAGAGAACCCTCAGCCTTGAGATTCATCACCTTGTTGGAAACAGTCAGCCTTAGCACTTTGAAAACCACCCTCATACTAAGCCCTCTTGAACTCCCCACTTCTCCTTTTCCCGAGCTTCTCCTCCCTCGAGTTGTTCGGCATATGTCTTGAGCCAAGACAAGTCCATATCAGCCACTAGCATAGCGGTACGATTCGTTCACCAAGTCGGACACTCCCGACACATACTTGTTCATCCTTGATCTAGGGTCGGCTACCAAATGTGGAGCATACTTGGAAAGCTTATTGAATTTGAGGGCATACTCCCTCACACTCATGAAACCTTGCTTAAGGTTCATAAATTCCATCATTTTAGCCTCTCTCAACTCTACAGGGAATAACCAATTGAGGAAGGCAACTTTGAACTCCTCCCAAGGAATAGCATAGTGATTTCCCCTCTCCATCTTCCATTGAACAAACCAAATTTGAGCCACACCTTTAAGTTGATAGGCCGCTAGTTTCGCCTTTTCCTCCGAATTCACCCCCATAATGGCCAACACCTTATACACCTCGTCTATGAACTCTTGGAGATCTTCCTCCGCCTTGGACGCATGGAACTCTGGAGGGTTCATCCTAGCGCATTCACTACTAAAAAATTGCAAAAAAATGACAGAAAAGAAAGCGACAGACTAAGCGACACTCTCCGTCACTTTCTTATTTTTTATTTCCTTTTAAATATTTTAATTACAAAAAGCGATGGACTGTAACTATATGTCCGTCGCTTATTTTCGTGGATTTTTCAAAAAAAATTATTTATTTATTTTTAATATAATTTTATAAATTGCGATGGACTTAGTGATGACGTCTGTCGCATATATTTTTTCAAAAAAATTAAATCTTTAATTATTTTAATCGTCTAAATTTTAATAAAGAAATAATAATTTTTTCTAAAATGTTGTGATGGACAGAGTGTCAATGTCCGTCGCTTTTTTAAAAAAAATAAATTCATATTTAAATATTTCAATCTTTATAATTATATTTATTATCATTTTAACTTAAAAAATGTGATGGATAGTATGGGTATATTCCGTCATTTTTTTGGTTTTAAAAAATAAATTTTAAACAGATTTAAACTTTTATAATTAATATATTATTTAAAAGAGGCGACGGACTTGGCGACGCAGTCCGTCGCCCTAACTGAATATTATCATGAAATTAAAACATTTCCCCCGAGATTCCCCCCCCTCTCTCTCTCAAAACCTAACGATACCCTAAGGACTGCCATCCTCGCCGTTCATCGACGTAGTTGCTTGTTCGCTGTTTGACGCCGCCCCTCGCCATTCATCGCTGACAAGTGGTTTCCACGTCGGCAGCAACCATAATCCCCCGTCTCTCTCTCTTTTCTTTTCTGTATTGCATTTTTTTATTTTTTTTTAATTAAAGATGTTGAATCATTGTTAGTTTAGCTTACATTTGTTGTTGACATTATTATATTGATTGTGAATTAGAGAAGAAAGTTTGTGTTTTGATTTTAGGGTTTAGTTTGATGTTGGTACGTTGAATTACTTTGTGATTTGGGGGTTCTGATTGTGTGAATTAAAGTGTATTGGTAGTGACTAACATTATTGGGTTGAATATTTAAATGTGAAATTGTGAATGAGTATATATTTTTGGATTCTAGTTTGAATTGGTATTTTGAATTACTTTGTGGTTTGAGGATTTTGATAGTATGAATTAAAGTGTATTTGTAGTGATTAACATTGTTGGTTTGAATATTTAAATATGAATTTGTGAATGAGTACATATTTTTGGATTCTATTTTGAATTGGTATTTTGAATTACTTTGTGATTTGAGGATTTTGGTAGTGTGAATTAAAGTGTATATTTTGAAGTGATTAACCTTGTTGGTTTGAATATTTAAGTGTGAATTTGTGAATAAGTATTTTTTTTTTATTCTAGTTGGAAGTGAGTTTTGAATCAGTTTGTGTTTTGGGTTTAGTTTGGGAATTAATGTGTATTTGAAGGTATTAACATTGTTGATTTGAATATTTAAGTGCGAATTGAAGTGTTTGTTAGTTTTAATTGATTTGTGAGTTCCTAAGTTAAAATTTAGTTTGGATTGTAGTTTATATTTATTAGAATTATTTATCTAACGCTATTGTAATTTTAATTAAGTTTGAATTCTAGTTTTTAATTGGATGTATTGTACTTTAAATTAAAAAGTTTATAGTTGAACTTAGAAAAGTCAAACAAGAATATATAAATTTTGAACTTTAGATTTTTTGAATCATTGTAAGATATATTAGGCCCATCAAGCTAATTAAGCCCTCGATCTCCGCAAGCTACGGACAAAAGGTGAAGGTATTTCTTACTTTCAAAATTCTAATTGTTGTATATTTTAATTTTTAAAAATTTATTCATTATAAAATACTTGCATCTTGCTTAGAGTTTTCATTTTTTGTTTTTAGGAATCTATAATTATATTTGAAATTTGAAGTATATTTTAAGTAGTTGTGAACTTTAAGTTCAGTATAATTTAGAGGTTGAAGTTTATATACTTGTTAAATCTTATTTTGGTACTTCTATACTTCAAAAAATTCTAGTTATGCACTTTTAACTGGAATTATTATATTTATGATATTAATTATATTTGAAGTAGTTGAACTCTAAGTAGAATATAATTTAGAAATTGGAGTTTATATACTTGTTAAATTAAATTTGAGTACTTTTATACTTAGAAAAGTTCTACTTATATACTCTAGAAACTTGAATTATTATATTTTAGGATAAAAAGTAAATATTAAGTAGTTCTGAACTTAAAGTTGAATATTATTTAGAAGCTTTGTAGTTTTTATACTTAGAAAATTTCAACTTATACCCATTTGAATATAATTTATAACTTGGAGCTTATACTTGTTAAATTGAATTTTAGTACTTTTATACTTAGAAAAATTCTACTTATACACTTTTGAAACTTGAATATACTTGAATATATTTTGTAGATGGATAATCGTTTGTGGATATATGATATGTATTGTGAAAATGATGGTTGGCTAAAATCTACATTTGTTGACGGTGGTAGAACTTTTATTGATCATACAATGACACTTGATAGTTTTACGAGAAATCAATTGGTTAGGTGTCCTTGCAGTGCATGTAGGAGCCTAAAATTCTTTAGTCCAGATGAAGTGTAACGATCCCAAAAAGTGCCTCAGATGTGCGCGGAATCTTGTTCTCCATATATCTAAAAATCTATTTGTTATTTCGAAAATTCAACTTCATATTATTGTTCAGGGATTCCAAATTAGGGAAAAAGGGGACTAACCCCGATTTTATAGCAATTGTAGCAAAATTTTATTTTTTCAAAATTTCAATTTCCAAAAGCGATTTGCGATGGCTCGACGACACGCCTCTTTCGCGGAGCAGTGTTAATTTTGCCAAGTTTTGTTGTCTCGGTCCAAGACTTTTAAGTCTTGGGCCTAAGTGTTCCGAAACGTGTTTTTACCTATACTTAGTCATATTTCACCCTCATATCACCCTAAACATCCCCAATACTCCCTAAAACACTTAACCATATTTTCACTCCAAAATTCAAGACTCGAAACCCTCTTCCGGAAATAAGGATTTCCTTCAAGCTTCAAGCCTCCATTTTCAATCTTCACCAAAGAGCTTTTCCAAAGATAAGGTATGTAGTGTTAAACCATTGGGTCCTTCTACCTATCGTGCCTAAGCATCCTTTTTACTAATATTGCATGATTTACAAAGTTGATTTTACATGTGGATCTTGTGCATTGAGAAATTTTCTGCACAATGATTTTAGTTCATGAATGTATGGTTGTTTTAGCGTGTGTTGAGTTCTAAATCTTGAATTTAATGTTGGATTTGATGAGGGGTTTTGATATGTATGCCTTGAAGGTGTTGATTGATGGTTTTGCAATGAATTTTCTTGTATGATTTCATCTCTAAATTGCATGATCTTTACCCCCATTACACTCTCGCCAAGTGTTTGATAAAATGTTTGGCTAGGGTTTCTTGAAGAATTATGGGTCCAATGGATGTTTTTTGAGTTGAATGATGTTATGATGATTATATGATGGTGAAATGATGATGAAACAATAGTATGCATATGATGTACAATGATGAGAGGAAATGTAGGTATATGATGATGAAAGTATGTTGTACATGTGTTGTTGTACATGTGTTGAATTCATCAAAAGTATCTATGATATGACAAGTTGGTTGCCTTGTTGAGGATAGTGTCAAGCCTCAATCATCTTGTTGAGAGGGTGCCAAGTCTCAATCACCTTGACGAGGGAGTGCCAAGCCTCAGTTGCCTTATTGAGGGGGTACAAAGCGTCAATCACCTTGTTGAGAGGGTGCCAAGGCTCAATCACCTTGACGAGGGGTGTCAGGCCTCGGATGCCTTGTTGAGAGGGTATCAAGCCTCAATCACCAGTCAAGAAATGGTGTGCCTTGGAGTTTGGAAGTAGTTCACTTGGTCTATCCTTGACAAATGATATCCTATATGAGTTGAGTTACTTAAGCATGTTTTACTTACGCATCATTCATACATGTCATATTGTTATTATGCTATTCATTGCTTATTATTATTATGCGTTTTGATTATGATGCCCATCTCTTGTTGCATTTCATCCCACATACTTACTACATTCAAACATAGTAACGCTTACTATATGCTTACATGATATCACCACGTAGGAATCAAAGCTCCTATTGATTCTACTCGTGGCTAGACGGATTGTTCAAGTTAGCCTTTGGTGAGTCCTCCGTTCCAGAGACCATGACTATTTTCTTATGTTATGTACTAAGACTCTCTTTCGTTTATTATATACTTATGACCATGAGGGTGAGCCGATTGCTCTGTCTTGGCCCCAGCTAAGTATCTACGTTTAGAGGTGTTGTTGGACAAGTTATATATTATGTTTGAGCTTCAACTCACCTATGTTATTTAAGTATTAAACTCTCTCTCTCCCCCTTAGTCCCAATTCCCCTTGTCCATGTTTCTTATGTTGTTTTATATTGCTTCCGCAACCAAGGATGTGTAATGATAGCTATGAGGCTTGTTTAGGGTTCCTGTGGGTTCCCCATTTGCCGATCACATCATGTCCCTAGGCTTCAGTCGTGACAAAGATAGTATCAGAGTGCTAGGTTGATAGATCCTCGGAGTCTGGCACATCACGTTGATTAGAGTCATATTAATGGTTGTGAAGTGGCTATGACTATGAATAGGAGGTTGTGAGGCATTTTAGGAAATGTTTCCCTTCTTTAATATTCTAAGTTGTGCGATAGAGTTATGGTAAGTTTCTTCCCCCCTAATAATTGTTCTTTGTTATGCTAGATCATGCCAAACACCCGAGGAAGAAGGGCCTAAAATCCCAAGGAGTACCTACCAATGGTGAGCTCCGGGATGCTCCACTATGTTTTCCCAAGTGGTGACAAACCAAGTCCAACAAGGGGCCCAAGGCCCTCATGCTACTACCCCGGGAGCTAGGGTAAGAGACTTCATGAGGATGAATCCTCCGGTGTTCTATGGGTCAAAGGTGTGGATTTATTGATGAGGTCAACAAAATCTTCAACATAATATGTGTTGGGCCGAATGAAAAGGCGGAGTTGGGTATCCACACAAAGCGGTAGCCCAAATAGAGTATGATTAATGGGAGAGGGAGAAGGGAAACAGTTATGTGGTGCTATGGGAGGAGTTCAAATGGGCTTTCCTTAATTGGTTCTTCTCTCTTGAGCTTAGTGAAGCTAAGTTGGTAGAGTTCTTGAATTTGAAGCAATGTACTTTGAGTGTGAGGGAGTACTCCCTCAAGTTTAATAAACATTCAAAGTTTGCTCCTCATTTGGTGGCCGATCCTACATCTAGGTTGAATAAATTTGTGATGGGGGTCTCCAACTTGGTAAATGAAGAATGCTAGTCCGCTTTGCTAATAAGTTACATGGACTTGTCTAAGTTGATGGCTTATGCTGAGCAAATGGAGGAGGAGAAGTTGAGGAAAGAAAGGAGTAATATGGCCTAGAGGGCTTGATTTAATGGTGGCTCCAAGATCTAGAGTCCGGCGGTGCTTGAAATAAGAGGATGGCTATGGGGTGACCAACTCAAGGGGCCAAGATAGCTATGAAGGGAGAAGAACTAATCCTAAGTGTCCATGGTATGGAAGGTACCATGGTGGGGCATGTTTGAGGAAGACCAATGCTTGTTATAGTTATGGAGAGGAGGGTCACAAGATAATAGATTATCCTCTTAGGCGCAAAAAGGGTAGAGGTGATTAGGTTGATCAAGGGGATACTCCTAGGCATAGTCAGTTCTATGCTCTTCAAAGGAGGAAAGAAGTAGATGAGGGGCCCGATGTTTCTACCGGTAAGTTGAAATTTCCTAGACTTTGATATGTGTGTCTTGTTGAGGCAGGTGTGCCATTGTTTCTTCCCTTATTCTCTTGGATGCTAGTGGGCTTGTTGTGTGTCCCGAGTTGTAATGTGAACCTTTGGCATCTATCTCTTGGCTGAGTATATGGTTGCTAGAAAGTCCATAAGTATTGATACGTGTTCATTTTGCATTAGGTCTAGCCTTTTGACTTGTTAGAATTGGTGTGGTGGTTTTGATGTTATACTTGAGATGGAGTAGTTGCACGCATGTTGTGTCTCAATAGATGGCAGGACCCGTAGAGTTAGATCCCGACTCCCTAATGAACCCATCTTTAAGTGGGGAGTTGTCAAGTGGTAGCAAAAAAGGTAGGTCCATTGTTGTCTTGAGGTTCAATTGATCTCTAAGGGTTGCCTTTGTTCGCATTGCATAGGAGTCTTGTTATGTGATCTTGGTTGAACTTAGCTTGATGTGTTGGAGGTTTAGGATACTTTGGGCTACTTGCATGGCATGTTTTCGATAAGAGTAGAACCCGTAAGGTTGTAATATGATGGTTGAGATTGGTTGGTTTATGTGGGCAATTATAGTGGTTTAGTCGCTTCACTAAGGTTGATCTTTGGTTTGAGCTTGGTCCCCAAGTGAACATTATTGGTAGTGGTGGAGTTGTTTGGTTGATTTATGCATTGGCTATGTTTATGGGTCCTAGAATAGGATCTTAACACTCTACATTGATATGAGTATGAATTAGTTTTTTTTTTCTGGTAAGGCTAGTGTAGTGGATGGTTCTCTAAGTAGGGTACCCATGGATAGCTTAGCATATGTGGATAATGGTGGCAAAGAGGAGACTAATGCGGTCCATCGGTTCGCTAGGTTGGAAGTAGGTTGAGGGAAGTTGAGAACAGTAGTGTAGTGTTCTTGGTATATCCAAATCTTCTTTGGTTAAGGAGGTCTAGTTTATGCAAGGCCTTAATTCCGTCTTATTAGAGTTGGAAGTTTTGGGTGGAGAGATGGTAGAGTGGGGATTGTCTCCCAAGGAGGAGATGGTGGTTAATGGCAATAAGTGGAATAGGTGTGGTTAAGGTTGACAAAGTGTTATGGTTGTGAGCCCTTTTAGAGTGTAGAGGAAGTTGGTAAGGTTGCATTTGGATAGGAGTTGCCTATGGTCATAGTTTGTTTGGTTTTTCATGCTTCTAGGTTGATAGGGATGTATTGGTGACTCTAGTGCTATAGAACTCATTCAAGTTATGGGTGTTGTGATGGAAGAGTTGACTTATGAAAAGGTCCGGTGGAGAAGTTGTGTGATAATAAGTGAAGATTGGTTGATAAGGATTTGGTATTCGTTAAAGCTCATTGGAAGGTTCATCTAGTCGAAAGTGTCTCTCCGGTAGCGGGAACAGAAAGCAATATCCATACCTCTTTCATACTATTTAAGCTTATGATAACACGTTAAGTCTCTTTTATGATTCCATGTCTCAGGTTTCAGCACCATATGTCATTCATATGCATTCATGTTTAAGTTGGCAAACTTATGACGATTTTACCCTTATGTTTAGATTTTGAAAATGGTGTTTTAAATATAATATTGCATTCTTGTTTGGATCAGACTTGTTTATGATCACTCTTGTCTTGTACGTCTCTTTTTCATTCGGGGATGAATGTTCCCAAGGGGGAGATATTGTAACAACCCCAAAAAGTACCTAAAAACATGCCTCGGAAGTTACCGGAATCTTGTTTTTCGTATATCAAAAAATTCGTTTATTATTTCGAAAATCTGACTTCATATTCTTCTTCAGGAGGTCCAAATTAGGGGGGAAAGGGTCTAACCCCAATTTTAGAGCAACTACAGCAAAATTTGATTTTTCCAAAATTTCAATTTCTAGAAGCGATCTGCGACGGCTCCGTGACGGACCTCTGTCATGGAGCAGTGTTAATTTTGCCCATTTTTGTTATCTCTGTCTAAGACTTTTAAGTCTTGGGCCTAAGTGTTTCCAAACGTGTTTTTACCTATACTTAGTCATATTTGACCCTCATAACACCCAAAACATTCCCCAATACTCCCCAAAACACTTAACCATATTTTCACTCCAAAATTCAAGAATCAAAACCCTCATCTAGAACTAAGAATTTCCTTCAAGCATCGAGCCTCCATTTTCAATCTTGACAAAGGAACTTCTCTAAAGATAAGGTATGTGGTGTTAAACCATTGAGCCCTTCCACCCATGTTGCCTAAGTATCCTTTTTACTAATATTACATGATTTAAAGTTGATTTTACACATGGGTCTTGTACACTGAGAAATTTACTGTACAATGATTGTAGTTAATGAATGTGCGGTTGTTTTAGCATATTGTGAGCTCTAAATCATGGATCTAATGTTGGATTTGATGAGGGGTTTTAGTGTGTAGACTTGAGGGTGTTGCAAGGTGTTCATTTGTGGTTTTAAAATGGATTTTCTTGTATGATTTCATTTGTAAATTGCATGGTCTTTTACACCCATTACTCACTCGCCAAGTGTTTGATAAAGTGTTCGGCTAGGGTTTCTTGAGGAATTATGGGTCCAATGCATGTTTTATGAGTTGAATGATGTTATAATGATTATATGATGATGAAATGATGACGGAATGATAATAAAATAATGATAAGCATATGATGTACAATGATGAGAGGAAATGTAGGTATATGATGACTTTATGATGATGAAAGTTTGTTGTACACTTGTAGTATACCAGGGGCGTAGAGTTACACTTGTAATTTTTAAAAATTGTTGTTTTTCAACAAGAATCTATTTTCCAAAAACAAATTCACCAAAAATGGAGGTGCGCTCCACGATGCGCAACTGTTTCCCAGAAAATTATTTTTTACTTTTAAATTGAGAAGGGCAATTTTGTCCTTCCTAATATATTTTAATATCGCCAAAACTTATTTTAAAGGGTATTTCATACAAAAGGCTTTCAAACCTTTAGTTTACTAAGTTTCTTATAAAAGTTCTGAGAGAGGATAAGAAAAAGAGAGGTCAGGGTTTCCCTTAAAGCTTCAATTCTTTGGAGAAGACTTGAAAATCCTTCATCCCAGTTATTTAAAGGCTACCCAAAAGCATGAAATTATTCTTCCATGTGCCCCAATGTAAAGATAAGATGTAAATTGGTACTTTAGAGTCTTGAATATTGATTTCTTGAGAATTTCTTGAATACTATCTTTAAATTATATTTTATATCTTAAATTGATGATCATCATGTTTAAAGTTTACTTTATACATGCATTATGATATGATTATGACTTGACCCTTATAAATCTTCTCTATAAAGACTTGAATAATAAATTTAGGGGGATATCTAGAACCTTAATTGTCTGAATGCGACGTTTCACTAAGTTTGAGTCCTAAGATGAGTGTAATGATTGTTGTAATAGCTGAGGATGTTTTTGATAGAGTTGAATGAATATTTATTGTTAACTTGAAAGGATAGTCTTGCCCTTTGATTTGATAGAGGATAAGATGAGGTGAGTGTTCTTGCCCGTAGGGGCTGATGAACTGATAGACTTATGAGCTTATTGAGTTCTGAGAGGAGTATTAGCATCAAAATGGGTAAGAGTGAGTCCCACTCATACTCGTCAACTATGTGGCCAGCGTAGGAGAGGATAGGACCATGAAAAAGGATGTTTTCTTTGTCCCGCAGAGGATTTGACAGACTTCTTTGGCATCACCGACAGACTCGTCCCTTACCCGACATGGTACTAGACGAATGAGGCAACAATATCTCTTTGTTGTATCACCATCAACTCATAGATAGTGGTTGTCGGTTATAGAAACTCCCAGATAGGTTTCATGGTGATAGAACTCCGATGTGATGTGACTGTTTGATGTTTGATGGATAATGAGGTGATATAGTCTTGTCCTTTACTCTGAGATGAGGAAGAGTGATTGATGAGTGACTCTTATATTGTTCTATTTACTTTAGCCTATTTTACACACTGTACATTCCACGTACTAATTCCCCTTTTGTGCTTCATCATTATATGATGCAAATTCTGTAGACAGAAGAATTCAGTAGCCTAACCATTGACGTTCAGAGCGTTCTGGATTCCCTGACAGTGGTGATTCCTTCCCTAAATCCAGAGGATGGTTATTTTATTTAAAGTTGATCGTCTTTTTACTTGATTTTGGTAACCATGGCCTTTCATGGTACCGTCGTAGACAGTAGTATAGAGACTTCATAGACATAGATGTTGATGGTAGATGTTGAGGGGTCTTTCCCTTCTCTTCTTTATATTGAGATTGTCTTTTATTATAATATTCCATTCATGATAGATCAAGTGGATAGTTTGAGCCCACATATAGATTATTAGTACTATTACTCTATTTTCTTCCGCTATTGAATTGACTGAGTGAAGGCAATTGAGACTAGGTGGTCCGCTTGGGGGCTACCAATAGTATCTGGGTGCCGTCCACGTCTAGGGTACCCTCTCGGGGCATGACAAACTTTGTTTCAAAACCTAGAGTTCGAGTGTACTATAGAGTCTATGAAGTCATGTTTAGTAGAGTCTTGTTTATGGGTGTCTTGTGCACCACACTTCATAAGTAGGAGCTATAGGACATTAGGAAGTATTGCCCTTATTTATAAGTTAAGTTCGTGCTATAGAGTTTAACTTGTGAGATCTTGTTTTAACTCAGTCACTTTACACTTACAGAAGAGTTCGCTCAAGAGAACTATCGCTTGGAGAGATGCCCCAGCCCCAGCCACTGAGAATAGCCAGCTGGAGTTTCCGAGTCAAACCGAGCCTAGGAGACGAGGATGCCCCTCTAGGACTGTTGAGGTCCCACAGGCGCTGCCTGCTCAATAGCAACTTGCTCCCACTATGGAGGTGGAGTTTAGGGGTGCCATCACCGTGCTGACTCAGTTGGTGGCCTCCTAGGGTAACTACCAAGGTCGTCAGGCTCCTAATTCTAGCTCACAAGAGCCCTTAGCTGCAGCCTGACATAGAGATTTCCTAAAGATGAACCCACCTGTGTATATGTGGGCGAAAGTTGAGGAGGATCCACAGAACTTCATTGAAAAGATGTACAAGGTTTTGAGGGCCATGCATGCCAACGGGGCTAAAGGGGTTGAACTTATCCCCTACCAACTGAAAGATGTTGCAAATGTTCGGTATAACCAATGGGAGGACAACAGAGGTGAAGATGCTAAGCCCACGAACTGGGATGAGTTCGAGACTGCCTTCCTTGATCGCTTCTTTCCTCATGAGTTGAGGGAGGCGATGGTGGATGAGTTCGTGAATTTGTAATAGAGAGGTATGACTGTGAAGGAGTATGTCCTTATGTTCGTTAAAATTTCAAGGTATGCCCCAGAGATGGTGAATGACATGAGGATAAGAATGAGGAGGTTTGTGTCTGCCCAGGCCAGACATGTGTAGAAAGAGTGTAAGGCTATTCTGTTGAATCCTGACATGGATATCTCCAGAATTATGGTGTATTCCTAGAAAAAAGAGGAGGATAAGAAGAAAGATAGAAAAGAGTAGATGAGCAAAAGGGAGAAGTCAGCGGGTCACGAGCCTAGCCCACAAGGACAGAATAGGGGTGACAAGTCCTATTTTTAGAAGAGATCATCACATCCTGCACCGTCTATTTGTGAGTACGCCCTTGCAACCAATCAAGTAGGATTAGAAATCATATGGTCATCAAAATTTCAGGACCCCGGCTGCTCAGTCTCAGGCAAGTGTAACCCAAGGTACGAGGGGAAAGCCACCTTGTAGCAAGTGTAGTAAGCGTCACCTGGGTGAGTGCCGTGTTGGCAAGGATGTATACTATGCATGTGGTCAGGCTGGTCACTTCAGGTTTTAGTGTCCAAAGAGGAGACAAGGTGAGGGGAGCAACAAAGCTCAATCTTCCACAACACCCCCAGTGGGTAACCAACAGAAGGGTACTACTATGGTATAGGAGGCGGGACGAACTGCCTTTATTCTATGGGTAACCGACAAGATTAAGAGGCTGCACCAGATATTGTCATGGGTATGCTTCAAGTCTTTACTTATGTTTTTTATGCATTTATTGATCCAATACCACCTTGTCTTTTGTGACCCTGTACGTGACTAGTATGTTTGGGGTTCCTCCAGAATGCATGCATGAACCTTTTTCTGTTTCTACTCCTACTGGTGATTCTATCTTAGCTGAGAGGGATTACAAGGACTATATATTGTCTATTTATCATAGATACACTTTAGCTGATTTGATAGAGCTGAAGATGGTTGATTTTGATGTAATAATAGGCATTCATTGGCTTTATGCCTGTTATGCTTCGATCGACTGTAACCCAAATTATTAAGTTCCAATTTTCTAAAGAGCCTGTCTTAGACTAGAAAGGGAGTTCTGTTTCCCCTAAAGTTTAATTCATCTCTTATCTTAGGGCTAGAAAATTGAAACCCAAGGGTTGTATTTAGCACCTCATGTGAGTAAAGTCTAATGATGTTGAGTCTCCTTCTCTTGATTCAGTCACGATTGTGAATAAGTTTCCTAAGGTATTTCCTGATGATCTTCCCAGAGTCGTCCTGATAGAGAGTTGACTTTGGGATTGATGTTCTTCCCGAGACCAAACCTATCTCAATTCCACCCTATAGGATGGCCCTTGCAGAGTTGAAAGAATTGAAAGAGCAATTGAAAGACTTGTTAGAGAAAGGTTTCATAAGGCTTAGTTCCTCACCTTGGGGTGCTCCAGTCCTATTCGTGCGTAAGAAAAATAGGTCTTTAAGTATGTGTAAGGACTATCGGCTATTGAATACGGCTACCATAAAGAATAAATATCCTCTTCCCAGGATAGATTATCTCTTTGACAAGCTTCATAGTGCTACTTGTTTCTCCAAGATAGACCTTAGATCGGGTTACCATCAGTTGAAGGTGAGGGGAAGTGATATTCCTAAGACAACCTTTAGGATGCGGTGTAGACATTTTGTGTTCTTAGTCATGTCCTTCGGCTTGACAAATGCACCTGCAACTTTCATAAATCTGATGAATAAGGTATTCAGTCCATATCTTAATATGTTTGTGATCATGTTTATTGATGACATTCTGGTATATTCGAGGAATGAGGAGGAGCACGCAAACACTCAAGGATTATGAGTTGTATGCAAAATTCTCCAAGTCTGAGTTTTGGCTCAAGTTAGTGGCTTTCTTAGGCCATATTGTTTTGGGAGATGGCATTTAGGTAGATACTCAGAAGATTAAGGCGGTTAAGAACTGGCCAAGACCCACTTCTCCAACAGAAATAAGAAGTTTCTTGTATTTAGCAGGGTACTATCCCAGATTTGTTGAGGGTTTTTCTTCTTTGTGTGCCCCATTGACTTAGCTGACTCAAAGAAGGTTAAGTTTCATTGGTCTGAGGCATATGAGAAGAGTTTTCAGGAGTTGAAGACTAGAGAGACTACTGCCCCAATATTGACTTTGACAGACGGGATTAGGGACTTCATGATATATTGTGATGTATCTCGAGTAGGATTGGGCTATGTACTCATGCAGAGGGGGAAGGTGATCGCTTATGCCTCCAAACAGCTTAAGGTTCATGAGATGAATTATCTGGGTCATGACCTTGAGTTGGCAGTGGTGGTGTTCGCACTTAAAATGTGGCATCACTACCTGTATAGAGTGCATGTGGACATGTTCACTGACCATAAAAGCTTGCAGTACGTGTTCATCCACAAAGAGCTTAACTTGCATTAGAGGAGATGACTGGAGTTGCTCAAGGATTATCATATGAGCATTCTCTACCATCCAGGTAAGGCTAACATTGTTGCTGATGCTCTTAGCAGGATGTCTATGGGTAGCACTGCCCATGTGGAGGAAGGGAAGAGCATATTAGCCAAAGAGGTGCATAGATTGGCTCGATTGGGGGTGCAACTTGAGGACAACAATGAAGGAGGGGTCAATGTTCAGAGTGGTTCTGCTTCATCCTTAGTGTAAGAGGTGAAAGAAAAGCAAGACTAGGACCCTGTCTTACTCCAGTTGAAAGAATCAATTCACAAGCAGAATGTGATGGTTTTCTCCAAAGAGGGAGATGGGGTATTGAGATATCAAGGGAGATTGTGTGTACCCAATATTGATTGTGTGAGACACAATCATGGCTGAAGCTCATCGCACGAGATATTCCATCTGTCCTGGCTCCACCAAGATGTACCAAGACTTGAGGGATGTTTATTGGTGGAATGGGATGAAGAAAGACGTTGCTGAATTTGTTTTTAAGTGTCCTAATTGCCAACAAGTAAAGGTTCAACATCAGAAACAATATGGATTGGCTCAGAACATTGAAATTTTGGAGTGGAAATGAGAGGTGATCAACATGGATTTTAATATCAGCTTACCAAGATCCAGAAAGAAGCATGATTCGATATGGGTGATTATTGACCTGATGACTAAATAAGCCCACTTCTTGGTGGTTAAGACAACTTATACGGTTGAGGAGTATTCCCAACTATACATTCGTGAGATTGTGAGTTTTCATGGGGTTCCCTTGTCCATCATCTCGGACAGAGGAACTCAATTCACCTCTCAATTTAAGAGATCTTTACAAAAGGGATTGGGTACGAAGGTGAATTTGAGCACCGCATTTCACCCTTAGACTGACGGGCAAGAAAAGAATACATTCAGACTTTGGAGGATATGTTAGGAGCATTTGTTATCAACTTCAAAGAGATTGGGATGATCACCTATCGTAGATTGAGTTCGGGTACAATAATATCTATCATGCCAGCATTCAGATGGCTCTGTATGAGGCATTATATGAGAAGAGATGTAGATTATCGATTAGCTAGTTCGAGGTGGGGGAAGCTGAGTTGATTGGGCCTGATCTCATACATTAATCTATGGAGAAAGTGAAAGTCATTAGGGAAAGGTTGAAGACATCCCGAAGTTGCTGAAATCATATACAAATGTGAGGAGAAGAGACTTGGAGTTTGAGGTAGATGATTGGGTGTAGTTGAAGGTGTCACCCATGAAGGGTGTCATGAGATTTGGTAAGAAGGGGAAGTTGAGTTCTTGTTATATTGGGCTATACCAGATTGTAAGAAAGATTGGGGAAGTTGCTTACGAGTTAGACTTTCCTTCCGAGCTAGATGGAGTTCACCCGGTGTTTCATGTATCTTTGCTGAAGAAGTACTTGGGAGGTCCTGCTTTAGCGATTCCTGTGGAGAGTACAGGTGTGAAGGACAGCTTATCATATGAGGATATTCCAATCCAGATCCTTGACCGACAAGTTCGTAAGTTGAGGAATAAAGAGATAGCCTATGTTAAAGTCTCATGGACAAAATCAATTTGCTGAGGAAGCTACGTGGGAAGCTGAGGTAACAATGAAACTCAAATAACCACATCTATTCGTGCCAAGTGAGGATGATGTTGAAGGTAAATATTCGTATCCTTAACATTTTTGAATGTTTCTTTTCATTAAGCTGATGTCTTGCTTTATTTCGTTTCCGAGTCTAAGACAGAGATAGATAGATGATGGATAGTGAGACTTCGAGTGTACCTGAGTGAGGAATGAGATGAGTTTTGGGGTTATTATTGATCCTAATCCAACCTTTACTCATCATTCGAGGATTAATGATCCCAAGGGGGAGATGATGTAACACCACAGAAAATTATGTAACACCATAGAAAATTACCAAAATGCCCCTAAAATACATCATGTGCACAATGCATCTTCCAAAGTTCTGATGAAAAATTTGAGATTGAATTTGTGATTAGCGCAGAAAATTGAGTAAGAAAATGGTCTCTATCTAATTTAAAACAAACTAGTCAAATTACGAAATTGCACTTGAAGTGCAAAAATAGTAGCTTCTCCACGCCCCCTTTGCGACGCGCTAGGGGCATGGAGTTACACTTGTAGTTTACAAAAATTGTTGTTTTTTGATGGGAATATGTTTTCCAAAAAAAATTCACCAAAAATACTAGTGCATGCCCCCTCCGTTATACGCACCTGTGTCTCAGAAAATTATTTTTTTCCTTTTAATTCAGGAAGCATACATTCTTTTACAGCGCTCTAAATTTTTCCATATATTTTAATACCCCAAAAACATATTATAAAGGGTATTTCACACGAAAGGGTTTCAAACCTTTATTTTTCTAAGTTTCTTACGAAAGTTATGAGAGAGGACAAGAACAAGAGAGATAAGAGTTTCCCTTGAAGCTTTAAATCTTTGGAGAAGACTTGAAAATCCTTCATCCTAAGTATGTAAAGGCTACCCAAAACCATGGAATTGTTCTTCTATATGTCCCAATGTAAAAGTAGGATGTAAATTGGTACTTTAGAGTCTTAAGTAGTGATTTATCTAGGATTTGTTTAATACTATCTTTAAATTGTATTTCATATCTTAAATTGATGATCATCATATTTAAAGTTTACTGTATACATGCATTATGATGTGATAATGATTTGACCCTTATAAATTCTCTCTGTAAGGACTTGAATAATGAACTTAGGGGGATGTCTAGAGCCTTGATTGTCTGAATGCGATGTTTGACTAAGTCTGAATCATGAGGTGAGTGTAATGATGACTGTAATAGCTGAGGATAGTCTTGATAGAGTTGAATGAATATTTATTGTTAACTTGAAAGGATAGCCATGACCTTTGAGTTGATGAAGGATGAGATGAGGTGAATGTTCTTGCCCACAGGGGCTGAGTGATGGAATTTGACGATGAACTGATAAACTTATGAGGTTATTGAATCTTGGGAGGAGTATTAACACCAAAATGGGTAAGAGTGAGTCCCACTCGTACTCATTAACTATGTCGCCAATGTAGGAGAGGATTGGACCATGAAAGCTGATGTTTCCTTTGTCCCGCATAGGACTTGACAGACTTCTTTGTCATCCTTGATAGACTCGTCCATTACCCCGGCAAGGTATTGGATGGATGTTGCAATGACATCTCTTCGTTGTATCACTACGGATCATAAGTAGTGGTTGTCAGTTATTGAAACTCCCAAATATGTTTCACAGTGATAGAACTCTGATGTGATGTGACTGTTTAATGTTTGATGGACAGTGAGGTGATAGAGTCCTGTCTTTACTCTGGGGTGAGAAAGTGTGATTGGTGAGTGACTATTATATTGTTCTATTTACTTTATCCCATTTACATACAGTACATTCCATGTACTAATGCAACTTTGGCACTGCATCATTTTATTATAAAGATTCTGTAGACAGAGGACTTCAGCAGCCAACCGTTGAGGTTCAGAGCGTTTTGAATTTCCTAACGGTGGTGAGTCCACCCCTGCATCTAGAGGGCGGTTATTTTCTTTAGATTTGATAGTCTTTCTACTTGATTTTAGTAACCATGGCCTGTTATGGTACCGTCGCAGACAACAGTATAGAGGCTTCATAGACATAGGTGTTGATGGTAGATGTTGAGAGGTCTTTCCCTTCTCTTCTTTATATTGAGACTGTCTTTTATTATTATATTCCATTCATGATAGATCAAGTGGATAGTTTGAGCCCACAGATAGATTATTAGTACTATTACTCTATTTTTCTTCCACTATTGATTTGACTGAATGAAGGCAAATGAGACTAGGTAGTCCACTTGGGGGATAGCAATCGTCTCTAAGTGCCAGCCTCGTCTAGGGTACCCTCTCGGGGCGTGACAAATATATTAACTTTATACCTAATTGTATTATCTTTAATACAATGTCTAAGTTTATGATGAATACTCAAATGTCAAACATTCACCATTTGTGAGAGAGATCGCACTCGGGCCTGATTCTTAAGTTGGTAAACTCCATAAGAACTATGTCGATGGTTTAAAGTTTTAAACTGAGGAAGTTTCTATTCATAAGGAAACCAATAACAGTGGTGTGTATGTTCAAGGTGATGTCGACAGTAATGGACATACTATTGAATATTTTGGTGTCATTCAAGAGATTATTGAACTAAGATATTCAGGCTGGCCTAAAAAAAGATCGTATTGTTTCAGTGTAACTGGTTTGATCCATCACAAAGAGGCACAAGGGTAGACCAACAACATAACATTATTGAAGTTAAACACACTAGACAATACGCGAGTTGTCACCCTTTTATCATTGCCCAAAATGCCAAGCAAGTATATTATGCTTCATATCCATTGCGTAGAGATAAGGATGATTGATGGGTTGTTATTAGGATAAAGCTTGTGGGAAGAATAGAAATTGAGAATGTGTTAGATGTGGCCTACCAAAATGATATCGCACTTGTTTAACAATAAGTTGATGTTGAGTTGGAAACCACACTAGAACATCCTCAACAAATAGTAGAAGAGGTTTCTAATGATGAGCTTGTAATACTAAACATTGAAGAACAAGTAAACAAGGACATTATCTTAATATGAGGAGGTGGAACTGAAGGACAATGAATATGAAACGACTGAGGGGGAAGAATTGGTGGATGATGAAAATGAAAGAAGCAAGGAGGAATAGAGAGATACATTATAACTAGCATATACGTTATTTATTGTGCTAACATTAAATTTATTTAATTTTTTTTACATATTCAATTATTACTTTACAAACAAATGTCATCTGGTGGTGATGGTCACAGACCTGAGATCATCTTGGGGCAAGAAGTTCTAGTTTGGGCAAGAAGAAAAAGACTAGGGCACGTATTAGTCCTGAGGATTCCAGGACATATTTCCTCTGCCCCCGATCTCCACAAGCACATAGCTACTTCTCCTATAATTGAGGTTGTTCTGTTTGGGACTATGGATCCTCTGACTTATCATAGCTAGTTTCAGAGACAACGTGACGCTTCTTCCTTATCACAGCTCAGGTTCACTTCATATGACTAGGCCATGTCGCTACCCATAGTTACTATTCGACCTCATAGATTATCATCTTTGGGTACTCTATCTCCGAGTTTTCTGTCTCCCTCATCAGTCTCCTCACCTATCATCCTCCAAACATAGAAATTCTAGTGAAGAGGCTGTCACTCCTCCATTGACCCAACATAATGTGCATCCTTTGGCATCAGCTTCTGCTGCTACTCCCGAGGTAGCACCAGATATCACAGGGTTAGCTCCTGGACAACGAGACAGGCTTGGGAGAGTTTGATAGTTCCTGATAGAGCCTCTTAAGTTTGGTCTTCCAATTATTTATTTTTTGCTACATTATAGAATATTCGTGAACTAATATGTTTATTATTTTTCTTGCAGGTGGCATCCATCGAAACATGATGCCAAGGCCTTACAAGAGTGGGTTAAGAGGCTGTTTAATGAGCCTTATCACTGCTGGGGAGAGATTTCACACAACATTCATCAGTCCAAGTTTAATGAGTTTAAGGTATATAATTAGTTCACATATTTATTTTAAGTTAAGTTTATTACTTATAATATACTTTATATAACTAATTATGGAACACTTTTCTTATTATTTTCCTAGACTATGTGTACTTGTGACGAAAAGTATAATATTGTTATAGGGACCACATTTGAGAGGAAAGCGAGCTCCAGACTATCCAGCTAGCTCAAGAAACCGCGAGATGATGGAAAGCTTGGGGGTTGGTTGCAACCACATGTATATAAGGAGTTGCATTGGTATTGAGACACCAAGGTAATCAAAGCCTTGTCTGACCAAGAAAAAAAGGCTAGAGCGAGTCTGAAGGTCGCACACTCGAGAAGCAAAAGTGTTTGGACTATTTCTCGGGAGATGATAAAATTTTTAAATTTAATGTTTAAATTCATAATCTTAAATACTTTTTTGATTGAATATTATTTCATTAATTATATTATTTAATTTTTATAGGAGCAAGAAATGGGACTAGTTCCATTTCAACATGAGGTTTTCAAGAGAAATCATATTCGGCAGAAGGATAATGAGTCAGACCCGGACATGTGGGTCGAGCTAAGGACTGAATATGCTTATGTAAGCTTCCTAGCACTTCTATGTATATATGTAATGTAGATTGTTTTTTCTTCTTACTTTTATTTTTTCATATATATATATATATTAAGTATTCGGGAAGAGTATAAGCTATATGTTCGTGTGCTTGGGGATGACGTTGAACTTACGCATGAAATGTCCCAGCAAATTTGGACTGTGAAAGTAGTTGGTAGGAGTCAGAATGGCCGAATATATGGGAAGGGCTCTAGGAATGACATACGACAATCCAATCAGGTTTAGAAGGCATTAGATCGTCGAGATAGGCTGAGGCCCTTGAGCAGGTTCAATTGGTTGCCATGTCTCAGAAAATACAAGAACTTTCAAATGTATATGTAACTTCTGAGGCAAGGAGGGTTGCGCAACAAAAATAAGTGGTACAAATCAAAGAACAAATGCTTAACCTCGCCCATAGGCCTGTACCAAATCCTTCCAGTCCCGCATATGATAGTGAAGATGATGAGTTTGTTCAGAATAGTTCTTAAGTTCCTTTTAGTTATGTTTTGGACAATTTAGTTATGTTTGGATACTTTAGCTATATTTTTGACAATTTGATGAACTTTATGTTAGTTTAAAATATTATAATTATCGGATTTTATTCGTTTTAATGTTTGATTTTGATTGGTGTTATGTATTTTGTTGTTGAACTTATTCTTGCAGCTGTTGGATTGCTTATTTTGATTAAAATTGAATTATTTTTTAAATTACAGGTGGGCAGCAGAAACATGCAGAAAAAGTGATGGACTACATCCCTAAGTCCTTCGCTTTTCTGGAATTTTTTTAAAAACTTTTCTTGAAAAGCTACAGACAGGGTCCATAAGTTTGTCTCTTTTTACAAGTTATTTATAATTTATTTTAATATATTGCAACGAACAGGGATCCATGTCCGTTGTTTCATTAAATTTTTTTAGAAATAATTTCTTAAAGATGCGACGGACAAGGACCCTGTGTCCATCGCTTCTTTAATTTTTTTTTGAAAATAATTTTTCAAATATGTGATGGATAGTGACACTATGTCTGTCACTTTTTTATAAAAAAATTATCTAAAATGTGATGAAAAACGTAAAGTGACACAGTAAATCACTTTTCAAAAAGCGTCAACCAAAAAAGCGACAGATTGGACTGCATCGCTTTTCCGTTGATTTTTGTGAAAAAAGAGATGCAGTCCATCGTTTTGACCATTGCTTTTCAGGCAGTGTTTAGTAGTGGAAGTCCCTCACTCTTGTGGCCAGAGTATGATCATGAAGATCTTGGGCCCCTTGATTCAATTAGTTCGTCATTGCATATGCCAACATAGTAATGTCATTTCTTAACTCAATTTCAATAGCCCCTCCATCTTGAGGAGCTTGAGGAGCAGGGTAGGCCGGTTGTCCCATGGGTGCATAGGCCCTCCTTTGTTTTCCTCTTTGAAGCGGCATGATCAAGAAGAGCAAAGAGCATTCCCTAGGGGGAAATGAAAACTTATCTTATACCTAAAGCACGATATAGACCATGAAGAAGTGAAACATTTCCTAAAACGCCTCATAGCTTCCCATTCATAGTTGTGGCGCACTTCACAACCATGAATAAGACTCTAATTGACGTGGTGGGTTGGATTTCAAGCGCCATTAACAATCTAGTGCTCTGACACCAAGTTCATCACGACCCAAGATGTGGTAACCCTCGTGGTAGGATGCCACTTCTGTACGCTCTAAGCTTACCTAACACTTAATAACATACAAAGAATTTAACACATGACATATCAATTATATTTAAGTAATGAATTCAAAATAGGTAAAGGTCTAGGATTTTGTTCTAAAGGTGGATTAGTGGATTTCTCGCTTAAGTTTTTGGCGTAAGTACTTTGCAAGTAATTTGAACTACTATCTTGCGAGTTATTTATATATTGCCCGTACTGTTGTATCACACTGAAAAGTATTACCAATGTTAAAATCTAAGGATATAAATTTACTATTTTCAGTTTCACATAATCATCTGAACGTAACTGTATTTCAATATAGAAGAGATCGCTGGCTCAAATTTAACTAAACAAGCCCAAAACTTAAAGTTACAAACTATGGTTCCATAATTTACACAAGGCTTTCAAATTTATACATACATATGCAACAGGTGAATCATGTACATGTCCCAAAACTACTACAATACATAAATATATGTCTAGATGCATATGTGATCTACTGGACAGTTCCCAAAATATATCTTCAAAGGCCATCCTCAAGCATCATCTCGGGTACTCCCCACGATAGAAACAACTATAGTTAATCATGAAGCTTAGTCATGTAAAAGCTAAAAGCTGAGAACCTTAAATCCCTTAATTTTCCCTTCTTAAGTCAAAGGGGACAATTGGAATATAGTAAATAGACCAAGTGAACAAATACATTAATAGCATCATGTAAGATATTTAAAGATCTAAGTATCAAGGGTTCGTGGAACAATTTTAACAAGACAATTAAATAAAAAGTTCGCCTAGTATGTAAGTCATGCTGTCATACCAAACATAATCAAGTATCAATGAGGAACGAAGCCCTGTATCATAAGGGTGAAAACCCAATTATTAAGAGAACCAAGAACCATATTAAGAGTCATTTTCTTGTTCATACATAAAATAGATTGCATCCACACTTAGGCAAACCAAGAATTCACAATCGAGATTGCAATTGATCCGACCAAGAAGCATGCCAATAGTGACAAAGTCACAGCCACAAGAAGGACAAAGTCCACAAGGATGTCAAGTGATCAGAAATTTCGTACAAATGGGCGAATTGAAGAAGTTCGTTATAAGTCCCAAAATATATTAACACAACTAGATAAAATGACAAGAACATAACTAAGATACCAAGATAACATTCAAATGTACCAGTAGGCAAAAAAGGCACAAGAACAAGTTCTTATACGAGCCTGAAAATTTTAGCATGCAACCGACCCCACCGATTTCAAGTCGTGGATCAATATGACATTCGTTGCTTCAATCAATTTTCTTAAGATTGTACAAGAGTGTGAGAACATTAATATTCATTTACATTCTCATTTATTATTCATAACTTTTAACAGGTAGCAACTAATAAGAGGAATGCCAAAACTGAGTCCTATTTTTACAAATCAGGCTATTCTCGACATTTTTACTGCCTTGCAACGCAATTAGATTTCAGATTGGTAAGTGGACAAACTAGGCTTTCCAGTCTCATGAAAACTGTAGGTATATGAATATAGGATGCAAAAGATCCAGAATCACTTCAAAACACCATTTGTATATGTATTTATATTCAAAACACTAATAGCACACCCCCAGGGATTTCTATATCAAAACTTTGAACACAACTTTTCCTAACTTGCGTCCAATGTTTTGAATCCAAAACTACCAAATTATGTCCCAACATAAACATACGTGTTGTAGATACATGTATTGGGGTTGCAAAGAGCCAATAGGCATCAAAATTTACAGCTCACATATGAAGATGTTATTAAAATACTAACAACAACACATAGAAGGCTTCTCAAATAGAAAACTGGCCAGCACTTTCACTGTGTCTCACGGCTTCCTTTGATACCATACAAGCAGATTTAGATTTTTGCATAAATATAAAACTCATAGGTATGTAAATTAGCTTTTCCAAACATAGTTATACACTAGAAACAAAGCTATATACAACGATCTATTCCATAATTACTACACACTATTTCATCTAAAGACAGAATTCACTCACTTACCAAATGATAGAGGATTTCTTAATTATCTCCAATAATCTGGTTTTTTTCTGTGTGTTTGTGAAAATAAAGGATAGGTCAAAGTTTATAAGTTCTTATAAGGACAATAAACTGACTTACTTTGGGTAAAATATATTTTATATGAAAAGCATCTTAAGAGAAAAAAAAGGTCCAATAAGGTGGCTGCCCTACTTTGCTCCTTTCTTTCCTTATTTATTTGTTCACACATAATAATTAATATTAAGGATGGTTTAACATGGTAATTTTATAAAAGTAAATAAATTTCACTAAAACGAAGCCCTCCCTCATTCCTTTCTATGATTCAAGAAAACCAATTTCTCTAATGACACAAACTCAAGTAAAAAAGTTGTGAAGTAGGGGTTGATTTCATCTTTGAGAGAATACCTTTTTAAAAGTGACTACAATATTTAATAATAAGGGCATTACACAAGCCTAGGCATAGACGTGACATGGCGAATGGGAAGCCCGAAGACAACCCAAACAAGCCTCTTAGCATATCGTGTACACATCCTTGGTTGCGAAAGAAAATTAAACAAACACAAGTGTCAAATAAATGAACAAGGAAAAGGGACTAAGGGAAACCATTCATTAGAATAATACCGTAAGAAGATTCAAGCTCCAAAATCATAGACAAACCATAGCATAATGTCCAACGACACCTCTACATAGAATGGAGAAGGGGCCAAGACACTTCCCGGGCTTAACCTCATTTAATAAGTATTCAACATAACGGCAAGTCTGTATAAATCATGAATGAGAATAGATATCATCATTGGAATTGAGGACTCACCAATTTGCTTTCTTCACAATAACCAAACTAGACACGTGGAGGAGGAAGATGATCAAATGGAGCTCCAGTACCTACATGGTGATATCATGTAGGCATAGAGTATGCTTTAGTACGTTTGAATGTACTAAGTATGCAGGATGCAGTGCAACAAGAATCACAAGACATAATAACAAGATGCTTAATCATGTCCAATGAATATAAGTTCAATATGCCATGTGTAATTAATGCGTAGGATGAAACATGCTTAAGAATACTCATACTTCAATATCTTGTTTATCACCATAAATCAACATGAATAGATCATCCAACTACCTTGTACTAGAGGCTGAGGAATATAACATAGGTCATAACCCCTTCTAGTAGGTAATGGGTAGTATATGAGGGTAAAAGAGTAGCATATAGGTTATAACCCCTGCATGTAAGCATGAGATAATTAATAGTACATGAGGGAAGAAAGATAGTATCGATCATAACCCCTACATGTAAGCATTAATAAATAGTACATGAGGGTAGAAAGATAGTATAGATCATAACCCTTACATGTAAGCATGAGGTACATAACATTGAATGGCATATGAGGGTAAGGCGTACCACGTAGTTCATAACCCCCTCATATGAGTATAAAGATATTGCATAAAGTCGAATCGTACATAAGGGTAAAGTATACAATATAGTTCATAGCCCCTTCTTATAGAAATTTGGCCTTGTACTAGAAGGTAAGGCATATAACATAGCTCATAACCCCTCTTAGTAGGCTTCACAATTCACAAGAGCATAAACCTTAACATAAGAACTCAATAACTCATCAAGAATCGAGACCTGTAGAAATCATGCAATAGGTTATAGGAAAACTTGAGAATTCTTGTCAAGTCATTTTATCAAACATGTAGTGGGCATATATGGACATATGTTCAAATTATGAAAAATGCAAGAGTATGGATCATAAAATAGTCAAATCAATGCATCTTAATGTCATGTAAATTACTCCACCAATATCATGGTAAAACCCCATCTTCGGTAACTTGTAAATCATATCAAAATTTGATAGTAATTCATAGATTTCATAGCTTGAATCATGTATAGTCTCAATAGACAAAGATTTATTCATAGTATTAGCTCAAAATAGATATTCATGCAATATTTTAAAAAACCCCAACATATTTCATGCTCATATTTCATAATAATAGATACCCATAAGAAATACAACTTGAAATAGTGCAATTTTCATAAAAATAAAGATTGAGCTCCATGAGTAAAAGGACCCAATAGATGAAACCCATGTCCGTAAACATGGGTTTTCTTGATGTAGACTTGAAAAGACTTGAAGCTTGAATAGAGTTCTTGAGATCCGAAATTAATCTTGGGATACTTGAATTTGGATGAAACATTTGGTTAAGTCTTACAGAAGTATTTGAGAGGGTTTTGAGTGAAATAGAGTTGAAAAATAGCTAAGTATGGGTGATTTCAATCTTAAGTTGGCATAGGCTTATGACCCTAATGCCCTTGGGTTGAACTAGAGAAATAGCGAAAAAACTAAACTGGTCCACATTTCGTCTGCGACCTAGACCTAAGACGAAGGAAACTTTTACACTACTCCATGCCCTTGGCATGTCATGGCTACGACGCAGATCACCACTGTTTCTGAAAAATTAGCGAAAATCATTTTTCGTTATGGTGTTCTAAAATTTAGGTTATACCTATTTCCTGCTCAAATTTTCCCCTGATTAAGAATATAAAGTCAGGTTTTTGATATCACGCACGAATTTTGAGATATATGGAAATTACAATTATAGGCATTTCTGAAGCACATTTTTAGGGCGTTTCACAATACCAGTCCAACGATCAGCCATTGCTGATCAGCCTCCCAATCTATGGAGGGGGCTTCAAAAAGTAGTAGCTCGATATAGATGACAAACTCCGAATAGGGGTCTACGTGAGGCTCCCAAGATAGAGATGGCTCCGGGATTGACGAGGAGTCGAGTTGGTCTTCCCCAAAACTAGTTCCTATAGCAGGGTAGTTGAGACGCTAATGTGTGAAAGGTATACTAGTTATATTAAAAGAGGATCTCGAACAGGACGACAATGGTCGGCTAACCTGGACCATATTTAAGGAGTTGTGAATAGTTACAGTTGGGTACACAATAACTCGATATAGTTTGGATTTGCTAGCAGCACCGTCATGGGAGTAGTCCCCAATATTGGTTCATGAGTTCAACACCTCTCTTATGCTATACTATTATCGAGGTTACGTCAAAAAAGGCAGAGCCCCTTTATCAACCTGCATTGACTTAGACATTAGTGAGAGGAATCAGTGCAGATATATTAACGACCACTATCTATAGGTTTTTGTTTAGCCCCGACTACGAGGCCCCCGTGATAACAACTGTGTTTGATCGATTGGGGCAAACGTGAGATTGGGTATTAATGATAGATGTGGTCTAAATGGCCACCTTGATGAGATGGATTTCCAGCCATATTACTGAGCAAAGCATGGACATCTACTGGGTGTCTGGTCCAATGCCTATTGTAAAGGCCTCACTCAATTTCTCTGGCAAATTCTGGTAGGCAGTTGTCACGCCCAAAGTCCCATTAGGGCGAACAGGCACCCATTGCCGATAAGGCTTGGGAGAACCAACCTGTATCCATGCGCTTTATATACATATTATAAGGGATTTCTATATTTGACATGCCTTTAAGAAAGTAAACAGTGATAACAAGCTAAAAGGAAATGCATATGGCTAGGCTATTGGGGACACATTGTCTAAAGTATGAGACATGACTACACTTTAATTTACATAGTATACAAAGCCTCTAGGTGAGGAAAAGTATATGAAAAGGGTAGGGAAAAGCCCCGCCTTGGCTAACTATATAGCACAAAAATATAAGCTCCAGACACACAAAACTCCGAAGCAACCTGGAGCTTGGTAACAACAGCTAGATATTATGTACTCCTACTGGGGAGATCTACTGACACCTGTACTTGCAGCATGAAATGCAGCTCCCTCGTAAGAGACGTCAGTATGAGATAATGTACTGAATATGTAAGGAAGGAAACACTGTATATGAAGTAACAACTCAAATGAAACTATGCACTAGTGTAGGATAAGAGACCACCCTTAGTTATATTGTGGGGTCATATACTTTATGTTCTTTTTATTATTTTACCTTTACTGTATAATCTATGCACAACTAATAATACAAATGACCAACTGATCAGTGGTAAATCTATATCCGGATCGACCCTGGCTAGGCTTTTCTTTTAACCTCTTGGGCTAACTCCACTTCTTCCCGTGATAGGATCGACCCTAGCTAGGTGATTCTCCACCGCTCGGGTTACCACCCATCAATAAACAATATACTTTACCTTTCAATTACCTTTGAGATGATTCTTTTGGTGGTCACAA
>JAABOM020000049.1:1951281-1961784 GCA_011800125.2 Solanum clarkiae
ATCATGCAATTTGTAAGAAAAGGAAGCTTGGGAATCATGGGTGAAAGGAACCCATGAAAGAAACCCACATACCTTAGCTTTGGAGAAATTCTTGGTGAAGATTGAAAATGGAGGTTTGAAACTTGAAGAAAATCCTCAGATCCGAAAGAGGTTTTGAGACTTGAATTTAGGAGTGAAAAATATGGCTAAGTATTTGAGTAAGTATTGGGAAATGTTAAGGATGATATGAGGGTGAAATATGGCTAACTATAGGTAAATACACATTTGGGAACAGTTAGACCCAAGACATAAAGTCTTGGATCGAGTTGAAAAAACAGTCACAAAATAATACCTCACGCGTCGCGGAAGCAGCGCGCTTTGCTCTTTGGAAATTGACATTTCAGAATTTTAAATTTTGATACGGTTGCTCTAAAATCGGGGATAGACCCTTTCCTCCTAATTTTAAATTTTGGGGTCGTTTCAACATCTCCCCCTTGGGAATATTCATCCCAGAATGTAAAAGAAACATGCATGACAAGAGTGATCATAAACAACTCAGCCCCAACAAGAATGTAACGTTACATTTAAAACACCATTTTTAAAATCTCAACATAAGTGTAAAATCATCATAAACTTGGCAACTTAAACATGAATGCATATGAATGACATAGGGGCTGAAATATAAGACTTGAAATCACATAGGGACTTAGAATTCTTATCTTAGGATTGAGTGGAGTGGAGAAAATAAAGATACCGCTTTTATATGTTTGCTTCGGCCTCCCATGTATCACTTTTGACTTGTTGGTTCCTCTAAAGGGCCTTAACGGATGTCACCTCCTTGTTCCTCAATCTCTTCACTTGCCTATCCAAAATTTGAACCAGAACCTCCTCATAAGTCAAATTATCCTCAACAACCCCCACAACATCAAAAGGAACAATAGCATTAGGATCACCCAAACATTCCTCAACATAGAGACATGGAACACCAGGTGAACCAAGTCCATTTCACTAGGCTACTTCAACTCATAAGCTACCTTGCCAACCCTCCTTATCACCTCATAAGGACCAACATACCTTGGACTCAACTTGACCTTCTTACCAAAATGGACCACATCCTTCATGGATGACACCTTCAAATAAACTCAATCACCAACTTGGAATTCAAGATCCCTTCTCCTCACATCGGCATAGGACCTTTGGCGACTTTGGGCCGTCTTTAACCTTTCTCTAACCATTCTAACTTTCTCAAGATCCTCCCTAACCAGATTTGGTCCCAACAAAGTTGTCTTACCAACCTCAAACCATCCAACCGGTAATCTACAATGCCTACCATAAAGAGCCTCAAAGGAGTCATACCGATGCTAGAATGATAGCTATTGTTGTAGGAAAACTCAATCAACGGAAGATGATTATCCCAACTACCTTTAAGCTCTAACACACATGCTCTAAACATATCCTCAAGGGTTTGGATGGTCCTCTCGGCTTGGCCATCCGTTTGAGGGTGGAAGGCCGTAGAAAGCTTAACTCTAGTACCAAAATCCCTTTGGAAAGATCTACAAAAATGTGAAGTAAATTGTGCCCCACGATCCGATATGATGGACAAAGGAACCCCATGCAATGTTACCAAGTCATGAATGTATAACCTTGCATAATCTTCAGCCCCATATGTGGTCTTAACCGGTAGAAAATGAGCTAATTTCGTCATCTTATCAACCACCACCCAAATGGAATCAAAACTTTTTCTAGTCTTGGGCAATCCAACCACAAAATCTATATTTATCTCTTCCCATTTTCAAATAGGCACCTCAATGTCTTGGGTTAGGCCACCCGACCTTTGATGTTCGGCTTTGACTTATTGACAACTACGACAAATGAAAATGAATTTGGCAATGTCCGTCTTCATGTCTCCCCACCAATACATATCCCTCAAGTCTCTATACATTTTGGTGAAACTGGAGTGGATAGAATAAGAAGAATTATGGGCCTCATCAAGGATTTTCTCCCTCAAACCAATAACACAAGGCACACACAACCTACCTTAGTACCAAAGGGCACCATCTCCCCCTTGGGAGAAAACCTCTACTTTGCCCTCTTTTATCAAGGTCTTAAATTCAAGCAAGGAGGAGTCAAAATCTTGTTATGCTATCACCTTATCCACCAATGAAGACTTAGACTCATAAACAACACCACCATCATCACCAACCTCTTCCAACCTAACACCCAATCTAGCCAATTGATGCACCTCCCTAGCCATTTCCTTATCACCACCATCAACATGAGCTAGACTACTCATAAACACCCTATTCAAAGCATCCGCCACAAGATTTGCCTTATCTGGATGATAATGCATATTCATATCATAGTCTTTAAGAAGTTCTAACCATCTCTTTTGCCTCAAGTTGAGATCTTTTTTAGTGAAGACATATCGGAGACTCTTATGATCGGTGAATACATCATGTACCCCATACAAGTAGTGACACCAAATCTTTAATGTAAATACAACGGCGGTTAACTCTAGATCATGGGTAGGATAGTTCCTTTCATGCACTTTGAGTTTTCTGGAAACATAGGCTATTACCTTACCATTTTGCATTAGCACACATCTCAAACAAACTCTAGAAGTATCGCAATACATAACAAATCCCTCAAGCCCATCCGATAGTGACAATATAGGAGTGGACAAAGCTTGTCTTTCAATGTTTGGAAGCTCCTCTCATACACATCAGTCCACACAAAATTGACCTTCTTTTGAGTCAATTTTTTCATAGGGGAAGCAATGGAGGAGAACCCATTCACAAACCTTCTATAATAACCCGCTAGGCATAAGAAGTTCCTAATATCCGATGGGGTCAATGGTCTAGGCCAATTTATAATCACATTGGTCTTCTTAGGATCCACCTTAATACAATTCCCCGACACCACATGACCCAAGAATGCAACCTCCTTCAACTAAATTCACACTTTTCATACTTGGCGTACAATTTCTCTTCCCCCAATCTTTGCAACACAACCCTCAAATGACCCATATGCTTCTCCCTACTATGTGAATAGATCAAAATATCATTAATGAAGACCACAATAAAGGAATCAAGGTAGGGTTTGAATACACTATTCATAAGGTCCATGAAGATGGTTGGAGCATTGGTCAACCCAAAAGACATCATAACAAACTCATAATGCCCATATCTAGTCCGGAAGGTCATCTTGGAATATCACACTCCCTTACCTTCACTTGATGATATATGAACCGAAGATCAATCTTAGAGAAATAACTAGTCCTTTGCAATTGGTCAAACAAATCATCAATTCTTGGAAGAGGATACCTATTCTTTATAGTGACCCTATTGAGTTGCCGGTAGTCAATACACATCCTAAGGGACCCATCCTTCTTTTTCACAAATAACATCAGAGCACCCCCAAGGTTATTAGCTAGGTCTAATAAATCCCTTCTCCAACAAGTCCCTCAATTGTTCCTTCAACTCCACCGGGGCCATACGGTAAGGAGGAATAGAAATGGGTTGAGTATTGGGGAGGAGGTCTATGCCAGAGTCTATTTTCCTTTTGGAAGGAATACCGGGAAGGTCATTCGCGAAGATATCAAGAAACTCATTTACAACTGGGACCAACTCTATGGGAAGGACTTTAGATTCCACATCCCTAACCCTCACAAGATGGTAAAGACACCCCTTAGAGATCAACTTATTAGGCTTTAATGCAAGAGATGAATCTATCCTTGACCACCACATCTTGACTTTCCCACTGAAGGACGGGTTCATTTGGAAATTGAAATTTGACCCTACGGGTTCTACAATCAATAGAAGCATAGTAGGCATGCAACCAATCCATCCCAAGAATAACATCAAAATCAACCATGTCTAATTCAACAAGATCACAAGGCAACAATTTATGCAAAATGCAAATAGGATAACTTCTATACACTTTCCTAGCAATAATAGATGCACCAATAAAAGTAGACACTTCATATGACTCATGCAACAACTTGGGGTCAACATGAAACTTTTGGGCAACAAAGGGGCTGACAAAAGAAAGAGTGGCACCCAGAGCAATCAAAGCATATATATCAAAGTCAAAGATTTTCAACATACAGTTAACAACATCGGGAACCTCACCAACCCCTTGCCTCCCATGTAGAGCATAAAACCAATTGTGCCTTGGGGCACCACCTTGAGGAGCACCTCTATCCAATGAAATCGCATTTGCACCCAGGCCTTTCCCACGGTTTATTGGACAATCCACCTTTTTGTGACCAAGCTCCTCATATTCAAAGCATGTATTAGAACCCTTCAAACATGGGCCCCCTATGACTCTTTCCATATTTTAGGAAACACATCAATGGGAGCCACACCACCAATACCTTAAGGCTGGGGGAATTCATGGGCAAACCCCCTATTAGTAGTATGAGAAGATTCTTGGCCTTGATGGAACCAGCCACCCCTTTGGAACTTACCCTCAAAACGGGCCCTTTCGGCCTCATGAGCCTTTCTCTTCCTCAACTTTTCTTCCTCCATTTGTTTGGCATATGTCCTCAATCGGAATAAGTCCATGTCACTAATTAGCAAAGTGGACCGGCACTCTTCACTCACCAAGTCGGAGACTCCCATCACAAACTTATTCATTCTAAATCTAGGATCGACCATAAAATAAGGAGCATACTTTGAAAGTTGATTGAACTTGAGGGCATATTCCATCACACTCATTGACCCTTGTCTAAAGTTCATGAATTCCACCAATTTAGCCTCCCTAAGCTCAAGAGGGAAGAACCGATTATGGAAAGCCATTTTGAACTCCTACCAAAGCACCACATTACCATTTTCCTTCTCCTCCTTTCATTGATCATATCATATTTGGGCTACCCCTTTGAGTTGATACGCCGCCAACTCCGCCTTTTCATTCGGCCTAACACCCATGATAGTCAAGATCTTGTAGACCTCATCAATGAACTCTTGAAGATCTTCATCCACCTTTGACTCATGGAATACCGGAGGATTCATTCTCATGAAGTCCCTTACCATAGCTCTAGGGGTAGTACCATGAGGGGCAGTAACATGAAGGGCAGTAGCATGAGGGGATTGGCCTTTTGGTTGACTTGATTAGACACAACTTGGGCAAGCATAGTGAGAGCATCCCGGAGCTCACCATTGGTAGGTTACTCCTCGGGAGTTCAGGCCCTTCTTTCTCGGGTGTTAGGCATGATATAGCATAGAAAAGAACAATCATTAAGGGGAAAAACTTACCACAACTCTATAGCACGACTTAGAACATAAAGAAGGGAAACATTTCCTAAAACGCCTCACAGCCTCCTATTCATAGTCATAGAGCACTTCACAACCATGAATAAGACTCTATTCGACGTGGTGTGTTGGACTCTGAGGATCTATCAACCTAGTGTTCTGATACCAAGTTTGATACGACCCAATCCTAGGGCCTAGACGTGATACAGCGAATTGGGAACCTGAAGGAACCCCAAATAAGCCTCTTAACTTATCATTACACATCATCGATCGCGAAAGCATATTAAAGATATAAAGAGTAAGAATAGGGGCAAATGGACTAAGGGGAAAGCTTGCATAACATCATAATCAAGAGGCAAAGAGTCAAAGATAATATCATAAATGCATCGCATATCCAACAAACACCTCTACTACACAGATAAGAGCGGGGGCCAAGACAAAGCAACCTGGCTCACTCTCATAGTCAAAATAGAATATAAAGAAGAGTGTCCCAATACATAATAAGAGAAACATAGATAAACGTCCTCGGAATGGAGGACTCACCAACTAGCTTGAGTAGTACCAAACTAGCCACGTGACGGAGGAGGATGATCAACTTGGGCACTGGGTCCTACATGGTAACATCATGTAGGCAAGAGTATGCGTTAGTATGTTTGAATGTACTAAGTATGTGAGATGTAATGCAACAAGATATAGGCATCATAATCAAAATGCATAACAATATGCAATAGGCATAATACAACAACATGGCATGTATGATCAATGCTTAAGTAAAACATGCTTAAGTAACTCACTCTTATATAGGATATCATATGTGTAGAAGAGACCAAGCTAGATTTCCAAAGTACAAACCCCTTGGTAGGTTGATGATGATGCAATCCCATCACTCTCGTGGTGAGGTACAAATCCCTCACTAGGTAGATGAGTACAAACCCCCATCTTGGTTATCAAGGCACTAGCCCTTTGATTGGTTGTCAAGGTACTAACTGCCTGACAAGGTTATCCGAGCTCTTAGTCTTCCCGGATCGGGAATGGTCTAATGCAACACTATATATAGAATATATCATATACACAAGTTCTTTCCATCATCATAACATTAGTTATATCATATCTCACGCTCTGGACCTTCAATTCCTCAAGAAACCATATCCGGACATTTTATCAAACACTTAGAGGATGTGTAGTGCTAGCATAAAACCATGCAATTCAAAAGTGAAATCATGCTAGTAAATTCAATGTAAAAGCTTCCATAGATACTTGGTAACACCCTCAGTCAATAAACATCAAAGCCTTTCACCAATTCTCTCAATAGATCTTAGAGTCATAGCTCAAAACATGGTAAAACAGTCACAATTTCATATGCTCAAATATAGTGTGCAGTGATTTTCTTAATAATCAAGACCAATGAATAAATCACCTTTAAAGAATGCAATTTGTAAGAAAAGGAAGCTTGGGCATCATGAGTGAAAGGAACCCATGAAAGAAATCCACATACCTTAGCTTTGGAAAAACTCTTGGTGAAGATTAAAAGTGGAGGGTCTGAACCTTGAAGGAAATCCTTAGATTTGGAAGAGGTTTTGAGACTTGAATTTCGGAGTGAAAAATATGGCTAAGTGTTTGAGTGAGTATTGGGGAATGTTTAGGATGATATGAAGGTGAAATATAACTAAGTATTAAAAAAATCACAAAATAATACCTCTGCACGTCGCGGAAGCGGCGCGCTTTGCTCTCTGGAAATTGACATTTGGGAATTTCAAATTTTGATACGGTTACTCTAAAATCAGAGTTAGACCATTTTTTCCCCAATTTTGACCCCCTGAATAATAATATGAAGTCGAATTTCCAAAATAACAAATGAATTTTTAGATATGTGAAAATTACAATTCGAGGCACTTCCAAGACACATTTTTAGGCACTTTTTAGGGTCATTTCACTTCTCCTGTGATCTGACTATGTATTTTATTAGTAAAATTATATGAATTTATCCCCACATTTACTAATTCTTAAAATTCTTGTGGAAAGTTAGACTTATAAGCCTCCTATAGAGCTTTTGCGGTTCTCTTAAGAAAGCCTCTATGTATTATACATCGTTTCTACACCTATGTCTTGGTATGTCGTTATAGTTTTCTAGGACTATTCCCTTCTAGAGATTTGTAACTGCGTTCCATATTTATGAGTCGTGCGCTACTACATTTAGTATAAATTTTTCTTTCTTACCTCCTTCTTGTGACTTAATTGGTTCTTCTATCGGCATATATTAGATCGAGTGTTACGTTCTAACACATATTGAATTGGGTGTTACATTCCAACACGCTAACTATTGAATCAAGTCATGTTGACACACTAACAGTTTAGGTATAGGTTCTATGAGAAAAGCATTATTGATTGTTATTTATATACGAATTTAATTATCTGTGCATGATCATGATTATGTGTATGATGGTGAAAAAATTGACATAACTATAACTGATCATGTTAATTTTATGTAATAATTGGTATGAAAGAATCTGAAGTTAGGGGTTATTTAGTTGAGTGTATTGAAAAAATAATGCACGCATTAACTCTTTATATTAGTGATACCTTATTTAATACACTTTTTCATGTTATGTATAACTAATACGAGCATTATGTGTACATTCTATTGTGTATTAAGGTGTGTATTACTAATACTATGAATTTTTAGGTATTAGTAATGCAAGGAATTTTAATGCATGCATTGACATGGTTAAAGATCCCATCAGCTTTCAAAATTTGTTTATATATAATTTTACCATAATTGTGAAAGAATTCTTTGTAAATAAATTTTTTAATGGAACGCGTGTTATTTTTAATATATTAAATCAAACAATGCATAATAAATAGTCTATACATAATTAATACAAGCAGTACTAAGACACATTATTAATGCAAATATTATTACTATACTCTATTTGATATTATTCTTATACACTCTCCAAATGACTCTTTAATGTGTTACAAAATTCTGTATTATGGTGGTGTTAACCATGTTGTCATATTTGTGATGTGAATTTGTATCATCTGTCTTAGTACGTTACAACTATTTGTGAATGTGTGTTTACATCTTCTTGCTAAGTATCGTATATACTGGTACCACCTTTACTTTTCCACTTATGTGTAGGTTGTGAATTTGGTTCTAGTTGACACATCTTCTCATTTTTTACTGAGCTTTGAGACAGTCTCAGAGGTAGCAACTAGTCCATTTCAGCAGAATCTCTAGACTTCTATTTACTTATTTTTGTTCTATTTGAGAAACAAAGACATTGAAACTTATATATTTTTCCTTCATCTTCAGTTGTAGTAAAGGCTTGTACATATGACATCAATCTTAGATTGGTTTTAGACTGTGGATCCTTTCCTTTATTGCTAACCCTTATACATATGTTTAGATTGTTACTTCTGCTTTATCATTCATATTATTGTGTCATATCCTGTTTAGGCTTATTTATTTTGGTGGGTTAAAGATAAGTGTCATCACACTCGATTTTAGGTCGTGACAAGAACATAGTTGGTAAGACTATGTAAGGTCATCTCCAATCATCTATCTATTTTATTCTCCAAATATAGAGAATAGAAAATATTTAGAGACAGTCAACTCCAATCCAATTCTCTATTCTACTCTGTAGAATTTTTTTCCTTTTTCAATATTATATTATTATTTTTATTTTATTTTTATTTTCATATTTTATAATATAATTTTTTTCTTTTTCCAAATAATTAACCTATATAATCTTCATACATATAAAATTTTATTCTTTTCAAATTTCTTATTTAATACTCTCTTTGTTTTAAAAAGAATGATCTACTTTTCTTTTTGGTTTAAAAAGAATGACTATTTTCTTTTTTGGCAAAACTTTAATTTCAAGTTTCCATGTGACATATTTAAAACCACAAGATTTAAGGATATTTCAATACATTTAACATAACTTTAATTTAGGACAATAAGATTGAAAAATGTTCTTATTTTCTCTGAATCCGTGCTAAATCAAGCTAGATCATTCTTTTTGAAATGGAGGAAAAGTATAAAGTTATATTTATTTAAAATAAATATAGCTTGCAACCAAATATTATATATATATTAATGGATAATTCAAATAAAATTAAAATCATGATAAAAATTATTTAATAAAGATTAATGAGAAAATGGGTCAAATTCTACATGATCAAACTTATTTCAAATGAGTATATAAACACTCAAGTATCAAGGTTATTACGTTGCTCTCATAAATGCTCTATCAATGCACTACAAAGTTCAAAGTGAAAATTTTTTGTCCTTAATTTTTTTATGTCCAGCTATTATTCAAATTGGAGTTTTTCATTTATCACCATTCTATCATTGGAGTTGAAACTTTCAAAAAATTATGAATTGATGTATTAAGATCATGTTCATCTTAGTAATATATTTACTAATAAAAAAATTATTAATTTAGGTTGGAAGTAGTACACTTGTCAATACTATATTTTTAGATGTTATAATATATTAGAAAATAATTAATGATCTTATATACTAAAGATAATATTAAAATAATCACAAAGTGAAATAAAGAGGATTAACAGCAGTGCTCCAAATTTTAAAAATAATTATTCACCTATCTAAAAGTAGAAAATAGAGAACAATTATCACGACCCAACCCAGGGGTCGTGATTAGTGCCGATTGGGCACCCAGACAAACACTAACCCGGATTTCCCACTACAACAGCTAAGGAATCTATCGAAATTTCAGCAGTGTTTCCTCTATTTTACTGATTAACCACACCTGCAAACAACAATCCCAGCAGATCACAAACATCTATACACATATATACATATATATATGCGGGCCGACAAGGTCACTGCTGCGGTAGAACCGCCCAACGAAAGTACCATACATACGTAATCATATCACAGGTAATGTCCCACAACCACATGTAACCACAGACCTCTAAACATACGAACTGAATCATAGGACGGGATAAAGCCCCGTCATACCCACGAATATACGTGAATGTAAAGTACATGAAATAAGCATATGTGTATATACCAAAAGATCTACTCCTGAGGCAAAGGGAGCACTTCAACGGTAGACAGAGATCCTAAGAAGTTGGCTCTCTAACCTATGCTTCGGTACCTGCAAGCATGAAACGCACCCCCGAAGGAAGGGGGGTCAGTACGGAATACGTACCGAGTATGTAAAGCAGAAGGTACAAAATATAAATGAGAGTAATGATATAAAATAAAAATATATAAGTCAAACCTGTATGCAAACATCAAAAT
>JAABOM020000049.1:1961884-2025997 GCA_011800125.2 Solanum clarkiae
TAAATCAATTTAAAATCAACCCACCAACATAGTAACAAAACCCCAATTTGGGTATCATGAAATCCATCTCAAAAGTTCATCATAGTTCGAAGCTTTCATAGCTCAAATCATGCATAGTCTCAATAGACAAAGATAATCTCATAGTATAAGCTTAAATTAGTTATTCATGCATATTCAACAATATTTGATAAATCTCAACATAATTAATTCTCATATTTCATAGTAATAGATTCCCATAAGTAGAACAACTTGAAATCATGTAATTCATAAAATAGAAGATTGGACTCCATGAGTGAAAGGACCCAATGGATGAAACCCACATTCCTTAAACTTGGGTTTTCTTGAGATGAGATTAAAGGAAATTTAGAAATTAAAGTGAATCCTTGAGTTCTAAAGTTAAGCATGAAATACTTTGATTTGGATGGAAATCTTGATTAAGTGTTGGAGGTGTTTTAGAGAGAGTTTTTGAGTGATACCGAGTTGAAAATGGCTAAGTATGGGAGATTTCACGTGTAAATGGGCATGGGGCCATGACCCCAGTGCCCTTACGCTGAAACAAAAAATTAAGGAAAAATTAACACTAGTTCATGATGGGTCCACATCGCGGACCAAATGCGTACAGCTACTAGTTTTCAAAAAATTAGCGAAAAATATTTTTTGCTACGGGCCTTCTAAAGTTTGGGTTATACCCATTTTCCACTCAATTTTTCCCCTGATCAAGAATATGAAGTCGAACTTTTGATATCACACACAAATTTTGACATATATGAAAATAATGATTTTGGGCATTTCTGAAGCACAATTTGGGGCGTTTCATTAAGTATGGGATGCAAATGCAACAAGGAACATAAGCCATAATTAAACAATATGTATAATAATAAACAATCAATATAGGCTCAATATGTCATGAATGGAAAATGCTTAGTTTGATCATGTATAAAAAATCATCAAATCACATGACATCATATACATTGTGGAAATGGACCATAATTGATAGGTAAGACCAAGCGAGCTACTACTTGGAATCTCAATGTTTATTCCACATCGAAGAAGGAGTTGTCTACTTTGCTATGGTAAATCAAACACTCACTTTACAACATAGCCTTTTTAGGAAGTGACCTTATACCCCTTACCTTATGACATCGCCTTTTTGGTAGGCGCCATCAATTATCTTTACTTTACGACATTGCCTTTTTGGTAGATACAAGCCCATATAGGGATCAGTAGGATAAACCTATGGTGGCACACAGTTTAGAGATAATGGGAGACTACCAAGGTCCTCTCGGTTGTAGGTCACAATCTCATGATATACTTGAAACATAGTCCTAATCATATTACTCATAGTCTCAAAACATCGTAATTTAGTTCTCAGAGTATCTCATTAAGACATAGCTTATAACTTCAAAGACAGGGCTTCACATCATTCTTTACACTCATATCATGCTCATCAGCTTATAGCATACTTGTTGGCCCTCATAATAGTCTCAACATGCATAATGTACGTATTTTGCCATAAGGCATAAATCATATAAGAGTCTTGACATGTATTTTTAATCAAATCATGGTAGGTACATGCACATAATCTTAAAATCATACAATTCAAGAGTAAATAACATGAGATCAGTAAAATAAGATCACTTGAGCAGTATCCAAAAGAACCCATTAAAAGCATAATAAGTGTTGGCAAGGGTATCATCAAACCCTCATAGGAATCCATAAATTTCACATGGAGTTTCAATGCAATGTAATGTATAGAGGTAAATTACCATAAATTATTTCATAAAACCATCGTATAAAAGAGCTCATAAAATATCCACATATTTTCATAACTTGAAAAATAGATGAGGGGGAAGAATGGTTGAGCTTTGTGGAGGAAAGGTCTCAACAAATCAAAACCCACATACTTTGGTGGGTTTTTGTGTAGAAAATCTAATTTGGATGTGGTGAATCTGAAACCATAACTTGGCCTCTTGTGAATCTGAAACCATAGCTTGGCCTCTTCTCTTGAAAGCTTCAAAAGACTTGGGAGTGGTTTGGGAGGGGTTTAGATTTAGGGCATTCTGTGAATAAGTTGGAATAAAGGTGTTGAGGGTGTATAAGGCTTGAAAGGGAAAATTTATGGGCCTAAACATTATAGTATAACCTTAGGATAATAGGAAATATTAAAATTGAACTCTTTAAAAGCTACCAGACAATACCATAAGACCCAGATTACAGGTCGTGGTCTAGCCTACGGGTAATGAAAAAGAGATTTCATTTAGTAACATTTTTGACCCCTCAAAAACTATCTCTGATCCTTAATCCATGATTAGACTTATGGCTCGTGAGTCAATCTATGAGCCATCTGGTATCTCGTACTCCTAACATTAGAAATCAACATTTTCATCAAGTCTTGCCATCATTCCACGATCTCAAGTTACTGGCACGTGGGACCAGTACCTTTCGTAACACCACCTGATACTTGAAACAATTTCATATTTCATTTCTTAGGCACTTTTAGACCTTCTAACAAATGGAACCTTACAGTTTTATTCTTCGTAGGTGTCCCAAGTGTAGGAGGAACCATGTGGGTGAATGCTTGAGAGGTACCAATGCTTGATTTGGTTGTGGAATCAAGATTATCAACTGTCCTAGTGTTGCTTACAATGGTAAGGAAGGGCATCCACAAGGTCATATGGCTCAAAAGGGGAAAATACAACAAGGTGCCCAAGATCAAGTAGTTGAAACGACTCCAAAAAATACCCAAAAATATGCATCGAAAGTGTTCGAAATTGTAATTTCTATATATCTCAAAATTCATGCGTGATATCAAAAATCTGACTTCATATTCTAGATCAGGGGATAAAATCCATCAAGGAATGGGTCTAACCTAGATTTTAGAGCGACCAAATCACAATTTCAATTTTCAAAGTTAGCGATTTCCAGTAAGGGTTCGCGCCCATGGCACGACGCGCCTTGGGTGCGCCCCAGCTTTATTTTTGCCCAGTTATTTTATCTCGGTCCAAGACTTTTGGGTCTTGGGCCTAAGTATTCTCATGCATGAATATACCTATACTTAGCTATATTTCACCTTCATATCATACAAGACATTTCCCAATACTCTCTCAAACACTTAGAAAAATATTTCACTCAAAATTCAAGTGCCAAACCTCATTCCAGATCTTAGGGAAATCACTCAAGCTTCAAGTGTCCATTCAAATTTTCATCAAGGAATTCTCCAAAGTTAAGGTATGTGGGTTTCAACTATTGGATTCCTTCACACATGGTTCCCAAGCTTCCTTTTTACCTAAATTACATGTTTCTAAGTTGATGTCACTTATGGGTCTTCTATTATGAATTTGACTGTGAACTATGTTGGGTTTTTGTAAAAATGTGATTGTTTATGCATGTTTTGAGCTATGAATCTAAGATCTATGATGAGTTTTGATGTGGGGTTTCAATGTATTTTGCAAGGTAGTATTACCAAATGTTGGTGGGTTGATTTACTTCAAGATTTATTGCATGATTTCACTCTTTAATTACATGATATTACACTAGCATTACACACCCCCAAGTGTTTGATACAATGTTCGATTTAGGATTCTTGAGCCATTGATGATCCATTGCATGACCTATGACTTGTATGACTTTGTGATGATGAAAGGAAGGTATATATGAGTTGATTACATGAAAATTATCTATAGTGTTGCAAGTTGACCACACCTAGTTTAGGGGATGCCAGACCTCAATCAGCATGGATGGCGGGGTGAGACCATCATCAACCAATTAAGGGGTTGATACCTCAATCACCATGGATGGCGGGATGAGACTGCCATTAACTAATTGAGGGGTTGATACCTTAATCACCATGGATGGCGGGGTGAGACCACCATCAACCGATTGAGGGGTTGATACCTCAATAACCATGGATGGTAGGGTGTGACCACCATCAACCAATTAAGGGATTTATACCTCAATCACCATGGATGAAGGGGTGTGACCACCATTATAATGTTGGTCTCTTACTACACATGTAATATGTTCTGTGTAAGAATATTTTACCTCAAGCATCACTCATGCATGCCATATTCTTATATGCTTATTTATTGCCTAATTATGCATTTTGATTATGTTGCCTATCTCTTGTTGCATTACACCCTACATACTTAGTACATTCAAACATATTAATGTATAATCTATGCCTACATGATGTTACCATATAAGTATCGGAGCTCAACTTGATCATCCACCTCCCCCGTGTCGTTAGTACGATTTCTCTCAAAGCAAGTTGGTGAATCCTCAACTCCAAGGACATGCTTCTCTTGATTTATGCTATGTATTGACTCTTTTTATGTTGGCAACTTGTGACTATGAGGGTGAGCCCAGAGGTTGTCTTGGCCGCTGCTCCTATCTATGTAGTAGAGGTATTATTGGAACCTTTTGATGTATTAATGTTATTCTATGGGCTTGTTATGTTTCTATGGTATCAAGGATGTCCCTTAGCCCCATGTTCCCTTTTTACTATCTCTTATTGTGGTCTTATTACTTCCGCAACCAAGGATGTGTAATGACATGTTAAGAGGCTTGATCGGATCCCTTCGGATTCCCCATTCATTATGTCACGTATAGGCCCTAAGCTTGAGTCATAACCAACTTGGTTTCAGAGCACTAGGATGTTATGATCCTCGACATCCAACACACCGCATTGATTAGAGTCTTATTCATGGTTGTGTTGTGCACCACAACTATGAGTAAGAGGCTATGAGATGTTTTAGTAAATGTTTCCCTTCTTCTTCCTCTATGTCATGCAATAGAAGTTAGGTAATGTTTCCCCTCTAACTAATATTCTTTGCTATGCTAGATCATGCCTAACACAAGAGGAAGAAGAGCCCACAAACCTGAGGAACAACCGGCTCATGGAGAGCTCTGGGATGCTCTCACCTTGCTAGCTCAAGTTGTGGCTAATCAAGTCAACCAAGGGACCCAAGCCCCTCATGCTCCTACTCCAGCATCTTAGGTGAGGGACTTTATGAGGATGAATCCACCAGAGTTCTATGTGCCTAAAGTGGATGAGGACCCTCAAGAATTTATTGATGAGGTGTACAAAGTGTTGGCTATTATGGGTGTTAGATTGAAGGAAAAGGTGGAGTTAGTATGCGTGGCCCAAATATTGCATACTCAATGGAAGGAGGAGAAGGGGAACAACAATGTGATCCTTTGGGAGGAATTTAAGCCAGCTTTCCTTAATTGGTTCTTGCCTTTTAAGCTTAGGGAGGCCAAAATGATGGAGTTCATGAATTTGAAGCAAGGATCTATGAGAGCGAAGGAGTATGCCCTCAGGTTCAACCAACTCCTTAAATATTTTCCACACTTGGTTTTCGACCAGAGGTCTAGGATAAACAAGTTCGTGACGAGTGTATCCAATTTGGTGAATGAGAAGTGCCGAGTCGCTGTGTTGATTAGTGACATGGATTTTTCCTACTTGATGACTTATGCCGAACAATTGGTGGGGGAAAGGTTGAGGAAGAGGAGAAGTAATGAGGACAAAAGGGCCCATTTTGATAGTAAGTTCCAAGGTTCCAAGAGTGGCCGGTTTGTTCAAGGCCAAGCGTCTTCTCATGTTTCCAATAGAAGATTTGCCAATGACTACCCAAGGTCCCAAGGTGATGGTAGTGTGGTGCCTAATGCTATATGCCCAAAATTTGGTAGGGGTTATAGTGGCCCATGTTTGAGAGAGACAATGTTTGTTCTGGTTGTGGAGAAGTGGGTCACAACAAGGTTGATTATCCTTGTAATCAAAACAAGGGTAAGGATGTTCATCCATAAGGCCGGGGTGCTAATGTGGTTGCTTTAGGGAGAGGAGGTCATAAGGTCGTGCCTAAGGCACAATTGGTTTTATGCTCTTCAGGGGAGACAAGGGGTTGATGAGGTGCCCGATGTCATCACTGGTATGTTAAAAGTCTTTGATTTTGATGTGTATGCGTTAATAGACCCGGGTGCCACTCTTTCTTTTGTTGCCAAAACGTTTCATGTTGAGCCCGAATTGTTGAGTGAGTCTTATGAGATCTCAACTCCCGTTGGTGCATCTACTGCTCCTAAAAAGGTCTATAGAAATTTTCCTATTTGCATCATACATAAAATAATGCCTTGTGATCTTGTTGAGTTGGATATGGTAGATTTTGATATTATTCTTGGGATGGATTGGTTGCAACAATATTATGCCTTTATTGATTGTACAACCCGTACGGTCAAATTCCAATTCCCGAATGAATCTGCCCTTGAGTGGGAGAGTCATGATATAGTGGTCAAGGGTAGGTTTATCTCTTGCATTAAACCCCAAAAGTTGATCTCTAAGGGGTGTCTCTATCATCTTGTGAGGGTTAGGGATATAGAGTCCAAAGTCTTTCCTATAGAGTCTGTTCCGGTGGTTAATGAGTTTTTTGATGTCTTTCCAAATGACCTTCCCGGTATTCCTCCCGAAAGGGAAATAGATTTTAGTATAGACCTCCTTCCCGATACTCAACCCATTTCTATTCCCCATCACCATATGGCCTCGATGGAGTTAAAGGAGTTGCAGGAGCAATTCAGAGATTTATTGGAGAAGGATTTTATCAGAACTAGATTATCATCTTGGGGTGCACCTGTGTTGTTTGTGAAGAAGAAGGATGGGTCTCTTAGAATGTGCATTGACTACCATAAAAAATATGTGTCCTCTACCAAGGATTGATGACTTGTTTGACCAACTTTAAGGGGCTAGCCACTTCTCTAAGATTGATCTTTGTTTTGGGTATCATCAAGTGAAGGTCAAGGAGTGTGACATTCCCAAGACGGCCTACCGCACTAGGTATGGGCATTATGAATTCGTGGTTATGTCTTTTGGGTTGACCAATGCACCAGCCATCTTCACGGACCTTATGAATAGGGTCTTTAAACCCTACCATGATTTGTTTGTTGTGGTTTTCATTGATGATACCTTGATCTACTCTTATAGTGAGGAGGAGCATATAAGTCATTTGAGGGTGGTGTTGCAAAGATTGAGGGAAGAGAAGTTGTATGCTAAGTATGAGAAATGTAAATTTTGGTTGGAAAGGTTTCCATTTTAGGTCATATGGTGTTGGGGGATGGTATTAAGGTGGATCCTAAGAAGATGGATGTTATTAGAAATTGGCCTAGACCTTTAACCCTATTGGATATTAAAAGCTTCTTGGGATTAGCGGGTTACTAACAGAGGTTTGTGAATGGGTTCTCTTGTATTGCTTCTCCCATGACTAAGTTGACTCAAAAGAAGGCTAAATTTGTGTGGACTGATGAGTGTGAAAAGAGTTTTCAAGCCTTGAGGGATAAGCTTGTCTCGGCTCCTATCTTGTCTCTACCGGAAGGGTTGGAAGGGTTTGTTATGTATTGTGATGCCTCTTGGAAATTTTTTGGGTTGTGCTTTGATGCAAAATGATAGGGAGATAGCCTATGCTTCTAGACAACTCAAAGTGAATGAAAAAGAATTATCCTACTCATGATCTTGAATTGGCCGTCGTGGTATTTGCTTTGAAAATTTGGCTTCATTATTTGTATGGGGTGTATGTTGATGTGTTTACCGATCATAAGATTCTCCAATATGTGTTCACTCAAAAGGATCTCTACTTGAGACAACGAAGGTGATTAGAGCTTCTTAAGGATTATGATATAAATGTGCATTGTCATCTTGGTAAGGCTAATGTTGTGGCGGATGCTTTGAGTAGGGTGTCTATGGGTAGCCTAGCTCATATTGATGATGGGGGCAAAGAGTTGGCTAGAGAGGTCCATCGGTTGGCTAGATCGGGGGTCAGGTTGGAAGAGGTTGTTAATGGGGGGATTGTCATTGTTGATGGTTCAAAATCTTCCTTGGTTGGTGAGGTAAAAGCAAAGCAAGTTGTTGACCCCCCCCCCCCCGTTAGAATTGAAGGCCGTGGTGAGAAAGTGCAAGGTGGAGGTTTTCTCTAAAGGGGGAGATAGTGCCCTTAGGTACCAAGATAGGTTATGTGTGCCTAGTGTTCATGGCTTGAGAGAGAAGGTTCTTGATGAGGCTTGTAATTCTTCCTATTCTATTCACCCTAGTTCTACCAAGATATATACAGAGATTTGAGAGAGGTATTTTGGTGGGGAGGTATAAAGAAGGACATTGCTAAATTTGTATCCGGTTGTCATAGTTGCCAACAAGTCAAAGCCAAACACCAAAGCCCGGGTGGCCTAACCCAAGATGTAGAGATTCCTACTTGGAAGTGGGAGGAAATTAACATAGATTTTGTGGTTGGGTTTTCTAAGACTAGAAAGAGTTTTGATTCTATTTGGGTTGTGGTTGATAAAATGACAAAGTCGGCTCATTTCCTACCAGTTAAGACTCCTTATGGGGCCGAAGACTATGCTAAATTGTACGTTTATGAGTTTGTGATGTGCTTTCAAAATACAGCACATTTGAGGCCTGAAACAAGGGGTTTTTCAAGTTCTAAATGCGACTTTTTATGTTTTTTATGTTGTTTTTGCAGAAAAGATAGGTTGGCATGATTTTAGGAGAAAATTACAGATTTCTGCTGAAGTGCAGGACATACAAGCCATTCTACGAGTTTTAGGGTGATCTCGTAGCAAGAAGCAGTGAGCAAAATGAAGAATATGCTAAGTGCATGTCATCCCTACGAGGCCAGTCTACGAGTCTTAGGTCTCACTACGACTCATAAGGAAGGATTGTAGCAAGAGAGCTTAAAGTTTGGATGAAGAACTAAAGTACTAGATTACGAGAGGAGCATACGAGTCGTAGCACAAGCAATGACTCATCGCAGTGGGCCGTAGAAGTCAAGTCCAAAATACCATAAGCTGACAACGAAACTCCGATTACGGCTCGTAGGTCATCCTACGAGTCGTACCTACGCGACTACCTGCTACCAACTGTCTTTTGTATTTAATTTATAGGGTTAAGTTGTAAATATTATAAATACTTAATGATAGGGTTTTAGAAGAGAAGAGCAGAGACATTGAATGTTAGGTAGAACATTTGAATATTCTAAGGGTTTTTCTAGGGTTTACTACAAATTTTCATTTTTAATTTTGAAAACCCACTTTTGGGGATTGCAAAACTCATATTGTACTCATTCTCCATTAAGCCAAGTTTGTGGTTTGCAACTTGTGGTGTTCTTGGTCTTTATTCTTTTGGATAAATTCTCAACTATGTCTTCTGACTTCACTGTTGTTGATTTTGCCTTAGTCATGAGTAGCTAAGCACCCACAACTTGGGGTTGTGGGAACCATGAGTAATTGACTTGAAATAACCTAGACTTTGTACATTTCTTTGATTGGGGTTTTGCATGTATTGTTTATTTCCCTTCATTTTGATTGATGTTTGGTGGTGGCCAACACCAAAACCTGCCTACTATCACGATCCCGACCAAGGTAGTGACGAATAGGAATTGATGTGTTCTCATCTAATCAACCAAACCTGACAAAAGGGAGGTTAACTGGGACAATGGGTAACGGTTAGTTGGCACACCATGGTTGCCGACCAAGTGCCATGGTGAAATTCGACCTTCACCTTCACAAGAGGGTTGGAAGAACCTAAGTTATCATCCTGCATGTGAATTCCCAATTAGTGTTATGTTATCTAGGGTAATTGAGTAAATGATTCATGGGGAACAAAACTCCCACGTTGTCCCTAAATTTGAGTATCTTCTCGCTTAATTAGCATAGTGTGTCCTTTTACTTTTGTTCTTAAATCACAAACCCCGCCCCCCTCTAATTAGAGATTTTAGTAATTGGTGCTCGAAATGATTGATAGTGAATCTACATAGTCAAGCCCTGTATTCCCTGTGGATTCGACCCTAACCTCTAGTTAGGTTTATTATTGACTGCGACCGCTTTGTTATTGGAGCGTGAACATCAAAAATTATGGCGCTGTTGTTAGGGAATATAGTTAGGTTATTGACTTGATTTCACTATCAGTTAGCTCAAGTATTAATTTCTAGACTCCCTTGTATTTTACTTTTATTGTTGTTTTTGGTTGCTAAGCTTAATTGCAGATTGATTGGCACCATGACCGAACAAAAGCTCTACATCACAAGTGACTTGCTGGAGACTTTGCAGAGACATGTCCTATTCTATGGGCAAGAGTCCAAAGACTCCCAAACTCACCTGCAACAGTTTACTCAAACATTGAGGGGGGGTTCTTGGGACAAGATATCATGCTTGGGAGGCCATGGCTCTCTAAACCTTTCCCTTGACTCTCAGGAGTGAAGCGACAAAATGGTGGTCAGTTCTCCCACCAAATGTTTGTTCCAACTAGGGGGGAGGTGCAAAGAGTCTTCCTCATGAATTTCTACAAAGGGCCAAACAAGCAAGAGCTACAGGATAACATCTACAACTTTAAATGAGTGCCAAGAGAATCTCTGGTAGTAGCTTGGGAAAGGTATAAGAAGTGTCTAGGGACGAAGCAGAACCATTGCCTGACTGATGATGTATTAGTGACTAGTTTCTACCAAGCACTAACCTCCGAACAATAAGGACATGCTGACGCCTTGTTTGGAGGGGACTATTGGGCATTTCTGAGGTGGCCATTCAATGAAATTGCCTAATATATTAAAAAACTGTCTGCAGCCACCTAAGTTTACCAACCACTTCAAAAACAACTAGTACCTCCACTAATGCATCAGAAGGAACCCCAAGTGCTACCAGAAAGGAAAGAGTGCCAAATTGGCTTAAGTTACCACACCAGCGATGCATCATTAATAAACTCTCAGGGATTGAACATATGCTTGAGCAAGTGCTTACCAAGACCAACGAGGAAGAAAAGGTTCTACAGGAGATAAGATTTAATGTCATCAAGGGAAACTGCAAGCAACACAATCATAGCCTGCACAAAGATATTAGAAAAGAAGCCAAAGGAGTAGAGATGAGACTCCTTCAACCTATTAGGAATTCTGAGTACTCATGATGACAATGACGAGCCACGCTGTTAAACAAGGCGCTTCTTGGGAGGCAACCCAAGTATCTTTCATGTTTTTTGGTTTGTTTTAAGTTTAATTTGGATATTGTTAGATAGTGGTGATGATTGTTTTGATGTGTAAAGACGTCGGAGTAGTTGTATTGTTCTGGACCTTAGTGTATTTTGAAGTGTGATTTGTAGGTACAAACCTAAAGCTAAGAAGTTGAAGAAAATTGCACTTGAAGCAGCCTCTATGAGTAGGCCTATGAGTCGTACTTTCAACTGCGACTCATAGTCGTGCCTCGTAGAGAGAAATAGTGTTTGATTTGAAATTGGCACACACACTACGAGCCAACCTTACGATTTGTAGGGTCCCCTATGAGTCGTAAGTGGGGTTCGAGCTGCACAGGTATGAATTTTGATTTTTCTAAGTATTGAGTTCTGCTACAAGACCATGACCTACGAGTCGTAGGTAGCCCTATGACTCGTAATCGGGGTTTAATAGCCTCGATCCACAAATTTTTAAAAGATGTCTCGGTTTGATATAAAAAGGGGTCAATTTCCCAAATTCATTTCCCCTTCACTGTTCCTATCACTGTCCCGACCACCCGCGTCACTTTCCAGCAAGATTTTCTGGCGAGTCCATTTCTCTAGGGTTTCGGCATCTCTATTTCTCTAGCAGTGCTTCTATTCACTTTTCATTCTCTCAGTTGGTATGTTTCCTTGGTTAAATTTTGCACACTCATGCTATGATTTTCGTACGTTGTTGGATGAATGTGTGTTTAGTGAGGAATTTGGGAATACCCTTGAGAATATGCTTACATGGACATGAGAAATGGGGTTTGATCAATAAAAGCACCCTTGTGTTGTTTTGAATGGTAATGTTGCCTTTGCTAGTTACCTGTGATGTTACTGTGTTGATCATATGTGTTTAGTGCATGAGTATTAGTTGATCAACTTTTGGGTACATGTCGAAGTCTAACTTGGTTGTTGATGTGTGTTTGGGTTGAGCATGACCTTTTGAGATACCCTTTGAATGAATTTTCTTCTAATCCCTTTTAGCTCCCATGATTTTTGTGTAGTGTTAATTATCGTGATTTTAGGGATCAAATACATTTGGGTATCGTGAAAGTAATTGGGGATTGTTGTTTGATTGAGGAGTAGTGGTTGATTCTGTTGTTATGAGTTATCTTGGGTTTAATCGTGCGTTTGAGATGTCCTTTTGCTTCGACGTTGTTTATTTATTGATTTGAATCATTTTGTTTTGGTCCTTGTGGGAAGGTTACAGGCACCCCAGGTGCCTTCTGATTTTCGCTACGAGGACCCACTACAAGTCGTTGGTCATCCTAAAAGTGTAGCGGCCCCTCATAGGAGGCAACAGTCACCTGTTGTTTCTTAACACTTACCATACGAGACCCATCTACAACTCATAGTGCCTATTATGAATCGTAATAAGGGACTCATCGGACCTGCATTGTTCTGAATAGTATTATGTTTCCTATTACGAGCCCCGGATACGAGGCTGGTGTACGACTCGTAAGACACCCTATGAGTCGGACATGTGTCTCTTATTGTGCTCACTGCGTATTATGGGGTTGGATTTTCAAGATATATGGCACCAAAGCGAGAGAAGAAGCTATTAAAGCTTTGGGGCGATAGTTGAGGGATGACCCTTCTGATGAAGAGCAATTTGAGGGATCTGTGGAAGTCCACAGATTTCGCATAGACCCAGAGGAAAATACGCCTTGGACCCGAGTCCACATTGCACTCGTACCGATAGAAGTTACTAGCCCCTCCCAGTCTGAAGAGGAGGGTGATGAAAATGGGTCGAATGATGGCCTATCAATTTCGGAGTCAGGGTCTATAGAGGCATCTTAAACCCAACCTGAGGGGGCTAATTCTCAACTTTCGGCAGACCCTACTACTACTGTCACTTCCAAAGACCCCAGAAATACTAGATGGTGTGTTCCAAGCATGAAGAAAATATATGACAATGGGCTGGAACCAAAAGGCCAAGGGAAGCCTGTTCGAAAATTTCATGAGTAGTCGAGACTCAACAACTCCGGATTGAGTAGGGTACCAGACTTGGAGGCAGAGATCAACCATCATGGGCTTGGATGGTTGTCACTAAAGTTGGGCAAGTATGCCCCATATATGGTCCGAGAATTATATGCCGCCTATTATGCCACTATTCTCTAAGATCTTCCTAGAGGGAAGAAACCTATAGAGCAGCTGAGGTTGCATGAAGTTCTAGTCCGCGGTGAAATTGTTAATATTTCAGAGAAGATTATTAGGAGGGTCCAGTTTGGGCCAAACTATAGAGCACCCCATTCCACCACTGAATATGATAACCTAATTATCAAAATGAGGAAAGTGGTGAATCAGAAGGATGTTGGGTTAAAAACAGAGATCCTCAGGTGGATAGCAGGCCAGATTTGCTAGGCGGATTTTGAGCCTATATGGGTCACAAACCATGTCGATCCTATTGTGAATTCCTACCTCTCATTCTGGGCAAAATTTTGGTGTTCTATTATCCGTTGGCGCATTAGACCTATATTTATGGATAATGCGATTATATTGGAGAGCGTTGTGCTACTAGATAGCATTCTAACTGGCTATGAGATTGACTGGGCTTGTATTAAGGCGAAGCAGATCCACGAGTCAGTGATTCGTGCAGAGACTGTATTGCCTTTTCCCATTCTGATACATAGATTATGCAATGCAGTCGAGGGGTCATATTTCTCTCCACCTGGACCCACATGTAGGGGCCCTGCGCACCATAGATCCCAGCCTAATCAAGGCTGATGAGAACCCGGTGGCCCTACAGAGAGTAGTTTCTCCTCCCATACCAGAGTCATTTCCCATTGAGAGCAGATTACGGAGGCGATGATATAGGAGTCATTAGCTATGGCGGCTACACAGAGAGATAGGGAGCAGCAGACAGCACGAGGATCCGGGAGCTCAGGTACAATTGCAGCCCGGACCACCGAGGAGAAGAGTGCACCCCAGGACCACAGAATCAGATGGATGCCGGTGCTTGAGCACCATTGTGTTTGATATTTGTGACCCCTGTCCTTATATGCTACTTACGTATACTTTTTCCTTTGTGTTAGACAATATTTTCCTTATGTCGATTTTTGGATACTTTTAAATATTGTGTTTTAACAATGCTTTGGATCTTTGGTTTTAACTTTTGGTTTTTAATATATATGTACATATATGTGCTTACTTTGAGGTCAAAGTATTTTCTTTTGGTGGGGTGTGGAAAGTTATGGATGAGGGTGAAGTCTGAGTAACCTCTAGTCCATAACTTCCTCTATTTTTTATCCCATGATTTTCTTGCTATGTTTCTTTTTCCTTGTGGATGTTTTTAAGTTCTATTGAACCGACATGTTTAAGTAGTGTAGATAATTTGTAGATATATAGTAGTTACTATCTTTTGGCATACATACAATCTTTAAAATGCTTTTTGAATGTTTTGAAAATTTGGTAGCCTCAAAATTTTGAGATTATTGGTTATTTTTGTAATTATGTATGTGATTATCTGGCAATGTTTATTCTGATAAAGAGAAGGCAAATTGATTCTTGAAGCATGACCTGTGAGTCTGTACTTGATTGTGAATGCGATACCATGTGTGTGTGAGCTTATTTTGCTGTATTTATGTATTATGTATGGACTCAGAACTTGCCATATTATTCTAAGATTGGACTGGTGATTTTATTGGATTGGAAAATGATCTTAGGACATTGTTCTTTTAGTGAAGTCCACTTTGCCTAAATGACTGACCAAATGTGATAGTTGATCCCTTGTTCCAATTGTTTGAGCCTCTCATGTAGTTGTCTTTATTGACACCTAGCTAGCTTAGCCTTGTTTTATGAAATACCCTGATACTGGCCCTGGTCTATCCTTAAACATGTGAACTTTGATTAAGGCTAAAATGCTAAGTTGAGGGTGGCTACAGATTGTGGCCTTGGTTTGGGGAATACATATTGTGTGCTTCACCTCAGGCTAAAAGCCTAAGTTGATTGTGGACTTTATTATGGTAAAGTAATGAAAATGAGGTGGTTAGTTGGAAAACAAAGAAAGAAAGAAATGAAAAAAGTCATGTGTCAGGTGAGAAAAAAAGAAAGGAAAAGTTGCCTTGGATTGAAGAGAATAGCAAAAAATGAGTTCAAAAATAAGGCACAGCTGAAAAAAAGAAAGAAAGCACCCAGGAAAAGCTTGAAAAGGAAGAATAAGGATGGATTTATTGAAAAGAGTTGAGTCATGAAGGTAAGAGTGTTGATAAATATGGTTCAAGGATAGCTTTTATTCACAACTTGTCTAAAATGCCATACCAAAGCCCCATGAGCCTATATTACAAGCCATTAAGTCCTAAAAGTGATCCGAATCCACTTTTTCATCAGTCCTAAAGTTGAGTATAAAGGTAAGCTTATGGTGTTAGTCATTATGCATGAATTTTATTTGTGAGAGTGAGAATGCTTGCACAGTCCCTGATTTTTAAATGCACCCTGAGTGAGAGAGAGGACTTCTTTTCTATGAGGGCATTTGTACTACATGATTGGCATATGACTAGTCCAATGATTTTGGATTTTTGATACTCCTTCACTTATCATAGTTAGATTGTCGGATACATCTTTATGTTATGGTCTGCTTAGTAGCTTTGCAGTCAGTTTTTGAAACAAGAGTTGGGTACCGGAATTATAGTTAAGTGTTGTATATGCCATTAGAGTAGCTACAATGTGTTTCTTATTTACTGCTTAGACTGAGTCGTCGCTTGTGGACAAGCAACAGTTCTAAGTTGAGTGTATTGATGTGTTGTCAAAATACAGCACATTTGATGCCTGAAACAATGGATTTTGCAAGTTCTTAATGCAACATTTTTATGATTTTTATGTGTTTTTATGTTGTTTTTGCAGAAAAGATAGGTTGGCATGATTTTGGGAGAAAATTGCAAATTTTGCTGAAGTGCAGAACATATGAGCCATTCTACGATCGTAGGGTTATCTCGTAGCAAGAAACAGTAAGCAAAATCAAGAATATGCTAAGTGGAGGACAGCCCTACAAGGCCACTCTATGAGTCATAGGTCTCACTATGACTCGTATAGGCAGGATCATAGGAAGAAATGGAGATCTAAAAGTTTGGACCAAGAACCGAAAGCCTAGACTATGAGAGGAGCATATGAGTCATAGCCCAGCAATGACTCGTAGCAGTGAGTTGAAGAAGTCAAGTCCAAAATGCCAGAAGCTGACCATGAAATCTCGATTACAGCTCGTAGCTCATCCTACCAGTCGCACCTGCGTGAGGTACTTGTTGCTAGCTATCTTTAATATTTAATTTTTAGGTTAAATTGTAAATATTATAAAAACTTATTGATATGGTTTTAGAAGAGAAGAGTGGAGATATTGAATGTTAGGTAGAACACTTTGAATATTCTCTCTTGAATATTCTAAGGATTTTCTAGGGTTTAGTATAGATTCTCATTTTTAATTTTGAAGACCAACTTTTAGGAATTGCAAAACTCACACTGTACTCATTCTCCATTAAGCCATGCTTGTAGTTTACAACTTGTGGTGTTCTTGTTCTTCATTGTTTTGGATAAATTCTCAACTATATCATCTGACTTTATTGTTGTTGATTTTTCCTTAGTCCTGAGTAGCTATGCTACCACAACTTGGGGTTGTGGGAACCATGAGTAGTTGACTTGAAATAACGTAGACTTTGTACATTTCTTTGATTGGGGTTTTGAATGTATTGTCTATTTCCCTTCATTTTGATTGATGTTTGGTGGTGGACAACAACAAACCCTGCCTGCTATCACGATCCTGACAAAGGTAACGACGAATAGGAAAAGGGAAGTAAATGACAGGATTCGATTGATGTATTCTCGTCTAATCAACCAAACCTGACTAAGGGGAGGTTAACTGGGACAATGTCTAATGGTTAGTTGGCACACCATGGTTGTTGACCAAGCGCCATTGTGAAATTTGACATTCACCTTCACAAGAGGGCTGGAAGAACCTAAGTTACCGTCCTACATGCGAATTCCCAATTAGAGTGATGTTGTCTAGGGTAATTGAGTCAATGAATCATGGGGAACACAATTCCCAAGTTTTCCACAAATTTGAGTATATTCTTGCATAATTAGCATAGTGTCTCCTTTTATTTTTGTTCTTAAATCACCACCCCCCCCCCCCCGTTCGAGATTTTAGTAATTGGTGCTCAAAATGATTGATAGTGAATTTACATAGTCAAGCCCTGTATTCCCTATGGCTTCGACCCTAACCTCTGGTTAGGTTAATTGCTGACTGCGACCGCTTTGTTCAAACAACCCCAAAAAATGCCTAAAAAGGTGTCTCAAAAGTGCTCAGAATAGTAATTTCCATATATCTCAAAATCAGTGCACGATATCAAAAAATTCGACTCATACTCTTGTTCAGGGAGTCAAATTGAGTGGTAAATGGGTCTAACCCTGATTTTAGAGCAAACGAATCATAATTTTCAATTTCCTAAAAATTGAACTCTAGAAAAGTTTTCGAGCCCATCATGCAACGCGCTAAGGGCGCGCCTCAGTACAAATTTTGCCTAGTTTTTCTATCTTAGTCCAATGCTTTGGGTCTTGGGCCCAAGTGTTCCCATGTGTGAAAATGTCTATACTTAGCCTTATTTCACCCTCATATCATCCAAGACATTTCCAAATACACTCCCAAACACTTAGATAATATTTCATCTCCTAAATTCAACTCTCAAAAACTCATTCGGATTCAAAGGCTCTCATTCAAGCTTCAAGTCTCCATCTCCAATCTTTATCAAGCTATTCTCCAAAGCTAAGGTTGTCCCAACCCAAGCCTAGGGCCTAGACATGATCGGCGAATGGAGAACCCGAAGGAACCCAAAACAAGCCTCATAGCATATCATTACACATCCTTGGTCGCAGAAACAATTAAATGGCATTTGAAGAATGGAATTAGGGGCCAAAGGGACTAAGGGAGAACTTTTCATAACATAAATTCAAGATATAATAGGATCAACTCATAGCATAACTACATAGCTTTTCCAACAACACCTCTACTATATAGATAATGGCGGGGGCTAATACATACAATCGGGCTCACCTCATAGTCATAAGTATATGATAAAGTAAAGAGAGTATTAATACATAATGTGAGATAATAGTTCTTATTCCCGGAATGGAGGACCCACCAAAGGCTAACTTGAACAATCCATCTAGCCATAAAAAGAATCTAGGAGCTCTAGTCCCTACATGGTGATATCATGTAGGTAAGAGTATGCATTAGTTCATTTGAATGTACTAAGTATGTGGGATGTAATGCAACAAGAGACAGGCATCATAATCGAAATGCATAACGGTAAACAATAGGCATCATAAAGCAATATAGCATGTATGATCAATGCTTAAGTAAAACATGCTTAAGTAAATCATGCTTGCATAGGGCATATTATGTGTATAAGAATAGACCATCATATATTGGTGTGAAGTACCAACCCCTCACTTGGATTAATGAGGTACCAACCTCTCACTTTGGTTAATGAGGTACCAACCCCTTACTTTGGTTAATGAGGTATCAACCCCTCACTTTGGTTAATGAGGTATCGATCCCTCACTTTGGTTAATGAGGTACCAACCCCTCACTTTGGTTAATGAGGTGTCAACCCCTTACTTTGGTTAATGAGGTACCAACCCCTCACCTTGGTTAGATTTCATCATTATTGCTACTTTTCCATGAAATCAACTCATGAATACCATACTCTCATCATAATAAAGTTATCATATACCTTCACTTCCTCTCATTATTATACATCATATCCACACAATCATTTCATCATCAAATTTCATCATTATTTCATCATCATATAATCATCATAACATCATTTAACTCATAAGACATGTATTGGATCTTCAATTCCACAAGAAATCCTAGCCGAACATTTTATCAAACACTTGGGGGTGTGATGGGGTAAAAGACCATGCAATTTAGAGATGAAATCATGCAAGAAAATCTGTAGTAAAACCATCAATCAATACCTTGCAACACCCCCAAGACATTCATATCAAAACCGCTCATCAAATCCAATATTAGATCCAAGATTTAGAGCTCAAAACATGCTAAATAACCGTACTTTTATGAACTAAAATCACTATGCAGTAAATTTCTCAATATACAAGATCCACATGTAAAATCAACTTTAAATCACGCAATATTAGTAAAAAGGAGACTTAGGTACCATGGGTGAAAGGACCCAATGATTCAACATCACATACCTTAGCTTTGGAGAAACTCTTGATGAAGGTTGACAATGGAGACTTGAAGCTTGAATGAAATCCTTGAAGAAATCCTTAAGATTGGTCTTGAGTTTTCGGACTTGAATTTAGGATAAAATATGAGTCTAAGCGTTTGAGAGGATATTGGGGAATATTGAGGGTTAAATAAGGCTAAGTATAGGTAAAAACACGTATGGGAACCCTTGGGCCCAAGACTTGAAAGTCTTGGACCGAAATAAGAAAACAGGGCCAAAATAATACTGGTCCACGTCGTGGAGGAGACGCGGATAGACACGGGAATCTACAGTTTTTGCACAAATGAGTTTCACGAAAATGGGCATAAATCCTTCATCCGAACTCTGAATGAGCTGAAATAAAGTGCATTGGAAAGATAATGCAAAGGGATTTAATTTGGTAAGTTGTGGGTCACCTAATTCTTTGTTTTCTAATAGATATTCTCCTTCAAAGTTCACCCTCCTAAATAGTGTTCTTTGTGATTGTCGGATTTTGATACGACTGCTCTAAAATTTAGGTTAGACCCATTTTCCACTCAGTTTGACCCCCTAAACAAGAATATGAAGTCATATTGTTGAAATAATGAATGCATTTTTAGATATATGGAAATTACAATTCCGAGCACTTTCAAGGCACATTTTTGGGCATTTTTTTTGGGTCGTTACAAAGGTATGCAGGTTTCTTTCATGGTTTCCTTTCACCCATGATGCCCAAGTTTCATTTTACTTAGAATTACATGATTTAAAGTTGATTTATTCATGGGTATTACTTATTATGAATTTCACTGCATACTATGTCGGGGTATCATGAAAGCCTGGTTGTTTTAGCATGTATTGAGCCGTGAATCTAAGATCTATTGTGAGATCTGATGAAGGGTGTTGATGTATGTTTCTTGAGGGTGTTACCAAGTGTCTATTGATGATTTTACATGGTAATTTCTAGCATTATTTCACTCTTGAATTTATAGTTTTACACTAAGACTACACACCCGTCAAGTGTTTGATAAAATGTCCGGTTATGAGTTTCTTGAGAAATTGATGGTCCAATGCATGTCTTCTGAGTTGAATAGGAATATGATAATGTAAGGAATGTATGTATATGATATTATCTCTATAGTGTTAGGAATTGACCAAGCTTCATTCAGGGGGTTGTAGGCTCGGGTAAACTTATTGAGGGGTTTGTACCTCGATTGCCTCGTTCAGGAGGTGGTAGGCCCGTGCAACCATGTCAAGGGGTTTGTACCTTGATAACCATGTCAGGGGTCTATACTCCATAAACTATGTTGGGGGGGTTTGTACCTCATCAACCTATTGAGGGGTTCATACCTCATTCGTCTCTCCAAGGGGGTGGTAGGCCTTGGATATGCACTAAAAATGGTCTCTCCTTACACATGTATTATATTGTATATATACATGATTTTACTTTAAGTATCATTCGTGCATGCCATATTGCTATATGCTTATACATTGCCTATGTTATGCATTTTTTATGGTGCTTATCACTTGTTGCATTATGTCCTACATATTTAGTACATATAAACGTACTAACCCATACACTATGCCAACATGATGTCACCATGTAAGAACTAAAGCCCCGCTTGAGCATCTTCCTCCACGTGGCTAGTATGATTTCTCTCAAGCTTGTTGGTGAGTGCTCCATTCTGGGGACTATGCTTATGACCACATGTTATATTCTAAGACTCTCTTTTATGTTTGCATTGACTATGAGGGTGAGCTCGATTGCTTGTCTTGACCTCGCTCTTATCTATGTGGTACAGGTGTTGTTGGATATGTCATGTGTAATATTATAAGCTTTGACTCTCTCTCGAATCTTGTTGTTTATGATATGAAAGATATCCTTTAGCCTCAATTGTCCCTATTTACTATCTCTTATTGTTATTTTACTGCTTCCACGACCAAGGATATGTAATGATGTGCTAGGAGGCTTGCTTGGGGTCCCTTCGGGTTCCCCTTGCACCGTGTTACATCTAGGCTCTAGGTTTGGGTCGTGACATTTGTTATTGAAGCGTAAACAATAGTTAGTTAGATTGCATTGGGTGCCCTTGTCTATCATATCAGATTGTGGTGCTCAATTCACTTCACACTTTTAGAGGTCCTTCTGAAGAGGTCTTAGTACCAAGGTAAAGCTTAGTATGGCTTTTCACTCTCAAATGGATGGCCAAGTCGAAAGAACTATCCAAACTTCTTAGGATATGCTTAGAGCTTGTGTTTTGGAATTCAAGGGTAGTTGGGATGATCATTACCCACTGATTGAGTTTGCTTATAATAATAGCTATCGTTCTAGCATTAGTCTGGCTCTATTTGAGGCTCTCTAAGTAGAAATTGTAGGTCCCCAGTTGGATAGTTTGATATAGGGGAAATAGCTTTGTTGGGTCCAGATCTGGTCATGGAGGCTATGGAGAATGCAAGATTGATTAGATAAAGGTTAAAAACAGCCCAAAGTTATCAAAAGTCCTATGCTGATGTGAGGAGAAGGGATTTTGAATTTAAGATTGGTGATTGGGTCTATTTGAAGGTATCACCCATGAATGGTGAGGTTCGTTTTGGTAAGAAGGGTAAATCGAGTCAAAGAAATATTGGTCCTTATAGGGTGTTGAGGAGAATTGGTAAGGTAGCTTATGAGTTAGAGTTGCCAAGTGAAATGGACTTGGTTCATCCGGTCTTTCACGTATCCATGTTGAGGAAATGTATAGGTGACCCGAATGTTATTGTCCCATTAGATGTTGTGTATGTTGTTGAAGACAATTGACTTATGAAGAGGTTTTAGTAGATATATTGGATAAAAATGTGAAGAGATTGAGGAACAAGGATGTGGCTTCCGTTAAGGTCCTTTAGAGGAATCAACAAGTCGAAAGTGTTACATGAGAGGTCAAAGCTGATATGCAAAAGTGAAATCCCTATCTCTTCCATTCTACTAAAGCCTAAGGTACTAATTTTATGTCTCCTATGTGATTTCATGTCTCATGTATCATCCCTTTTGTCATTTGCATGCATTCATGTTTATGTTGACAAGTTCATGATGATTTTGACACTTATGTTGAGATTTTTGAAATAATGTTTAAGTGCATTGTTACAATCTTGTTGGGGTTGATTTCTTCATGATTACATCTCTTATGTGTATATATTTGACCTTTAGGTACGAGTATTTCCAAGGGGGAGATATTAAAATGATCCCAAAAAGTGCTCGAAAATGTGCCTCGGAAGTGCCCAAAATTATAATTTCTATATATCTCAAATTTCGTATGTGATATCAAAAAGCAGACTTCATATTCTTGATCAGGGGGCAAAATTTAGTGGGAAATAGGTCTAACCCAGATTTTAGAGTGACCGTATCACAATTTCAATTTCCAAAGTTGGCGATTTCCAGGAAGGGTTCGCGCCCCGGCGCGACGTGCCTTGGGCGCGCCCAGTGTTATTTTTTCCCAGTTATTTTATCTTGGGTCAAGACTTTAAGGTCTTGGGCCAAAGTCTTCCCATGCATGAAAATACCTATACTTAGCCATATTTTACTTTCATATCATTCAAGACATTCCCCAATACTCTCTCAAACACACAGACAAATATTTCACCAAAATTCAAGTGTCAAATCTCATTCCAAATCTTAGGGAAATCACTCAAGCTTCAAGTCTCCATTCAAATCTTTATCAAGGAATTCTCCAAAGTTAAGGTATGTGGGTTTCAACCATTGGGTCCCTTCAGCCATAGTGCCCAAGCTTCCTTTTTGCCTAACTAACATGATTCTAAGTTGATTTTACTTATGCGTCTTCTATTATGAATTTGACTATGAACTATGTTGGAATTTTATTAAAGTGTGACTATTTATGCATGTTTTGAACTATGAATCTAAGATCTATGATGAGTTTTGATGAGGAGTTTCATGTATTTTGTAAGGTGGTATTACCAAGTGTTGGTAGGTTGATTTACTTCTAGATTTCTTGCATAATTTCATCCTTTAATTGCATGATTTTACACTAGCATTACACAACCACCAGTGTTTGATAAAATGTCTGGTTTAGGGTTCTTGAGCCATTAATGATCCATTGCATGACCTATGACTTATATGGCTTTATGATGATCAAAGAAAGGTACATATGAGTTGATTTCATGAAAAGTATCTATAGTTTTGCAAGTTGACCACACCTAGTTGAGAGGGTGCTAGACCTCAATCACCATGGATGGTAGGGTGATACCACCATCAACCAATCGAGGGGTTGATACCTCAATCACCATGGATGCCGAGGTGAGACCACCATCAACCAATTGAGGGATTGATGCCTCAATCACTATAGATGGCGGGGTGAGACCACCATCAACCAATTGAGGGATTGATACCTCAATCACCATGGATGGTGGGGTGTGACCCCATCAACCAATTGAGGGGTTGATACCTTAAGTCATTAGTTTAAATTTGAACTATACAAATATAACCAAATAGGGGAAATTAGACAATAGGCTAAATAATGTGATGGGGACCTAGGGTAAGTAAATGTCAGGCAAGGGATTTGATGAATTAGGGAAATGGGGAATTAATTAAAATCCAAACTATCCATGCATATAGCTACATATTATCTATACGGATAGGCTAGATTACCTGCAACTACAATTACTATTACAGCGAAAGTGAGTACAGGTGTGAACTTAGACAAGTCTCACACCCTAATCACATGAGAATCTTAAGTGAAACTATGAAATTAAGTAGCAAACCTATCTAACAACTTAGTTGATCGAACCCAAATTAGGACTTCAATCAATTAAACATAAACCCATGACTATCATGCAAACTTCCACTTCGATTACCCAAAGTTATGCAATAAATGAAGATCTAGACATAGATTCAAGTTCACGATCTCAAATCGTCAATTATATTCGAAGGCTTAAAGATAATTAATGCAATTAAGGCAGAAATCACTTGAATTTGAAGGTAATAATCAACTACGGTGCAAAAGCAAAGGTTCAAATAAATGACCCAACAATAAATTCCAATCCAATGCTCAATTATGATGCGCTACCAAAATACAGCAATTTTAATGCTTAAAATATGGAATTTTATGTGTTCTCAATATGATATTAGTTGGTTTTATGTTTTTTTGTGTGTATGTTTGCAGGATGATAGGTTGGCCTTGATTTTGGGAAAGTTGCAGAAGTTGCTGAGTTTCTGTTGTTATATGGACCCTTTACAGGTCATAAATCATTCTACAGGTCATAGGGTGGTATCGTGGACAATTCCAGTGAGGGAATATTTTCTAACGTTTATTCTACAAACATGCAGATGAGTCATAGAAGGTTTTATGAGTAGTAGAAGATGGTTCGTGCCTTGACGATCACAGACTTGGACTTTCAGGAATTTCATCAAACGAAACCCTTATTACAGGTCATAAACCACTTTACAAGTCGTAGAGGGGTGTCGTAGAGTTGAAGTCCAAATTTTCAGCAGTTGAGTATGAGACCCCAATTAAAGGTCGTGGAATGTAATACGGCCTATAAAACACCTTTCGTATGGCATGCCAACTAGTTCTCCTATTTAGTTTAGGACTTGAATTTTAATTATTATAAATAGGTTTTTAGGTTATTTTTTATAAGTTTTCGCCTAGTACTCAGAGAACTCAATATTTAGAGAGAAAAATTTGTAAGATCGTATTATGGAGTCTTTGAGAACACTTGTGTTTGAATTTAACCTTGAAGCGTGTGATTCTTATTGAAGTTGGATTTTGCTTGTTCTTAATTCTATTGTATAAGTGTTCAATTATGTCTTCTCAACTCATAATTCTTGCATCTACACATAGCATGAGTAGCTAAATCCACAACTAGGATTGTGGGAATTATGAAGAACTAACAAAGTAAAATCGGATAATTCATGATTTTTGGAAAGTGTATATGCATGTATTAATTAATTCGTATTGAATGTTTTCTAGTGGTGGACAACATTAGAAACCATCTAGTGTTACTTACTAGACCAAGGTAGTAATGAATAGCAAAAGAGATTAATTAGAAGGATTCTATTGATGTCTTCTCGTCTAATCAACCAAACTAGGCTAAGGGAAGGTTCTACTAGGACTAATAGGTAAGGGTTAGTAATGCACATTATGGAGATTGGCCAAGTCACGTAGTGAAATTAACCTATCACCTTTGACTAAAGGTCTTGGTAAACATACCTTACCGTCTTCATGCCATACACTAGAAAAGAATTAGGTCATCCAATGATACAAAGTTGGAGAATCATGGGGAACACAATACCCTAGTTTTTCTCCATATTAACTTCTTTCTTGTGATAGTTAGTTTATTTATATTTCTCATTGATTATTGCAAATTGGTGAATTCTCTTGAGTCTACGTATGTTCTATTACTTGAGAATGATCGCTTTGTCCTCTAAAAAGTAGGTGCAACTTGAGCAACATCAAATTACACCAACAATTCTAGTAACAAAGATTAAGGAAATGAAGAATGAATAAAGCAAATTACAATCCAAGCCCACAATCTTCAATTGGGAAAGACAATTGTAGTGAAACTTGCTTCCAAATCCAAACCCCGAGCTAAATGTTGTTCTTTAAGGTGTGTGTACTCTATTCTCTTGCTCGATATGCTCCAATATCCCCTATTTTCATTGAGAAGTATGTGTGTATAGGAATTAAGACCAAGATGCATGAAATCTTGAATTTGCCCCTTAACTAAACCTAAACCCTCGCTAAAGCAACATTGAAGTCTCTAATGCGAGTTAGCAATAATGAACTTAAGGTTGTAAAAGTAACCCCTAGCTTCCTAGTTACTGATCCCTAAAATCATCCCTGCAAGTTCGCAAAAGCAAATGTTTGATCTTGTTGACCCTTTAAAAAAGAGAACATATGGTCGTTTTTGCAACATCAAAAAGTCCATAAATTTTGTATGCTTTCAATAATTTTCATCCCTTTTCTTCCATATTTCATATTTTCTTCATGAAACTCCTTTTTAGCACAAATACCTTAAACATGAGCAGTTCAAAGTATAATTAGTGTCTTTTTGGGATTAATTAACACAAACTCATACAACGTCATAAGAAAAATGCTAAAATAAGTGTAAGTTACACACACATCAACCACTTAATACCTTAGGCTTGAGTAGAGTGGAAAAGATAGGGATATTATTTCATAATGTCCACCTCCACTTTCCATGTAGTACTCTCAACTTGTTAATTTCTCCAAAGGCCTTTAACAGATGCAACTTCTTTATTCCTTAATCTCTTCTATTGTCGGTCCAAGATCTCAACCACGTGCTCTTTATCGATCAAGTTCTCTTCAATCCCCACTTCATTTGATAGCATAATGGAACTCGGATCACCCGCGAACCTCCTTAACATAAACACATAAAATACCGGATAAGCCGTGGCCATGTCCAAATGGCAAGACTAACTCTTATGCAACCTTGCCAACCCGTTTCACAATCTTATAAGGTCCTACATACCAAGGACTCAACTTCCCCTTTTTGCTGAATCAAACCACACTCTTCATGGGTGAAACCTTAAGGTATACCCAATCTCCCACATCAAACTCAAGATCCCTCTTTCTAACATTGGAGTATGAGTTTTGATGACTTTGAGTTGTGTTTAATCTTTCCATTATGAGTTTCGCCTTCTCAGTTGCATCCAAGACCAAGTCAGGACCAATCAAAGCCATCTCTCCCACTTTGACCCAACCTGCCGAAGATCTACATCATCTCTCATGCAAGGCTTAAAATGGTGCCATCTTGATCCTTGCTTAATAGCTATTATTGTATGCAAATTACATGAGTGGTAGGTGATTATCCCAATTAACCTTAAACTCCAACACACAAGCTCTTCACATGTCCTCAAGAGTTTGAATTGTCCTCTTAGCTTGCGTATCGGTTTAAGGATGATGTGTGGTGCTTAACGTCACCTTGGTACCAAGCACCTTTTGGAATGACCTCCAAAAATGAGAAGTAAATTAGGGACCACAGTCAGATATTATGGACAAAGGTACACATATACAACCTTACCAATTCATAAATGTACGACTTGGCATAATTTAAGTATTATATGAAGTCTTAAGCGATAGAAAATGATCCAACTTTTCATCCTGTCGATGATCACCCAAATGGAGTCATGATGCTTCCAAGTATGAGGCAAACCTACTATGAAGTCCATATTTACATTCTCCCCTTTTCAAATAAGGATTTCAATGTCTTGGGCTAGGCCACTCAGCCTTTGGATGATCAACCTTCACTCATTGGCAATTGGGGTATTCCGCTACAAATCTTGGTATATCCTACTTTATCCCATTCCATCAATATACTTCCCTTTAGTCTATATATTTTGGTAGATACTAAATGGATAGAATATTGAGAGTTATGGGCTTCAGTCAGAATCAAGCCACTAAGCCCATTGATATTCGGGACACACAATCGGTCATGGTAATGAAGCACACTATCTCTCTCTTGTGAGATGTGAGAAGACCTCTACCTTATTTTCAACAACCAACTTCTTCAATTCAACCCATGTTGGGTCCAATTCTTTCTTTGCTTTTATATCTACTACCAAAGATGATTCGAATCTATTTTGCACATGTACACTACCTCACTAGAGCCACTCATCCATACCCTTAAATGGGCCAATCAATGAACGTCCTTCACTAACTCCTTCTTACCATCCTCAACATGAGTCACACTTTCCTAATATGATGGAATCAATGGTCTAGGATAATTCCTCACCACTTCTATCTTCTTTGGATCAACCATATTCCTATCACTAGAAACCGCATGCCTAGGAAAGGCCACCTCTTTCAACCAAAACTTGAACTTGCTAAACTTTGCATATAATTGCTTATCCCTCAAGGTTTAAAGTACTACCCTCAAATCGTCATTGTGTTCTTTCTCACTTCGATAGTAGACTAATATATCATCAATGAACACCACCACAAACACATTAAGATAAGTCTTGAAAACCCTATTCATTAAATTCATGAACACCGCCGGAGCATTTGTCAACCTAAAAAAAACATAACTAGGAACTCTAAGTGGTGGGATGTCATGTTCCCATATCCTCAATTGATAATAGCTGGACAGGAGATTAATTTTGAAGAAGTGTTTAGCCCTTGCAATTGGTTAAACAAGTCATTTATCCTTGGAACTAAGTATTTGTTCTTTATGGTAACCTTGTTTAATTGCCATTAGCCAATAAACATCCGAAGTGACCAATATTTCTTCCTAAAAATTAATACAGGAGCACCTTATGATGACCTACTTGGCCTAATAAAACCTTTCTCTAATAGGTCTTTTAATTGCTCCTTCAACTTTATCGAGGCCATACAGTATGGAGGGAAGGAAATAGGTTTGTTATTAGGAAAAGGTCTATGGCAAAGTTTATTTCCCTTTCACAAGGAACACTGAGTAGGTCATCGACAAAGACATCGGGAAACTCATTGATAATAGGAACTGACTCAAGAGAAGGTACCTCAAAAGTGATTCCACAAAACCTCACATATGCCTTATCAATCATCTTATGGAACTTAAGATAGAAAATGCACCAACTCTTACAAACCAAATTACTACCCTCCCACTCTAGAATAGACTCATTAAGGAATTTGAATTTAACCCTGTGGGTTCTATAATCAATGGAGGCATATGAGGTATGTAACTAATCCATTCCAAGAATAACATTAAAGTTGATCATATCAAGTTCAACAAGATTACAAAGAATGACTTTATGTAAAACCAAAATGGGATAATCTCGATGGACTCTTTTCGCTACAACAGACTCATTGAGAGGGTACAAATCAGAAATAGTTCTAATATGACTTCAGGATATACATCAAATTGATTTGCAAGAAAAGGTGTGACAAAAGACAAATTGGCACTCAGATCCAATAATGCATATATAAAAAAATTAAAGACCTTTAATATATCGGTAATCACATTGGGAGTCTCCTCAACTTCTTATTTTGCATAGAGAGCATAAAATCAATTTGTGCATTGGCCGCCACCTTAAGCTTGCCTACTTTGCACCACTTTTCCTTAGGGCCTTACAAAACCCCCATTTCTATAATCATTGGCATGATGACTGGACTTTCCACATTTAAAGAATGAATCAGAGCTAACCAAACATTCCTCTTTGTGAGACCTCCCATATTTTTTGCAAGTGGGATATGCTTGAGCATTCGAACCACCTCCTTGAACCTTGGCAATTTTCTCCTTGTCTTTGACGAATCTTTGAGGAGTGTTGGTTAGACTTTGACCAATGTACCTTCGCATGTCTTAGACCCTTCTACTACCCCCACTTGCAAACCTTTTGTTGAAATAGCCATCACCATCAAATCTGGCCTTCTTAAGCTCCCTAGACTTCTCCCTCATCTTTTCATCCTATATTTGTTCCGCATCGGTCATAAGTATAGAGATGTCCATCTCTTAGATTAATATTGCCATCTTGAATTCTTTAGACACCAATCTTGAGACATTGGAGATAAACTTGTTCATTCTTGTCTTTGGATAGGTGACCAAAAAAGGTGCACACTTAGACAACTTAGTGAATTGAGGGCATACTCCCTAACACTCATATTTTCTTGACAAAGATTGATGAACTCTTGGATCTTTGCCTCCCTTAGTTCTAATGGAAAAAACTAGCCTAGGAAGGCCCTCTTGAATTCCTCCCACACTATAAAACCCATATCTTCACCTCTTTCACCTACCCATTGCTCATACCGAACTCTTGCAATAGTATTTAGTTGTTAGACCTCTAACTCGGCCTTCCAATTTGGAGACACTCCCATAATTGCCACAATTTTATAAGACTCAATAATGAATTCTTAAAGGTTTTCATCTGCCTTGGAGCCATGAAATTCAGGTAGATTCATTCTCCTGAAGTCCCGGATTCTTGTAGTTGGGGTATGAACTTTAGGAGGATTAACATCTTCATTCGCCACGGCTTTAGCCAATATGGTAATGATGTTTCAAAACTCTGTATATGTAATCGCCTCTTCATGGGGAGATTGAAGGACTAGTATAGCTTGTCTGACATCGAGATCAACCTCTCTTCGCACGGGCACCCTTCTTGGAGGTATTGTCTAAAAAGTGTTGTAGGACCCCACCTATGGGGGGTATGAGAGATGCAAAAAATTAATCTTTGGAAAGTTTTTTTTAGAGAAATAGTCAGTTCTTACGAGAGGGTTTTATGAGTCTTAAGATGGACTACGACTCATATATGGTTTCGTGGGACCCGATCGAACTTGGTAAAATTTGGGATCTTTCGGGAGTTCAATCTATGACTTATTAGATGACCTATAAAGTCTTACATGAGTCATAGACCAGGTCATGAAATGAAAATCAGATAAAGGGTCTCTGAAAGTCTATTAGACGAAACCTCTGTCTATGGGCCGTAGAATAAACCACAACCCGTAAATGGGGTCTCGTGATCCTGTCCAGTGATTTTTATAGGGGATGTTCTAACATCCCTGTTCCCTTAACAGCTTCATCTAGCTGCTTCATAACCCCTCATGCAATTACAAGCCCCTCTCTCATCAAGTCAAGAACAAACGATTCCAATCGCCTAAGTTCTCACATGAGTTCATGTATGTGTCAACTTCAAATCATCATATCTCTCAGCACAAAATGAATTGGACATTGGGCGACCCACCAAATGAGAGCTCTTGAGTTATCTTTCCAACACAACTAGTTTCACCTCATTTGGAGTTCGGACCAAAACGTTATGCTCATTTAGTGAAGCACTATCAAGCTGTCTGTTTCTACGACCCACTCTACGAGCCATGGAATGAATCATGGCCTGTAAATAGGGTTTCATAAAACTATCTGGCCAAATTTAAAAAGGGTGATTGAGCCCTTTCCTCACACCCTAAGCCTAATCCCACGTTGTTTTGACTTCCCACATGCCCTATATCAGTCTAAAACTCTCCCAGATGACTCTAATCCACCTCGTTCTTTCTCATTCCAAAAACCTTGTCTTAAAACCCCTCTCAAGCTCTTCAAGATATTTAGGGAAAGGGTGCAAGCTAGGGTTTCAGGTTCTCTATCTCCAAATCAGATTTCCTCCACCAAAATCACAATAAGGTATGTGAGTTCGATCGTGGGAACCTTTCTTCCCACAAGTCCAACCATTTTTCTTCTACAACTACATGAAATCTATGGATCTTTGTTAGTATTTTCTGAACTCTTGCATATGATATTGCTATTATTCATTCTATGATGGTTTATTTTTGTGTATTATTATGAAGTAAAATATCATGTGGAATTTACGAATTTATATGAGTATTGAGGAAGTCTTACCTAGGTTTTACTTGATAAGATGAGTTTTATGTTCTTGTGTCCATATTTTGGGAAATGATGTATATTATTGTAATGGGTTGATTAAAAACAATTCAAACTAATTATTTCCACTATGTGTCTTGAAATATATTTCTAAATGGTAAGGGTGTTACTACAATATTGGTGGGTTGATTTGAATAACTTTAAAATGAATTGGTTTTACTCCTCTCTTGTCTTATACTCTTGAAATGCATGATTTTAACTACACGTACATATACCCACCACGTTTGACTACATTTATTTTGAAAAGGATTTTTATGTTGATGAAAAATTATTACATGAATTACAAGACAAGCATGTTATGATAAATTATGGGCTCCCAAGCATGTATTAAACTCATGAAAAGTTTCTATGATTTGCAAGTAAAATGTTGAGCCTTATTTTATATTTTTACCCTCTTGTGAGTGAATAATGTCTACATGAAGGGGTCAAGCATCCATTTTACCCTCATGTACTAATTAAAGCTCACTAGAAGGGGTCAAGCATATCAATCTCCACCCTCATGTGCAATGCAATGCCTAAGGGTCAAGTCTATACATTGTTTTTACCCTCTAGAGCAAGGTATATTCCACGTGTAGGGGTTATGTATTTGAATGAGCTACCCATGCCATGTTATTACGTTCTATAAATTATGCAAGTTATGATTAAGCTCATGATTATTTCAAAGTATTCTGTGAGACTAGACATAGCACCGAAAAGAGGCTTAAGGTGTGGGCTCGACCCAAGGGGTCCTTATATAAAGTCTTGGTCTCTTAACTATGTGTCATCACAGGTTTATATTATTTCCCTAAATGGGCTTTTACTAGTGGATCCATCTAGGATAAGTTCTCCACTTTGTGGGGTCATACTTGGTTTACCTTGGCAAGTAGACCACTCCTTCATTTAGTGTGGAGTGAACATCGGGATTTTAAGTAGTAGCTCGCTTAGTCTTATATGTCGGTTAGAGTCTCCTCCCACATATGTATGATATATTATGCAAGTTTGATTATCTTCATGCATGTTTTAACTGAAGCATTGATTATACATGTCATATTGAGTTTATGTCTGTTGATTATGATTATGCATCCTAATTATTATAACTTATATTCCTTGTTGCATTGCACCATGCATACTTAGTACATTCCAATTACTAATGCATACTTTTTGCCTGAATGATCTAACCATGTAGGAATCGAAGCTTCTTTCCATCCTCCTCCTCCACGTGGTTAATTGGTTTGGTGAAGGCTTGTTATTGGTGAGTCCTCCACATTCGGTGACAACATTCTTTTACTTTCATGCTTTTATTTGAACTGGTCATGAGCGCCCGTGCCCGCATGAGCCCAACCGATACTTTTTAATCTTAATTTTTGTGATGCAAATAAATGTTTTGAATGCATTTTCAAATTTTTAGGTTATTAATTATTAGACCTAGAAGCAGCCAAAGAAATATAATTAAAGTGCTTTGAAAATATTAAATTACGAAACCCGCAAGTCTTTTTAGTGGGTCTCGTATTAAAGCATCCGAAGAAATATATTCAAGCTGCTTTGAAAATATTGAATTAAGAAACTCACAAAAATGAATAATCGAGCTGCTTTGAAATATTAAATTAAGAAACTCAATATTGTAAAATCATAATTGAAGCAATATTGCAAAATCATAATTATAGAAACCGAAGAAATATAATGAAGCTACTTTGAAAATACTGAATTAATGAAGCCACAAATTATTTTTGTGGGTCTCATATAATAGCGATGAAGAAGCATGCAGCTCAAGCAGGCATGTTGACGGAGAGGTGCCTGCTTGAGCTGCTTTATTGACACTTCTTAGTAAGTAACTACTCTATTTTTGGATACGATCTTTGAGGGTGAGGCCGGGAGATGTCTTGGCCCTCGCTCCATTCGTAGTTAGAGGTGTTGCTAGATATATGGGTTATATGTTATGAGCTCGACTCTTATTATATCTATGTATTATTGGAGTTTTCCCTTAGTCCCTTATCCCTTTTGTGGTGAATGTTTGCTATGTTGACAAGTTGGAAGTCCCAAGTCCTTAAATGTCCCCATAGCGGGCGAGTCGTACTTACCTTCCCCTTAGACTTATTTACTATGTAATTCATGTTTATCCTCTTCCCTACAACATCCTTATAGCATGAGTCCAAAGCCCTGCTTCCCTTATAAATTATGTGCTATGTGCTTATTTATCTTTTGTTGCTTTCGTGAAACCAAGGATGTGTTATGCATACTTAAGAGGATTATTTGGGATCCCTTTGCGTCCCCATTCGCCGTGTCACATCTAGGCCCTAGGCTTGGGTCGTGACAAGTGCAAATTAATAATTTGTTAAATAGGGGAAGTCTTATGAAACTCTAAGGCACGACATAAATCATGAAAGAAAAGAAAGCTCCTATAATGCCTTATATCTTATTATTCATAGATGTGTGCGCTTTATACCCACAAACAAAACTCTACTCGACCTGATATGTTGCAGTCTCTGGGATACTTCAAAACCTTATACTCTATTACTAAGTTTGTCATGATCCAGGCTAGGCTCTAAGCATGACATGGTGAATGACGACCCCAAGAAATCTTAAAATAAGCTTCTTAGCATTCATTCAAGAATTCATAAGTAATGTACAAAACCATAAAGTAGATACCAAAGGGAAATAGGACTAAGGGATTTAACATAAGGCACTAGCAAAAGAAATAGAATAGCATCATACATCTATAAATGTGTCCAACATTACCTCTAGCATAGACTAAGCGGGGCTAAGACATATCCAGAGCTCACTCTCAATGAAATATAAATAAGAGTCTCAAGGTCTAAAACATAACCAAGCGAGACAAAACAAGTACGTCCCAGAAGAATGAGGACTCACTACTAAGTCTTCAGTAGAAATCCAAAATCAACATGGGTGCAAGGAGGAGGGAAGTCACCTGCTACATTATGTGATAATGTAGATATAGAGTATGCTTAGTACTTGAAACGTATTAAGTATGTGTGTATGCAATACAGTAATAATAAAACTCATATCCATAAGTAAATAGGCAAAATACATATCATAGTGAGCAATAGAGACATAAGTAGAGATGATTGTGCAATGCATCAAAACATGAGTAGAATAAGGTAAACATCATAAAGGAAATATTCATATGTGGAAAAGGACTATAACCGACAATAAGATTATGTGAGCTATAACATATAATCTAATGTAACCCCTTCCTTTGGAAGGGGAAACTACATGTCAAGTAGAATTCCGTCAAAATTGATACTTTAACATTAACATTAGGGTCATATGTGGATCCACTAGCCTAGCCTATAAAGGTAATCTATGGTGATAACATAGTTATGAGAGCAGGAGCTTCTACTATGGACCCATTAGGTCAAGTCCCCACTTAAAGCCTCATCCAGTGTTAAGTCAAGTTCTAACGAAATAGTAATACTTTAAAGTAATCATTCATAGACTTTAAGTTCAATAACATTAAGGAAAATCCATAGAGTAGCTCATAAACTTTAAGGATTTCAACTGTGAGAATTGTCCTTATCAAATGAAGAAATCCATCATTTGAGTGAGAAAACCTTTCACTTATCGTTCATTAGTCATAAAAAGAGCTTTTGTAATCAAATTTATTACTTTTATAAATATTTAGTTGAAATCCTTATCAATTAGGCTACAGCTCATTAAAGCACAGAGTGAAACTAGATGAGTTCAACGTATTTGGACTTAAAACATGTAATGCAAGAAAAATCATGCATAACCATCATGAAATTTACCAATTTGAAAGTTAGCATAGGAATACCCATAAATCATCAACTTCTTGCAATATCATACCAATTTGTACAAATACGTCAGTTGGCAATAAACAAATCATGATACATGCATTAAGGCAAAATCATAAACATTCATGAATTTCACATAAATAAAATTACGAGAATTAGTTGGAAAAATACTTGGACTTCATGGATGGAAGGTAACCATGAATGAAACTCATATATCTTGAACGAAATCTATGGAAGAAATATATATATATAGCGATATGATGCTTCAAACCTTAGCTTGAGCCTTCAAAGAGCCTCGAGAGCAAGTTTAGGAGTTTGAAACTTAGGACATTTGAGAATGATTTGAAATGCGAAGGAATTGGTAATACGAGGTTAATATGAGTAGTTTTAAAAGTCAAAATGACATAATTTAGGAATTAGGATATAAAGAAAGATTAGAAGTACCTTTTACTAAAAACTATTGGGTAAAATCATGACCCTGGTCTATGGGTCGTAGATCGTCCTGATTACACCTTAAAAATTCAAAAAATCTAAAATCTAGACATCAATCTACAAACCCTTGTCTATGGCCCATAATCCTTGTTACAGGTCATAGATACCCCTCATAGGTTCACCCCACATTTACCAAAATTTTACATCTCAAAACTTAAATCACAAATCCTCTTTATGACCTATCAACGAAACCATAATCTGTAAGCGATCTCATCCTATTGAACTTATTTTCACCCTTCTCTGAACCTCATCCATGACTTTGATCCACGACTCTTTGGCACTTTCACGGTCCATGAAAATCCTTCACATATTCAAACTTAACTTTCAAATATTCACTAAGTCTATGTCTCATCCATAAGGCATGTTTGCGACTTGTAGACCCAACTACGGCCATAGATAGGGCTCGTATTTCCCTGCACTAGCAACCAAGCTTGCACTTTTATTTCATAATTCAACCTTATAACACATGGGGTATTGTAGCTTTACCCTAAAAAAAGGTTATATGATCATCTCAAAAGTGAGGAGGGAGGAGGGAGAATATTGTGATACATTATGTATTTATCAGATTTGTCAAGCTTGTCGCTCATGAGCTATTATTGTATTACTGACATTGTCGTACTTCCTGGTTAGCTTCTTATATTCTTACTATATGATATTATGTTACAGATCAAGACATTGAAGAGAGTAGGTAGCATGATGTTAATGAACAAGTTCAGAAGTAAGATATATGAAGTTAAGACCTATTTCGCCATTAAGGCACGATCTAGAGTTTTATGTTTCTTATACAGAATTCATCATAACTTATATAATACATGAAAACAAACTCTTCTTTCATTACAATTTCTTTCATCCTTGATTTCTAAGCCTATAAGAGTTCATGGATCACTTTTCAAGTCAAGACATCATATGTTTCACTTGACTATATACATCTTTAATTGAAATTCTTAGAAGTTATGTTATATATTTCACATAAATTTACATAAAAGCCACCCCATGCAGCTCATTTTTTGGGTAATTTTTTGTTCAAATATTAAAAGCTCTTTGTTTCAATTTTAGCAAGGCTTCATCTCAATTTTCAAAAATAAAATTACTCATATTGTTGTATTAATTACAAGTCTTTTAACACATTTATTAACATCTACATGGATTCAAATTCATAGATTTTCAAGAAATCTTGTCAAGAACTCAAGTAAAGAATTTTTGTTTGGGTTTCTTCCAAAAGATAATTTTACTTCTCTAAAATAGTCAAAACTTAATAAGAACAAGTATGTTCTTTATGCCAGTTAACTTCAGACGAGGTTCTTTGTATAATCTATAGTCTCATTTGACACTACTTTCTTTGGATATAGTTCAGCTCCAAAGCCTTTTGATATTATATTTATAATAGTAAGTGGTTGCCTTGTAGTTTTCCGATTCAATCCGAAATTGATTCTAGTCATTTCAAGAATCCAGTCCTACTTTAACTTGGTTTAATTTTTTCCATCACAATTCCTACTTCTTCTTTCTCCTATTTACAAGTTAATTACATGTGCTTAATTGGTGAAAAATTTTCTTGTCTTGATCTCCGATTTCATATAGAATTGAATTTGAGGTGTATTACAAATCTCTAAGTTTTTCTGATGCACATGTGAAATAATTTCTTCAAACAGTCTTTAATTCTATTATTGAAATATCATATGATTTTGAATGTAGATTTAGAGATCAAAGTATCTTAACATATTTTTCCTTTTGGATGGTGACACATTCCTTTTTTGTTACAAAACTCTTTTCTTATCAATTTCATCTTGAGTTTTCTTAAATCGATGGAGCTATACTTTCCTTCATTTTTGCATTGTGAATCTAAAAATAAGAAAACAAATGTTATGTTTTAATTTTTTTTTGAAGTATTGTTATTTATTTTTTATCAAATGTTATGTTTTAATTTTTTTTGAAGTATTGTGATTATTTTTTATATATGATCTTTCTTTAAAATGAAAAATACCCTCTCATTTATTTTTGGCAACCAAACCTAGAATAAAATATTTTTTTACAATGGGTCAAAATCAAACATGAGCATTTGTTAAATTTGAGGGGCAAATCTGAGTCAAAATAATAACAGTAAGAGCTTTATTGAAGCCAAAATTATATGAATATATAATACCTTCTTTAAGTATAATACATCTAAAAAGTAATGTATAAATTTTTTTTTTTTTTTTGAAAAAGTATATTTTCATCATTTTAACTATTTTATCTCGTGATAAGTTATTTAAAAATCACTATTCTACCTAAATACAGAAATAGCTTATCCCATTCCTAAATCTGAGATAAGTACTTTATACCCAAACAAGAAATTAATAAATATTATAAATTTATTTCAAAATTATGTTTTCTTAATCTATCACACCAGACATGTCTTTGTTTAAAAATGAAAGCCTTTTTTTCCTGGTTAAAATAGACATTTATTATTTTTTCCAAAATAGCATTTATTATTTTGTTGAAAAATAATCCTGCAAATGAAAGAGCCTTCTTTACTTGGAAAAAGAAAATAAGATGAATATATCAAATTCCATGATTCTTTCTTTTTCTCCTCTCTCTCCTTCTTATAAACATACTAGATAATTTAAGGCCTCCGGTACGGGCCTAATATGAGTTCATATATTTTTTTCAATAAACAACTTTAAACTATTACTTTATAATTTGTTTCAATTCATACTATATAAATGTGTTATTTACAACCAAATTTGGGAAAGTTAAATTCCAAGAAATTCTATGATAGAGGAAATAAAGGTGTGTTAGATTATGAACTAGCACATTTCATGTTCGAGAAATATATCAAATATTGATATCTCTGAAAAAAATCATCAATCTTCGTATATTTTTGCAATTGATATTTCTTTTCCACAGTTGTTATCTTCTACTTGTAATATTTGCACTAGAAGTCTTGTATATAATAATATATACAAATTGTTTATCAAATCAAGTATAATTTATTTGTGGTTAATTTTATCAATAAACTCTGATTCATTTGATTATTTGTCTTCAATAAGTCGAAATAGTTGTATTTGTTTTGATGTTAATACTAAAAGTATGGCTAAACACATAAAGGGACCCCTGTAGTTGCACGCTCTTTTCGCTTAGACACCTCAACAAGACTGTCTTCCTATTAAACCCTCGTTTCTTTCAAAAAGCCTACCTTGCAGGCTTTCTCCACTAAGTTGGCACTCAATGCAAGAAGCACCTTCAGCGCGTGCAATGTAACTTATTCCACGTGGAAAAGTAATCCAACGTGGAAAATCACTTCATTTTCCCAAACAACCTAGAAAACATATACCATTTTAATCTCTCCATTTTCTCAAAAATCTCTTCGATCAAATACATCCAAAGATCTTAGAAATTCATCCGCTTGAAATTCCTCTAGTTTTGAAGTAGATTCACATGCAATATGGTCGATTCAAGAGACCTTCATGTTTTCTTCCTATGTTGATCAATATGGTAGTTTTTTTGGACTAACTGATGATGTGCACGCTCCAACAAGAAAGTGGTCGTTGTCAGCAGTTAACCTAAATAGAGGTTAGAGCCGAATCCACAGGGAATACAGGGCTTGACTACAAGAATTCACTATTAATCTTTTCGAGCATCTATAACTAAAATCTCCAAATGGGATGAGGGGATTTGTGATTTAAGAACAAAATTAAGAATAAACACTATACTAACTATGTGGAAAGACACTCAAATTTAGGGACAGCTTGGGAATTGTGTTCCCCATGGTTCATTGACTCCATTACCCTAGACAACATAACTATAAATGAGAATTCGCATGCAGGACAGTAACTTAGGTTCTTCCAGCCCTTTTGTAAAAGGTGAAGATCGAATTTCACTATGGCGCTTAGTCGGCAACCATAGTGTGCCAACTAACCATTATCTAGTGTCCCAGTCAACCTTCCCTTGGTCAGGTTTGGTTGATTAGACGAGAACACATCAATCGAATCCTATCGTCTACTTCCCTTTTCCTATTCCTCACTACCTTGGTCGGGATCGTGATAGTAGCTGGGGTTTGGTGTTGGCCAGCACCAAACATCAATCAAAATGAGGGGAAATAAACAGTACATGCAAAACTCCAATCATAGAAATGCAATATGTCTAGGTTATTTCAAATCAACTACCCATGGTTCCCACAACCTCAAGTTATGGATGCTTAGCTACTCATGGCTAATGTAAAATTAATAATAATACAAATAAATGAGATAGTTGAGAATTCTATCCAAGCAAATGAAGAATAAGAACACCACAAGTTGCAAACCACAAGCTTTGATAGATAGAGAATGAGTATAATGAAAGATTTGCAATCCCCAAAAGTGGGTCGTCAAAGTGAAAATGAGAATCTACAATAAAACCCTAAAATATTCTTGAGAGAATATTCAAAGTTTCTTTTATAAAGATTCAAGTTTTCTATATCCTCTAATAAATTCTAACATAAAGTATTTATAGTATTTACAAATTCATCCCTAAAAAGTTAAACAGCAAAAACAGCTGACAGGAGGTACGTCGCACAGGTATGACTCGTAGGGTGGCCTATGACTCGTAATCAGGGTCTTGTATCTGGCACTTTGCATTTTATACTCGACTATTACGACCCACTAGTACGAATCTTTGCTTGGGCAATGACTCATATGCTCCTCTCATAGTCTAGGCCTTCAATTTTTGGTCCAAAATTTTGGCTCTCTGTTTCTTGCTACGAACCCACCTATACGAGTCGTAGAGACCTATGACTCGTAGAGTGGCCTCATAGGGCTGACCTCCACTTAGCAGATTTCTGATTTTTGCTCACTGTTCCTTGCTACGAGATCACCTTATGAATCGTAGTTTGGGCTACCACTCGTAGGAAGGCTCGTATGTCCTGCACTTCAGCAAAATCTACAACTTTCTCCCAAAATCAAGCCAACCTACCTTTTCTACAATAACAACATAAAAACACATAAAAATCATAAAACGTCGCATTAAGAACTCAAAAAATTCCTTGTTTTAGGCATTAAACATGTTGTATTCTGACAGCACATCACTAAGTCGAGAAAATAGTTGAATGATTTGTCATTGAATCATTTGAAGTAAGTTCTTTGTTAAGTTTCTATGGCTGTTGTTGTTAATTTTTTCGTTAAATATAGTGTTTGTTTTGTATATTTGTTAATAGGTATTTGATAAAGTTTGAATTTTTTAGGGTTTTCCTAGTCACTAACTGTCATGCTTTTTTTGTATTTTTTTAGGGAATCTTATGGATATTATTGTGATAACTCGCTTTCACCATGGTGGTAAATTTGTCCAAGGTAAATCAGACAAAGGTCTCTCTTACATCGAAGAAAGTGAAGTTGAATTTGTAAATATCGATAAGGACCACTTTTCATTAATGGAGTTGCTTCATTACACTAGGGATTTCAGGTATGATAATGTCTGTGGGTTTTATTTTAAAGACCCTATAACCAAAGCGGAATCTAATTTTGTCTTAGTAAATCTTGTGAAAGACCTAACTGACGGTGACTTTTTAGACTCGTATGTTCAACATTTTGTGGATAAAGCAGAGGTTGATGATGGGGTCCCAACAGGCTATCTTTGTGGACCAACAATTGATGAAAGTGTTAATTAATGTGTGGTAGAAAATGCTAGTCGTGGGGAGGTAGAAAGCTTACATGACATTAAGGTGAGTGAAGAATTATAACAAGAAGGTATCCAATCTCAGAATATAAATGTTGAAGCGGGTATAAGTGATGTATCAGATCTTGAAGGTAATGAAAAGATTGGGAAAGTAGTGATGACTCACAGGAGTTTGTTATTCTAGAACAGGATGACTCAGAGATTGATGAAAAATTGAGAACACTTAGCAATGAAAGGAGAACCAAATTACATAGGAAGAAACCTGTTCCTACGGAGGAAATAACTCTTGGAGCAGCTGGTGTTGATAGAGGATTTGAAGAGATTAAAAGGAATAAGGCTATTAGATATGTAGGAAGATTGGGGGTGGGGGATGAAAAGTATATAGATATGAAACGACCCTAAAAAGTGTCCACAAATGTGCTTTGCAAGTGTCCATAATTGTAATTTTCATATATCTCAAAATTTGTATGTGATATCAAAAATCTGACTTCATATTCTTGTTCAAAGGGTAAAATTGAGTGGAGAATGGATCTAACCCCGATTTTAGAGCAACCGTTTCAAAAGTTGAAATTCCAAAAATTTGAAATTCTAGTGTTGATCCACGATGGTACTGCGACACACAGCCATCACGGACTAGTGTTATTTTGTGCCTTTTTTTATCTCGGTCCAAGGCTTTGGGGTCTTAGGAGTAAGCCTTCCCATGCGTAAAAATACCTATACTTAATCATATTTCAACACCATATAATACAAGACATTATCCAATACTCTTTTAAACACTTAGGCAAATATTTCACTTAAAGTTCAAGTGTCAAATCTCATTCCGGATCTAAGGATTTTATTCAAGCTTCAAGTCTCCATTCAAATCTTCTTCATGAAAACCTCCAAAGTTAAGGTATGTAGGTTTCAACCATTGGGTCCTTTCATCCATGGTGCCCAAGCTTCCCTTTTACATAAATTTCATGTTTATAAGTTGATTTACTTATGGTTCTTACTTATTATGAGTTTGACTATGAACTAAGTTGGGGTTTTATAAAAGTGTGACTGTTTAAGTAAGTTTTGAGGTATGACTCCATGATCTATCTTGAGATTTGATGAAGGGTTTTGATGTATATTATATGAGGGTATTAACAAGTGTTGGTGGGTTGATTTACTTCAAGTTTTATTGCATGATTTCACTCTTGAATTGCATGCTTTTCTACTAGCATTACACACCCACTAAGTGTTTGATGAAATGTCCGGTTTTGAATTCTTAAGCTATTGTTGATCTATTGTATGACCTACAACTTGAATAACTTTATGATAACGAAAGGAATGTCTATATGAGTTATTTCCATGAAAAGTATTTATAGTGTTGTAAGTTGACCATGCCTAGTTGAGGAGGTTGGTACCTCAATTACTATGGATAGCAGTGTGTGACAATCAATCATAATGTTGGTCTCTTCTTACATATGTAATATGTTCTATATAAGTATGTTTTACTTCAAGGATCATTCATATATGTCATATTGCTATTACACTGTCCATTGCTTATGATGTTGCATTTTTCCTATATTGTCTATCTCTTGTTGTATTGCATCCTCCATACTTAGTACATTCAAACATACTAACGAATACTCTATGCCTACCTGATGTTACCATGTAGGAATCGGAGCTCCTCACGATCATCCTCATCTTCCCCGTGGCTAGTACTATCTTCTCAAAGCAAGTTTGGTGAGTCCTCAACTCCGGGGGTGATATATCTTGTTATTATGTTATGTAAAGACTCTCTTTATTTTTTTGTATGCTTTTGACTATGAGGATAAGCCCGAAAAGTTATCTTGACCCCCGCTCAATTCTAAGTTTAGATGTGTTGTTGGACAAGTTATGTGTTATGCTTAAGCATTGACTCTTTTGATAGTTTATGTTATGAAAGACTTCCCTTACTCCCTTTTCCCTTATTTCTATTCTTTTATTATTTTTTAATTGCTTCCGCGATCAAGAATGTGTAATGATATGTTAGGAGGCTTCATTGGGTCCTTTTCGGGTTCTCCATTCATCGTGTCACGTCTAGGTCCTACGCTTGGGTCGTGACAAACTTGGTATCGGAGCACTAGGTTGTGAATGGTCCTCAGCATCCAGCACATCCAATAAGGCTAATGTTGTGGTCGATGCTTTGAGTAAGGTGTCTATGAGTAGCCTAGCTCATGTTGATGATGGGGGAAAGAGGTGGCTAGAGAGGTCCATCGATTGGCTAGATTGGGGGTTTGGTTGAAAGAGGTGGATAATGGTGGCATTGTGGTTGTCGATGGTTAAAAATCTTCCTTGGTTGATGAGGTAAAAGGAAAGCAAGATCTTGACCCCTCCTTGTTAGAATTGAAGGCCTTGGTGAGAGAGGGCAAAGGTGGAGGTTTTCTCCCAAGGAGAGATGGTGCCCTTAGGTACCAAGGGATGTTGTGTGTGCCTAATGTTGTTGGCTTGAGAGAGAAGATTCTTGATGAGGCTCATAATTCTTCCTATTTTATTCATCCGGGTTCTACAAAGATGTATAGAGATTTGATGGATATGTTTTGGTGGGGAGTTATGAAGAAAGATGTTGCCAAATTTGTATTTGGTTGTCATAGTTGCCAATAAGTAAAAGCCGAACATCAAAGGTCGGGTGGCCTAACCCAAGATATAGAGGTTCCCACTTGGAAGTGGGAGGAAATTAACATGGATCTTGTGGTTGGATTGCCTAAGACTAGAAAAGTTTTTGATTCTATTTGGGTTGTAGGTGATAGAATGACAAATTCGGCTCACTTCCTATCGATTAAGACTACATATGGTGTCGAAGATTATGCTAAGTTGTACATTTATGAGTTGGTTAGATTGCATGGGGTGCCCTTGTCTATCATATCAGATCGTGGTGCTCAATTCACTTCACACTTTTGGAGGTCCTTCCAAAGAGGTCTTGGTACCAAGATTAAGCTTAGTACAACCTTTCACCCTCAAACAGGTGGTCAAGCCGAAAGAACTATCCAAACTCTAGAGGATACGCTTAGAGCTTGTATTTTGAAGCTTAAGAGTAGTTGGGATGATCATCTTCTATTGATTGAGTTTGCTTATAATAATAGCTATCATTCTACTATTGGTATGGCTCCTTTTGAGGCCCTCTATGGTAGACGTTATAGGTCCCTGGTTGGATAGTTTGAGTTAGGGTAAATGGCATTGTTGCTTCCGAATCTGGTCATGGAGGCTACGGAGAAGGTAAGGTTGATTAGGGAAAGGTTGAAAACAGCACAAAGTCATCAAAAGTCCTATGGTGATATGAAGAGAAGGGATCTTGTATTTAAGGTTGATGATTGGGTCTATTTGAAGGTATCACCTATGAAGGGTGTGGTTCATTTTTGTAAAAATGGTAAACTGAGAGCATGATATGTGGATCCTTATAGGGTGTTGAGGAGGATTGGTAAGATAGCTTATAAGTTGGAGTTTCCTAGTGAAATGGATTTGGTTCATCCGGTCTTTCATGTATCCATATTGAGGAAATGTGTGGGTGATCCGAATGTCTTCCATTGGATGTTGTAGGGTTTGTCGAAGACAGTTTGACTTATGAAGATGTTCCAGTAGAGATCTTGGATAGACAAGTGAAGAGGTTGAGGAACAAGGATGTGTATTCCATTAAGGTCTTTTGGAGGAATCAACAAGTCGAAAGTGCTACAATGGAAGCTGAGGCGGACATGCAAAAGCAATATCCCTATCTCTACCATTCTACTCAAGCCTAAAGTACTAATTCTAAGTCTTCTATGTGATTTCATGTCTTATATATCAGCGCTATATGTCATTTTCATGCATCCATATTTATGTTGACAAGTTCATGGTGATTTTGATACTTATGTTGAGATTTTTGAATTGATATTTAAGTGCATTATTGCATTCTTGTTGGGGCTAATTTCTTCATGATTACTCTTATTATTTATGTTTCTTTGACATTCGGTAACGAATGTTCCCAAGGGGGAGATATTGAAAGGACCCCAAAAACTGCCCGAAAATGTGCCTTGGAAATGCCCATAATCGTAATTTTCATATATCTCAAAATCCATGCGTGATATTGAAAATTCAACTTCATATTCTTCTTCAAGGAGAAAATTTGAGTGGAAAATGGGTCTAACCCCGATTTTAGAGCAACCATATCAAAAATTGAAATTCCAAAAATTTGGAATTCCAATGTTGATCCGTGTTGGTACTGTGACGCGCAGTCATCATGGACCATTGTTATTTTATGACAATTTTTTTAATCACAGTCCAAGGCTTTGGATTCTTGGGTCTAAGCCTTCCCATGCGGAAAAATACCTATACTTAGTCATATTTCAATACCATATCATACAAGACATTCTCCAATACTCTCTCAAACAATTGGATAAATATTTTGCTCAAAATTCTAGTGTCAAATCTCATTCTGGATCTAAGAATTTCATTTAAGCTTCAAATCTTCATCCAAATCTTCTTCAAGAAAACCTCCAAAGTTAAGATATGTGGGTTTTAACCGTTGGATCCTTTCTCCCATGGTGCCCAAGTTTCCTTTTTACATAGATTTCATGTTACTAAGTTGATTTACTTATGGCTCTTACTTATTATGAGTTTGACTATGAACTAAGTTGGGGTTTTATAAAAGTGTGACTGTTTAAGTAAGTTTTGAGGTATGACTCCATGATCTATCTTGAGATTTGATGAAGGGTTTTGATGTATATTATATAAGGGTATTAACAAGTGTTGGTGGGTTGATTTACTTCAAGTTTTCTTGCATGATTTCACTCTTGAATTGCATGCTTTTATACTAGCATTACACACCCGCCAAGTGTTTGATCAAAATGTCCGGTTTTGGATTCTTGAACTATTGTTGATTTATTGTATGACATACGACTTGAATGACTTTATGATGATAAAAGGAACGTTTATATCAGTTGTTTCTATGAAAAGTACATATAGTATTGTAAGTTGACAATGCCTAGTTGAGAAGGTGATGCCTCAATCACCATGGATGGTAGGGTGAGACAACCATCAACCGATTGAGGGGTTGATACCTCAATCACCATAGATGGTAGGGTAAGACAACCATCAACCAATCGAGGGATTGATACCCCAATCACCATAGATGGTAGGGTGAGACAACCATCAACCAATCGAGGGGTTGATACCTCAATCACCATGGATGGTAGGGTGAGACAACCATCAACCAATTGAAGGGTTGATACCTCAATCACCATGATGATAGGGTGTGACAATCCATCATAATGTTGGTCTCTTCTTACATATGTAATATATTCTATATAAGCATGTTTTACTTCAAGCATCATTCATACATGTCATATTGTTATTATGTATCCATTACTTATGATGTTGCATTTTGCCTATATTGCCTATCTCTTGTTGCACTGCATCTACATACTTAGTACATTCAAACGTACTAATGCATACTCTATTCCTACATGATGTTAGCATATAGGAACCGGAGCTCCTCACGATCATCCTCATCCTCCCCGTGGCTAGTACTATCTTCTTAAAGCATGTTTGGTGAGTCCTCAACTCCAGGGACGATATCTCTTGTTCTTATGTCATGTAAAGACTCTCTTTATCTATTTGTATGCTTTTGACTATAAGGGTAAGCCCGAAAAGTTGTATTGGCCTCTACTCAATTCTAAGTTTAGAGGTGTTGTTGGGAAAGTTATGTACTATGCTTGAGCGTTGACTCTTTTGATGGTTTGTGTTATGAAAGACTTCCCTTAGTCCCTTTACCCTTATTTCTATTCTCTTATTGTTGTTTAATTGCTTCCGCGATCAAGGATGTGTAATAATATGTTAGGAGGCTTGATTGGGGTTCTTTCAGGTTCCCTATTCACCATGTCACGTGTAGGCCCTAGGCTTGGACCGTGACAAGATAGTTCAGATCTAGAAAGTGAAGATAGTAAGGATGAATTAGTTCCTGAATCTATGAGTGACGTTGATTTACCAGCAGGAAGAAAAAGTAAAAAGGTAAGATTTGATCCTGATTATGTAGTTGTTATATTTGAGTTTGGTATGATATTTGAAAATGCCATAGAATTTAGGAAAGCTATAGCAGAGTATGTTGTTGAATAGTAGGTGCAATTAAATTGAGGCCTAATGGAAAAAATAGAGTAAAAGTTAAATGTCAGGATAAGAAATGCAAGTGGTTATTATATGCTATTCTAGACAAAGATTTTGATGATTCTATGGTCAAGAATTACTATCCTGTTCATTAGTGCATTACTTTAACCAAGAACGAGTTATGTATATCTAAGTTCATTTCACATAAATTTAAGGACATAATAATTGTTCAACCTCAGTGAAGTTATAGAAAATTCAGGAGTTATTGAGAAAGAAGGCAGGACTATATGTTGGAATTACTGTTTGTCATAGGGCAAGAATAAAGGTTTTAAAGGAGTTCATGGGTGATTGAAAGATGGAGTTTGCAAGGTTGTGTGATTATGCAGACAAGATAAAACAAAATAATCTTGATAGTTTATGTTGACTGAGGACAGACAGGGAATCTAATCCAGGAAAGAATATGTTTGTTTACTTTTATGTTTGTTTTGCTACATTAAAGAGAGGTTGGTTAGAAGAATATAGAAAAATCATCGATTTTGATGGATATTTTTTGAAGGGTGCTGGCAAGGGTGAATTGTTAGTTGTAGTTAGTAGGAATGGAAAGCAACAAATGTTTCCAAGTGCCTAGGCAGTTGTTGATCAAGAAACAAAGCACATTTGGAGTTTCTTCATCAACTACCTCATATAAGATCTAAACTTAGGCACTGGACATGGATTGACTGTGATGTCCGATATGCAAAAGGTTAGTCTAATATTAATTCTTAAATTTTAGAAATTACAAATCTACCTCATCTACTATATTTTTTTCTATAAATTCTAATATTATTTCACCCTTGCAAGTCTACCTAGTGTATATTATTTCTGTTTAGTGCAAATTACAAGTCTAATATAATTTCGTCTAATGCTATTTCTGTCTAGTGTAATTTACAAGTCAAATATAATTTCTGTCTATATGTAGGGTCTTTTGCCAACCATAGCTGAGTTGCTACCAAGCGAGCTAAAATTTGGAATCCCGATGATTATCCCTCACTGGCAAAGAGGTGGTCTACTTGCCAAGGTAAACCATACTTCAAACTTATGAGAACATGACCCAATTTCATATGAAGTAACCTTCCTTATGGGAACATGACCCAATTTCGGAAAGAATTTCATTAAGAACTTCACCTTACGGGAACACGACCCAATTTCGAAAAGAACCTCAAGAGAAAGTGTACTAAGTGGGTCCACTAGTATTGCAAGGGTATAGCATAGTCCTATGGTGTCACATAGTTCAAAGAAAGAGAGAAAACGCTCCATCCATCAGTGCTAAGTCTAATCCCATGGAATACTTATAATAATCATACTTTAGTAACTTATGAGAAACATAGAATCATGACACGAGTAACTCTAAAACATCCTTGACCTTTAATGGTGAGCCCAACTTCAAACATAAGAATAGTTCATCATCAAACATTATCCTTGCATCAACATCAACATTAAAGCTCTCACAAGAGGTAAAATCTTTAAGAAAGGTCTTAAACTCTGCTTTACAATATCATCAACATTTTCATGATTTAAACACATCTTTAGAAAGCTCATAATCATCATAGAGTCACTTGAATCATAACTCAATCAATAGATCATCAAAACTTAAAGAATCCTTAAAAAGGCATTTTGTCAAACACTTGTCGGGTGTATAATATAGTGTAAAATCATGAAATTCAAGAGTGAAATCATGCTAGAAAATTCAATGTAAAACCTTTAACAGATACTTGGTAACACTCTCAAGCAATATATATCAAAATCCTTCATCAAATCTTACAATAGATCTTGGATTTATAGCTTAAAACATGCTAAAATAATCACACTTTCATGAAATCCCAACATAGTATGCAGTGAAATTCATAATAAGTAAGACCCATGAGTAAATCAACTTTAAATCATGCAATTTTAGGTAAAAGGTACCTTAGGTATCGTGGGTGAAAGGAACCTATGAAAGAAACCCACATATCTTGATTTTGGAGGTTTTCTTGAAGAAGATTTGAAATGGAGACTTGAAGCTTGAATGAAATCCTTAGATCCCTAAAGAGATTGAGACACTTGAATCTTGAGGAGGACTTGGGGTTTGACTTGATTTTCTTGTAAACATGACTTTCTGAAAACCTTGAGAATGAATGGAGAATTTGATGAAGGTTAGAGAGGATCTTGAGAGGCTTTTGGTTGGTTTTTAGGGCTCAAAACGGCTAGACAATGAGGGATTTTCGTATATATAGGTATAGGGTTATTACCCAATTGACCTGGGGTAAAAAAATCATTTTCGGAAATTTTTGAACTAGTCCTCGTCAGGGCAGCTTCGCAGACCCATCGCCGGGACAGTTGCTATTTTTGTGAAGTTTCACCAAAAATTATTTTTCTTAGCACGGACAAAGTTTACCTTCTAGGTACTCGTTGTCGCATATAATTTTGCCCTCTGAACAAGAATATGAAGTTGGATTTGTGAAATTCTACACAAATTTTGAGATATTGAAAAAAATACATCATAGGGTCTTTTCGAGCTACGTGAAAGGGTGCTTAATATTCCCAATTTGAGATATAAGGGAATTACAATCATGGAGGCATTCCTAGGCAAGTGTGGGACATTTCAGATGAGCTAAGAAATAAGTATGGAAAGTTGTCCAAGAAAGGAGTAAAATAACTTGCTCCAAGTGTCATCAACAAGGTCACAACAGAAAAGTTTGTAAAAATATGGTAATATATTCTTTGATTGTTTCAGTTAAATGTAATGCATTTTTTCATATACTTATATCTACTGAAATGGGTCAGCTTGCAAGCTCAAGGCAACCTGCAAGTTCAGCTCAACCTATAAGCTCAAGCAAACATGCAGGATTTAGCCAGGCACCATGCTCAAGCCAACCTGCAAGCTCAAGTCAACCCACAAGCTCAAGCCAACAAGTAGGTTTTAGCCAGTCATCATGTTCAAGCCATCCTGCAATGTCAAGTCAGTCACTATGCCAATAATCAAGTTCTATTTGTGATGGTACTTCTACTGTTAGGAGAGGTCAACAAGCTGGAAGAGGCAAGGGAAGAGGAAGTCTATTCAATCACCAGCCTTGCCACAAAAAGCGTAGAAGAGCATTAACATCAACAATAGGAAATCATAGGCCTAAGACCATGGGATTTGGTATCTACACTAATGATATAAGTGGCAGACAAACACTAAATGTAAGTGTATAAACAATTTCAAGTATTTATTTCTCTACTGTGATAATATACTTATTTTAGTTCCATGTATGCAGCCTAGTACAACAGCTGAAAGAGTTGTTACTCCAAGTGTTTTTAAGTGTGTAACTGATATCGGTTATAAGTCTTGTGGATTACAATGAAAAGATCGAGATGCTATCAGCACCACACAATTGCAACAGATGAAGTAGTACAAGAGAGATCAATTTGCATCACCTAATGCAACAGATGCAACAGACATTTGAATGTATTTAGAGCTTGTTTTGAATGTGTTTTAGATGTTTTTGACATACTGTAACTAGTGGTTTAATGATCTATAATTTGACATTGGCTTTCATTTTGTGTCAAACTGTTGACATAAACTAAGTACTGATTTAAATGTGGATATTTTAGTTTATTTTGTGTTTAATTATTGTTTAGCTATTGCTGATTAACCAACAGAGATTGCCTATCATTTGGTAGATTATTATGAATGTTTGTAACTTGTAAAATTCACCTGTTATTGTTTAGTTATTGTTTAACTATTTTTGTTTAGTTATTGTTCATAAATGGGCATTGTTCAACATGCAATCTATATAAAAGAGCAGAAATCAAACCAAGACTAACGTAGAGATACAAACCAAAGTCGTTTATATAGAAGCACAAATATAGACTACTACTAAGATAAATTAGTACAACAAAAATATAATGAAGACTACTAATACATTCATTAATACAACAAAAATACTCTTAAAGACTAACTAATACAACTATTTTTATCACAACTAAGATTATTAATACATATATTTTTATATAGCCAAAACAACAAGTGCAACAACGCAAATGATCATTATTTTTCTTTCGCGCTTTCTCTCTTGTTCAAGTGATTTAATTCTTTTCAATAGACCCTATATAATTTTTTTTGCTTGAGGAGGTATGTCATCATCGTACCATTGAAAATAATCGCATCCACCTCTTCTCTACAAAAATAATAAAAATAATTAAATTAAATTAAAATAATTAAACTAATAATTAATAAATAAAAGAATCGACATCCTATATCACCAAGAGAAGATAAAAATGGTAAAATTCTTACTTTTGTGTTTTTGCAACAAAAGAATCGACGTCCTGTGTTAAGTTGTGTCCACGATGTTTTCAATTCAGCACTGACACCACATCGATAGAATGCAGTTGCATTTGAACAAGATGAAGTCGACAAGTTCGACATTGATGAGAGTAATGGCGGAATTTTCTTGGGGAGATGACCAAAAAAGAATTTTGTTTATCTCTACTAGTAGTAATGACAACTTTATTGTGAAGAAGATGAAAGAATAGTAAATGAATACTTGTAGCAGTGGTGAAAAATGAGGAGAGAATATGGTGAGAAATTAAAAAGGAAGAAGAAGAGTAAAATAGGATTTAATAAATTTAATTAAATAATAAATGCCTACTTAGAAAAAAAAAGGAGCCGTTACACTTACAGATCAGCACCATCTTTGGCTTCTCATGCGCTGAAGGAAGGTGCTTCTCATGTTGAGTGTCAACTCAGCGGGAGAAGCCTGATAGGTAGGCTTTTTGAAGGAACGAGGGTTTAATAGGAAGATAACCTTGTTGAGGTGTCTAAGCGGAAAGAGCATGCAACTACAGGGGGCTGCTTTTATGTTGTGTTTAGTCTAAAAGTATTTATTAAAAAGTTAATTTCTAATTTCACAAAAATAAAAGAATCATGAAAGCAACTTTATTTCTATAAATAATACTAACAATTATTTTAATGTTAAATTCTAAATTAAATTAATTAAAAAATTGATATTGAACTCTAAATATCATGCCGTAAAAGAAAACTTTGAATCTTAACCTGACAAAATAACCAATATAATTGTCTTTCTTTTTCAGGTTATTTTTTCCTTTTTATTTTTTAGTTTTTTTTCTTGCTTTATATATCTCAACATAGTCTTTTTTTATTGACAACTTTTTTTGTTTTTTTTTAACTCCTTATTTATCTTTATTTTATAATTTAATATTCCTCAAATTTGAATATTAAATTTTTTCTCTTCAAACTATCTGCGCTTTTTTCATTTGTGAAGTAGCAGTTAGTCAATGCAACTTTCGACGCTCCTCATGGGTCATCTGGAAACATTAAACATAAGGGTTAGGCTGCGTACATCCGACCCCCCTTCACCCCGCAATAAGCGGGAGCCTTTTGAGGCACTGGGGTATGTTGTAAATTTTCTCTGTTAAATAGTTTATTTTATTTGATATTAAGAAAATATCATATATAAAAATAAAAAATTAATAACTTTTAATATTTTGAATTCATTATCAACTTATTAATTTTTTGATAGTCAAACATTATTTTTCTCTTTTTGTCACTAAGTTTGATATTTTCTTTTAATTAAATTTAAAAAATCAATACATCATTTTAAAGACTATTTTAATAATCAAACTTTAGAATGATCATAATATATAACTTAATACCAAAAATATGTTTATGCAATAATCCTTAAAAGCATTTTTTAGAGTAAAAAATCAACTATACAAACATATTTTATTTTAAAATAGTTCAAAATTTGTTTTGTAAAACATATGTAACAAACTTCACATTTATTGTTGTTTGCCAAAAGTTAACTAAATAAAAACTCTTTATTGTAATATAATTATAAAAATATCTTTATGAATCCATAACAAAAATAAAAATATATATAAATTTTTCTAGATTTTCATTATAACAATTAATTATATAATTAATATTTTTATTCTTAAATAAAATTAAAATTACTAAAATGTCATTTCATTCCTCTCATGACTCGAAATAAATGTATTTTCTCTAATCATTTCTCTGTCACCCAAACCCAAACCCAAACCCACCATCCCTTTCTTGTACGCTGCGGATTTCTTCTTCCACCATAGAGAACTTTCATCAAAATTCGAATATCCCATTTCCCTAAATTCTATAGAACACCTATTTTTACGTCAATTTGATCTGATTGTTGGCCCAGAAATGGAGAACTCAAAAAGTAACAACATTAATGATAATGGAGCAGCCAAAACCACAACGGTTGATGACGACACTCACCAACCAGGAAACCCTAATGGCTCAGATGGGAATACTAGTCTGCAAGGGAATGGAAATGGGGAATCCGATGTTGCTCTTCGTACTAACACTTGCAGTAATCAAGCCGGAGCTTCACGGAGAACTCCTTTCACCGACCTTAGTCAGGTCGATGCTGATCTTGCTCTCGCCCGCACCTTGCAGGACCAGGTTTTGCCCCCATGAATACGACTAATTTTCAGTTTTGAACTGAACAAGTTCCTTTTTTTTTTCTGAACAATGGGTTTAGTTTAGACTCTAATATATTTGCTTTATTTTAAAATTAGAATTGGGGCTTTTTCACATATCAAGATTCAATTTTTGTGACCCTAGATGAGCACTTTGTCTGTATTGTGGTATCATGTTACTACTATGTACCACCTAAAACTATATGATGAGACTCTATATAAAGTCTTGTGCATATCGAATAAAGTACTTTTAAAAGTGTCTGAACACTAACTGAGGTTACTTTGATTGTAGAACTTTTGTATTAAAATGCTTTTAGCTTTTTTTAGAAGAGGTTTTGATTCTTTTATCTGTTCAAAGTTCATAAAATCTCTTTGAGGTAAAGATAATCTAAACACTAGAAGCCCTTTCTAGAATAATGGCATCATACACTTGATTGAGTTTAACTTATATAGCATATTTAAGAGTCAAATTTATAAAGAAGTACCAGTAATAAGTAGTTCACTGAAAAACTATCAAAATCCCAAAAGTCAAGCCTGTGCAAATGTTCTTTTTGGTGCTAAAGATATTGGCTTCAAAAAATTTAAACCTGAAGTGGAATTGCAGCTAATCTTCAATGAACAAATTAATGTTGAATATGTCAATTGGCATTCTTAATTTCTAATTTTTATGAGGCATCAACGTTGCCAACCCTAGACGGAGTATAGATTTATCGAGAGGTTTTGGTGAGATTTTTTTTTTTTTTTTTTGTGTGTGTGTGGGGAGCTGCTGCTAGGGAAATCATGGTTGTTTTGATGAACACGATGAGAAACAGCTTATAGGCTGGTGGGGCTGAGTCAAGCCGATGAAAGTTATTCAGCTAGGAAAATAAAATGAAGACATAGCCAGAGAAATGAAGGTCATAAAAGAGAAACTGAGAGTTAGCAGCAGGAGCGTGGAAAGCCAAAAGAAGGAGGATCAAAATAAATAAAGAAATGTGAAAAACAGCAATGTAAAAATGAGGAGTAAGAGGGAGGGAAATACGAGGAGAGTAAAAGGGAAAAAAAACTATAAAAGTAAGAGTAAGAGAGTTGATCCCTTTGCATGGATTGTAGAGGTTAAACTATATGACAAGAGATCATATTGCAATAACAGAAATAATATAGCATCGTAAACTCTCTGTTTTGGTTGTTAACTGAATTGTAGTTGGTTCTTTTAGGAATAATTGAGCAATACATACCCCGTCCAAATAGGCCCTAGTAATATTTGGACCAAATTCAGTATAATGAAGATTTCTTATCCTCAGCATTATTCTTCTGGTGGAACTATATTACTAAGATTTTTTTCCCTAACTTGTTGATAAAATTACGTTAATTTCTAGAAAAAACAAGAGAAGCACACGGAAGTGAAAATACGAAGATTAAGAACAAGATAATAAAGATGGACAAAATTCAAGAGAAAGAATTCTCAAACTTAGAAGTTAATTGCTAAGATCCTAATTGATTGTATTAGGCAAAATTGGAGGATTAGGGCTAAACATGTTTACTAGCAGATTTAATTTAAAAACTTAGACGAAAAGTTATTTAGACCCTTAAGCGAAGAATTAATTTTATCTCTTAGAAAAATCATTCTTGTAAGGTTGTTAGAGAAATTCCATGTAGCCAATACACAAAGATGTAACAACACATATCCAATGAAATTCCACAAAATAGGATCTAGGAAGAGATAGTGTACACAAACCTTACCATTACCTCGTGGAGTTAGATAAGCTATTTCCAAAAGGCCTTCGGCTCAAGTGCATCAAACTCAAATAAAAGACGAAGACGTCCCAATAATATTTCTCCCTCCATTTAAAAATGAATGACCTAGTTTGACTTGGCACGAAGTTTAAGTGAATAAAGAAGACTTTTCAATCTTGTGGTCCTAAATTAAAGTCATGTCAAATGTACCAAAATGCCCTTGAATCTTGTAGTTTTAAACATGCCACATGGAAAGTTGAATTTAAAGTTTTGCCAAAAAAGGAAATGGGTCATTCTTTTTGAAACAGACCAAAAAAGGAAATGGGTCATTCTTTTTTAAAACAGAGGGAGTAATAGGTGTTCTATCTTCAACCAACAAAAGAACTCTCGTATATATAGGGAGTAAGTCATTTACCCCCTTTTCTAGCCTCCATTGGTATTGAATTGTACTCTGCATTGGACGACAAGTCTTTTTATTGAAAGAATAAGTAGAAAACTTTCTAGGAAGCTTTAAACTATGAAAGAATGTAAAAACTTCCTAAAAAAGTAAAGACTTTGACTAGGAAAAGAAGTAAAATTGATGTCAGACTTCTTCCAAAAATTACCTAACAAAATAAGGAAAGAAAGTGACACTTTTTGACTCCAAAATACATGCCTAAGGAGGCATTTTCTTCAACTCCTTTTGGCGTGACGGGGTTCCATGTGGGCCCAATCCTCCTCTTGGACTTGGACCATGAAATGTGTGTAGCTCTTAGCTATCTCTTTGCTATAATTCTTGGGCTCTTCTTCTACAATAAGCCTCTTCTTGATCTTCATTGAAGCCCATCAACCTTGGCTTGCATCTCCTTAGTTTGAGACCTTGAGAATGGTCTTCATGGTATTTCTATAGCTTAGCGGTTTTCCATTGAACTATCACTTATTCTTTGCTAGTGATCTTGAAATATAATATGTAAAGGTTCATTTGATCTTATTTGGGACTTCAGGGTCATCAAATGAAACTAAGATTTTTCTCGAGGGAATGAAATCTTCTGTCTTGTTTCTCCTCTAAATCTGTTCTTGTAATTATGAGATAAAGCCCTTCTGGTTTATTTTTTTGGGAATAGGAAAGGGCGTATATGATGCTTAGTATGAACGATGATGGGATTGATTATGGGAGTTGGGATACTGGGAGCTATGGCCATGGCGAGGATGATGAAGAAGATTTTGATGATCCAAGTGAAGAAGATGATGGTAGTAATGTGGATGAGGATGATGAAGATGCATTTGATGTTCATGCTCATGATGAAGCTAGTGAGGATGAGAATCAAGGTGTTGAGTTAGATCCATCAGCTTTTTCTAGTGATGAGGCCTATGCAAGAGCACTACAAGATGCTGAAGAGAGAGAAATGGCAGCTAGATTGTTGGCCCTTGCCGGGATAAATGAAAGTAAGTCCTTGTTGAAACTTACTTTTACTGTTGGTTTTGGCCTTTTTTCTTCTTTTATCATGTAAACTATTGACAAATCTATGATATTTAGTGTATGTTGGACAAACACAAGATGAAGAGGATCGTGGTATTAATTCCCAGGTAATGATATGTTTAGCATTCTAATGAAGTTGGCTTAAATGGTATTGCTTCTGAAGAGCAAATTGATATGATCATTCATATGCATTATTTAATCAGTTTTTTCATAGTCTAGCATGGATCTTACATCTTGTGCTCTCTGCGCTTCTCTCTACATAAAATTCATAATCTCAACATTGATAAGTTTTGAGGTTGGATAATATGATTAAATTCAAATAATCTTCATCTTGATCAATTGCATCCACCTACTCCCATGCTGTCCCATGGAAGGAACAACCGCATGCGGAATTTGTTTATAACAGTTTCTGATATTAGTATGATAAGAATTTTTTGGAAGTTAAGAAATGTGGTAAATACAGAATCTGAACCTACGCATGGGCACACATACATGTAGTTTTTTAGATTCCTAGTACAGAAATGAGATGTGCCTTTGCTGTTGTTGAGGCCTTGAAGGATGTCGGTTATCATGACATGCAGACGTGGGGCTTAAAAATGATATCTGCCAAGGGGTATTTGAGAAACAACTGACATTTTCTTATGCTTTCTACTCTCTGTCCTTGAGAATAGAACTTGGATTGGTGAAAATATGGTGGATTGTGCATAGAAGACCACTATCTTAAAAGTATCATTATGTATACTTAACAGCATCCATATGTGTACATGAAAGTACTTTTTTTTATCAAAACATTAGGTGTACTACAGTAGTTTTATATTAGTAGTCTAGATATTACCAGTACAACCAGTGATAATTACCATTGTCTTCCCTTAAAGCCCATTAAGTCCTATCCCTCCTTTGGACCGTATACCAACCCTGTTGCATAGTAAATATTTTGTTACTCAACGCATATTAGTAAGGGCATATTGCTGAAACCAGAGGATTTCTGCTCGAAGAAGCATAAGTTAAGCCTGTTTCCAAGAAAGAAAACAAAACATCCATTTGGAAATTTTAGAATCTTCGTTTCCCTAAATTTCTTTGGGATGCACTAATAACCACCAAATTGTAAGTGTTTTTCCTTTAAATGAATCAATTTAAATAGTTTGTGGCTGCAGTGAAGACTAGATTAAGAGCTTATTACTTCTGATGAAACTTCCATAGGGGAGCCAGCTTGCTCTTACAATAAACAAGTTGAAATGCATTTGTGACAACATTTTCCTGAATAGGTATGGATCTAAATTGAGTAATTTGAAGATAAAAAGTATTAGAAGATGGAGAGGGACAATGAAGAGATGATGTGAAGAAATAACTGAATATGAAAGTCTTCGATTTTGTAGATTCGATATTCAAACATATCTTATATTACCAAGAGGAACTAACCTAACCAAATCTAATATTTCAACACTTTAATACAGTAATGCACATTCTAATAAAACCCTTCAAACATAAGGTGACAAAATCAATTTGAGTTTCCTTATTTTGAAAATATTGGAAAGTAAATATTCTTTAAACAACTCGCCAGTGCTTCACTGGAGAAGTTCTGATCTCCACAGTTACTCCAGGAAAGTTATAATAGTAACTGCCAGAGGATGCCGCAGCTCCAAAAAAATCTTGGAAAGAGGTTGTGCCCTTGGGTCGACATAACAATCATCGGAGATAAATGTAGTGTTGTCCTAACAATCACGGGATATAAGAGTGGTTCATAATCAAGGTCTTAGGAAGAGACAAGAATAGTAACATTACACGGAGAAGCAAACTGTTCTGAATAAGCAAGCGGCATAGGACAGTTAATGGTAAGTGAAAAAGCTACCTGTGTCTCTACTTATGGTTGTAGAAACCTGATACCACCACCATCACCATCACCACCACCACCAACATAACCAGTATAGTACCACAAGGGTCTAGGGAGGTTAGGATACAAACCCTACCTTATCTTTGTAAGATAGAGAAGTTGTTTTTGAAAGATCCTCTGCCCTAAAGGAAAGTAATTGATAAGATTGACAAAAAGAGATAGCAAAGTATCAAGATACAAACAAATGCAACAATTAGCAATACACATTCTTTTTTTGAAACTGGTAACTTTAACAACTAGCAATACACATTGAAGAATAAGAAACTATGCAATAACTAAATTATACTCTACTAAAAGGGTAAGTGGAGAGAAGGCTAGCCTAGCTCACTCTCTCTTCCTAACAGAACGGGACAACACACAACTACCTATTAACCATCTACCCTAATCCTTGACCTTCATATCTTCTTATCTAAGGTCATGTCCTTAGTCAACTGAAGATGTGTCATGTCCTGTTTGGTCACCTTCCTTAGTTCTTATTCGGCCTACCTCTACGTCTCCTAACATCAGCTACCGCCAACCCCTTGCACCTTTTAACTGCTCATCCCTGCACCTCTTCACATGTCCAAACCACCTCAGCCTCGCTTTCCTGCACCTTGTCTACCATTAATGCCACTCCAACCATGACCCATATGACTTTGTTGCTTATCGTATCTCTTAGAGTCACATATCCATACGAGTATCCTCATCTCTGCTACCTTTGTATTTCGAATGTGGGCATTCTTGTCTTACCAACAATCTGCCCCCACACAATAATGTTGGTCGAACCACTGCTTTGTAGAACTTACTTTTAAGCCTTGGCAACAGATTCTTGTTGTATTCTCTTCTTTTATTATATAGGAGGGAGTTCGCAGCAAGCAGGCACCTCTCCGTAGACGTGTCTGCTTGAGCTGCTTGCTTCCTCTTATACATTATGCGGGACCCACAAAAATATTTCGTGGGTTTTTTTATTAATCTTTTTAAAGAAACTGCTTGCTTCACTTAGGATTGTACAATATTGCCCCTAATAAATAATTTTCTAGTAGCTTCAACTATTGATTTCAAAATGTTTTTCTCAATAACTTCAACTGTGATTTTACTATATCGCCCTGATTAGTTATTTTGAGTTAAGTAAATACTAAAATTAAGATAAAACAAATTTCTCTTTAAACTTGACAAATAAAATTAAATAACTATTTTAGTATTGTCCCCTGATTATATTTGTGCAAAAAAGGAAGTATTACAAATGTATATATAAAAATTTAAAATAACTAATTATTAAATTTAAATTTAAACAATATTAATAATATTTATTGGATATTAATGTTATGTTTAATGAAAAAATTTACTAGCGTTTAATTATATCATTAAAAAATAAATTAACGAATAACTATTAGGCCTGTGCATTGCATGGATTTTTGTATCTTTTATTATATAAGAGAGAGTGGGGCAGCAAGCAGGCACGTCTCTGTCGACGTGCCTGCTTGAGAACCTGCTTCCTCTTATACAATAAGCGGGGCCCATAAAAATATTTCGTGAATTTTTTTATTGTTATTTTCAAAGCAGTTGTTTGCTTCAAATATGATTTTACAATATTACCCCTAATAAATAATTTTTCAATTGTTTCAATTATGATTTCATAATAATTTTCTCAGTTTCTTCAACTGTTTTAATCGAGTTTTTAAAGCGGTTGCTTAGTGATTTTACAATATTACCCCTAACAAATTAATTTTCACAATTGAGGGGCCCATAAAAATATTTCAGAGATTTTTTAATTTAGTCTATTTAAAGCAGCTACTTAGTGATTTTACAATATTGTCAATGAAATAGGGTAAAAGTAATAATTTATTTTAGAGTAAATTTTAAATCATTTGATCATTAAACTAAAAATTGATCAGTATTAATAATATCTATCAGATATTTATTTTACATCTAATAAAATGATTAAATAACATTAAATTATATCATTAAAAATAACTTTATGAATAATTATTGGGCCCATGCATTGCACGGGATTTTGCAACTGGTTCTTTCTCTTATATTATAAGTGAGAGTTTGGCAGCTAAGCAGGCACCTCTCTGTCGACGTGCCTGCTTGACCTGTCTGCTTCTTCTTATACATCATGCGGGTCCATAAAAATATTTCGTGTATTTTTTATTTAATCTTTTTAAAACAACTGTTTACTTCTACTATGGTTTTACAATATTACCCCTAATAAATAATTTCCCCAGCGACTTCAATTATGATTTCGCTAGATCACCCCGATCAATTATTTTAAGTTAGGTAAATACTGAAATTCGGATAAAATAAATTTCTCTTTAAACTGGACAAATAAAATTAAATAACTATTTTAATATCTTCCCCTGATTATATTTGTGTCAAATAGGAAGTACTACAATCATTAAATTTAGAATTTTATTAATATTAATAATATATTTATTGGATATTAATTTTACACTTAATGAGAAAATTTAATAGCATTTAATTATATCATTAAAATATAAATTTGTGAATAACTGTTGGGCCCGTGTATGGCACGGGATTTTCGTAAGTAGTTTAATAATAAGAGAGAGTGTGTGCTGAAGCAGGCACCTCTTCGTTGACGTGCCTGCTTTAGCTGCCTGCTCCTTCTTCTTTATTATGTGGGAGTTGACAAAAATATTTCGGGGACTTTTTAATTGAATCTTTTTAAAGTAGCTGCTTAGTGATTTTACAATATTACCTTAACAATTAATTTTCACAATTGAAGGGTCCATAAAAATACTTCGGAGATTTTTTAATTTAATTCATTTAAAGCAGTTGCTTAGTGATTTTACGATATTGGCCCTCATAAATAATTTCCCTAGCTACTTCAACTGTTCGGTTATTTTAAATTAGTGGAACCTACATAAATATTTTGGGGATTTCTTAATTTAATCTTTTCAAAGCAACTGCTTAGTGATTTTACAATATTACCCCTACAACTAATTTTCACAATTGAAGGGTCCATAAAAATATTTTGACGATTTTTTAATTTAGTCTATGTAAACCAACTGCTTAGTAAAAATTTAAAATTATTTAACCATTGAACTAAAAATTCATCAATATTAATAATATTTATTGGATATTTATTTTACAGCTAATAAAATGATTAAGCAACATTTAATTATATCATTAAAAATAACTTTATGAATAACTATTGAGCCCGTGCATTGCACGGGATTTTGTAACTAGTAGCGTACTAAATGCGAGCCTCTATTTCACCCACATAACTCTAATACGATGTGCGGCATCATTGTCAATCGGCCCGTCTTCTTGAATTATGAACCCCAGATAAGTAAGCTTCCTCTCAAGTATGAGTTGATCCTTGATCTTTACTTCCACCTCTGACTCCTGCGTATGTGTTATGTCACCAAATGTAGAAACTTGATACCATGTGAGGAAATAGGAGAAGGACAGAGAATGGACATCAACTGATGCTACTTTCTATTTATATGAGGTAAAATCAGTTTAATATCAACTCTAACATCGTAACATTCTGATGCAATTATACTTATTATAATAAAAGCAGCTACTAAAAAAGGTTGTACGAAGCAACGACAAAAAGAAGAATAAAAACAAAGCCACATCCACTTCTGAAAAATATAATAGTGCAGGTCATTGGAAACTGAACCCTTGATTATGTGGGTGCATTTTCATCACGTCATTGTACCCGATCAAGTTCCACCCTACTCGTCTCTTTTTCCTTGGGGACTTTGAATTATTTTCAGGAACAAGGCACACAATTACGTAATAAAGTCAGGTGCTCTTTAATCCCCAATAGAGGAAAAGCACTAAGTGAATTTTTCCCATCTATTCAAGCCTTGCAAACAGATTTTTGTGGCACCTTTTCTATCATTTAAAAATAGGTTTCATATTGGATAAAATTGTAAATTTACTATTTTCCTAATATTATTTAGGAATAGACTTTTAATTATCCCCCTAATATTTAGAACTTCAAAACTAATTAAATTAAGAGTTTTTTTTCCCTTTCATGAGTCGGTGTCCCTTTTTAGTAACTTTCAGGGAAATAGTTTTCAATGCAAAATCTTACGGGAGTCTTTCATGACAAGTTATGAACTTATGATATAAATTTAGAAGGATCACTTGCCTTAACTCACGATATACGACGACTAATTAAGACAACCCCAAAATAAAAAGGTAATGATTATAGTTAAATTACAAATTTAAATAAGAAAAAGATCCATCTAAACTATTTGATGTCCAAAATATTAAGATTTTCTATCTTGTTCAAGTAGGGAACTATCTAATAGTATGGTATTTCTAATTTTAATTCATCTCTTTAAAACTATATTTGAATATAAATATTTGTTATTAGATATATCTTATGAGGGGATTAAGCGTAGAATATTCATTGTATAGGAGGTGTAAATATTTGATTTTAAAGTATGAGGGGCATATATCTGAAATGAAGTCATATTTACTGAGTTTGTTTAGTATAATTTACTCTATTTATTATATTTTAATTACTTTTCTACTCAAATAATTCTTTATTTTGGATGACTTTTTGGCCTTTCAGTCAAATTTTACTTCAACGACACACATGTACAATTGAATAAGTATTAGAACAAACTGAAGGAAGAACCACTGAAGTGGATCGAAAATCTTTAAACATGTTTTGTTTTTGTTTTTAGTAATACCCAAACATGATTCATTTTTACCAGTTTGGAGCTTTAAATTTGTTTGGTATTTTTAACATTATACAGCAACCACATTTTGAAGTATTATTTATGTCTTTTTAAAGATTTTGTTCTCATCAGTATGAGGAACACACACGAACATTAGACTTGTATATATAAATGTGTATTAATAGTTAGGGATGTTAACTGCCATAGGATAGGGTTCATTTTGGGCTGACAAGTGTCGAGGATCTTTGGCGTAAGTCAATTTGCCTTGGTAGTCTTTGTAGTGTTGCCTAAGAACCCTCAGGGAATGGCCTGGTGGTAATAGACTTGAGCCTTGGGGTTTGCTCCCTTTCAAGGTCTCAAGATTGAAATCCACTGGGTGCAAACAATTACTGAGGGCCATCGGACTGGGTAAAACCTGAATTAACCGTGGTGCACTTG
>JAABOM020000049.1:2026097-2037476 GCA_011800125.2 Solanum clarkiae
ATATATAATCCTTAATCATTCTAAGTTTATGATATGTTTCGAGGTCCATCAAGCTTCTCCATATCCAAAGGTAGTCCTTATACTCTCAACTTCTGATGATACTTCTCTGTCTCTTCTATGATACTTGCTTGCTCTCTAATAATGCATAATTAAAATAGGGTTTCCTATGGGTATGACCAAACCCTTAAAGGTTGCCTATGTATCCCCAAATAGGAATTATGTCCATACGTAGTTCAGCGGTAAAAAAATAATAATATGCAATGCAATGACTGAGCCTAACTCAGGCTGCCTACATACCCAAGTGGAACCAGGTCAAAACATAGTTCAAGTACAAAGGGGAAAACAAAAATGTGTAATGCAATGATCGAGCATGACTCAGGCTACCTACATATCTAAGTGGAATCAGGTCAAAACATAGTTCAAGTACAAAGGGAAAAAAAGATGTAATGCAATGACCAAGCCTGAGTCAAGCTTCCTACGTATCCAAATAGAATCAAGTTAAAACGTAGTTCAAGTACAAAGGAGAAAATAAAAACATGTAATGCAATAACCAAATCTAACTCAGGCTTCCTACGTATCCAAACAAAATTAAGTCAAAACATAGTTCAAGTACAATAGAAAAGAAAAACATGAAGAGCCCGAAAATCTGACAAAGATTGCCTACGTATCTCACCAAGGGAAGTTATATCAGCATAGCTCTAAATAATGAGTTTGAATTTTGTAGGGATACCGAACCCGATATGGGTTGCCTACGTACCCCACCATGGGAAGTCAGGTCGAGACGTAGTTCTGTTACATTATAAAATTACAAAAATAAACTAGTCTTGGTATCTTCAGATGTAGTACTGCTTATTAGCATCTGAATTGATTGACTTGGTGCTCACTGTGCCGTCCATTTTTGCTAAGATCACTGCTCCTCCAAAAAGTACTTTATGAACTATGTAGGGACCCTGCCAGTTCGGTGTGAATTTTCCTTTAGCTTCTCCTTGGTAGGGAAATATCTTCTTCAACACTAACTCTCTCGGCGTGAATTGTTGAGGCCTAACCCTTTTGTTGAAAGCCTTGGCCATTCAATTTTAATATAGCTGACTGTGACAAACTGCATCCATTCTTATCTTGTAAATGAGCATCAACTTAATTCAATTTGGCTCTGAATCTATTTTGCATTATCTAAACCAACTTCTTGGATAATCCTTAAAGATGGTATCTCCACCTGAGCAGGCTTACTATTTCTGAACCATAAACCAGCATATAAGGAGTTGCCTCAGTGGATGTCCTGATCGTTGTGTGGTAGCCGAGCAAAGCATATGGTAGCTTCTCATGTCGTTGCTTGTGACTATCTATCATTTTCCTCAAAATCTTCTTCATATTCTTGTTTGCAGCCTCAACTGCTCCATTCATCTATAGCTGATAGGTTGTGGAGTTTCGATAAGCGATCTTAAACCTTTGACAAATCTCTTGCATAAGATCACTATTAATATTCCCTGCATTGTCTGTGATGATTGATTATTCTGGAACTACAAACCAACAAACTATATTGTTGTAAACATAATCTACTACTACATTCTTAATCACCTCCTTGTATGTCGAAGCTTCAACCCATTTTGTGAAATAATTGATAGCTACCAAGATAAAATGATGTCCATTTGATGTGGCGGGCTCTATGGGTCCAATCACATCCATGCTCCAAGCGGCAAATGGCCAAAGAGAACCTATCACATTGAGCTTGTTTGGTGGGACTTGTATAAAATATTCATACACTTGGAATTGATGGCATTTTTGTATGTATCGAATGCTACCTCTCTCCATCGTCATCCAAAAATATTCAGTTCTTAAAATCTTCTTTGCTACAGTGAACCCATTCATGTGACATCTACATGTTTCTGCATGTATCTCTTATAAAAGTCTTGTCGCTTTGGTGGTGTTGACACATCTCAACAATCCTAAATTTGGAGTCCTTTTATATAGGATTTCTCCGTTAAGAAAGAAATGATTGGCTATTCTTCTCAAAGTTTGTTTTTGCTTGCTGGTGCCATTTTCAGGGTACTCTTGGCTTCTATATATCTCTTGATGTCGTAGTACCATGATTTTCCATCTAATTCCTCATCTACATGAAAAAAATATGCATGTTGGTCGTGTATTTCTACCCAACAGGATCAATGTAATTCTTGTCTAGATGCTGAATCATTGAGGACAACGTTGCTAAACCATCAGCAAACTCATTTTGAGTTCAATAGACATGCTTGAATTCAATCGTTGCGAATCTCCTACTCAACTCCTTTATGTTATGCAAGTAAGGAAGGATCTTAACATCTTTTGTAGTCCATTCTCCTCGACCTTGATGAATCAACAAATTGAAGTCCCCTATCACCAAGTTCTCGTTGATATTCATGTCTACAGCTATCCTGAGTCCCAGAATACAAGCTTCATATTCCGCCATGTTATTTGTACCATCAAATCTGATCTTGGCTGAAATTGGGTAATATTAACCTGTCTCTGAAATTAAGACTGCTCTTCTTCCGATGCATTTGGAATTTGATGCTCCATCAAAGAACATTCTCTACCTATCGTATGATTCTGATATGTCTTCTCCCACGAACAACATCTCTTCATCATGGAATTATGTTTTGAGCGGCTTGTAATCTTGATCAACTAGATTTTCTGCAAGGTGGTCAGCCAAGGCTTGTTCTTTGATGGCTTTTTGTGGCACATGCATAATATCAAACTCACTCAATAAAATCTGTCATTTGCCAATTTACTTGTAGCCATCGGCTTTTGAAAGATGTACTTAAGTGTATCCATTCTTGAGATTGAGTACGTGGTGTATGCAGATAGATAGTGCCTAAATGTTTGTGTGATCCAAGTCAAAGCGTAACCGGTTCATTCCAACAAGATGTATCTTGCCTCGTATGGGGAGAACTTCTTACTTAATTAGTAAATGGCTTGTTCTCTTCTACCTGTCTCATCATATTGTCCTAACACACATCCAAATGCACCACCCATTATACATAATTATAGTAGCAAAGGCCTTCCAGGCACAGGCGGGACCAATACTGGCGAGTTGGACAAATATTCCTTGATTTTTTCAAAATCCTTTTGACATTCTTCTGTCCAGTTTGTGGTAGCAACTTTCTCTAGTAGCTTGAATATGAGTTCGCATATTATTGTGGACTAAGCGATGAACCGACTGATGTAGTTGAGTCTCTCCAAGATGCTCATCATGTCCTTCTTCGTCCTAGGAGGAGGTAGTTCTTGGATTTCTTTGAACTTTGACGGATCCAATTCTATTTTGACTAGTAATGAATCCTAGCAGTTTTCCCGTGGGTATTCCAAATGCACACTTTACTGGATTCAATTTTATGTCATATCTCCGCAATCTTTCAATGAGTTTTTGTAAGTTATCCAAATGGTCTTAACTCTTCTTGGATTTGATAATGACATCATCCACATATACTTTAATTTCCTTATAGATCATGTTGTGTAAAAAAGTATTCATGGCCCTCATATAGGTTGCTCCAATATTTGTTAGACCAAATGACATCACCCTATAGCAATATACCCCCCATGGCGTGACAAATGTCATCTTCTTTACATCATCTTCATCCATCGAGATCTTGTGATATCCTGCAAAACAATTCATGAACGATTGCAATTCATGTTTTGCACAATTATCAATGAGTATGTGAATATTTGGAAGAGGAAAATCATTTTAAGACTGGCTCGATTGAGATCTTGATAGTCCAAACATATTCTGATTTTCCCATCGTTCTTTGGCACTGGAACAATGTTGGTCAACCAATGGGGTAATTTGTAAGCTTACAATATTCACTTCAATTTGCTTTGTTACTTCCTATTCAATCCTCAGACTCAAATCAGGCTTGAACTTTCTTGTCTTTTGTTTGACGGGTGGGAAATTGGGATCAGTTGTGCGAGACGATATTGGAGCTCAATCCTGGCATGTCATCATAAAACCAAGCAAATACATCAACATATTGCTTAAGTAATCGTATCAACTCCTACTTTTATTTTGCTCTCGAAATGTATGTTGGCTCGTGTTATTCCTTTGTGACTTCTTTGTCTCCTAAGATGACAACCTCTGTTTCTTCCATGTCAGGTTTCTTCTAACATTCAAGCTACTCGATCTCATGTGGTAGATTTTCTGGCATCATGCTTTCATCATATTCTTCATGATCTAGCATATTGATTATGCTTTACTGATGAATTTGTTACATGTCATAACCGTTGAACTAGGATTTTTATTAATACGAGTGCTGAAAAGCATAAACGGTAAGTAAAAATAAATAAAGAAAGAGATAAATAAATACTTTAAAATAATGAGAGAATTTTAGGACAATATGACTTTTATTCAGAAGCATTCTAGCTTTTCAAAAGAGTCAAGCGACAAAAAGGATCAATAGCTTCGATTTTAAAAACTACTACTTTCCACACTACCAAGATTCTCGTTGAAATAGAGATAGGCTGATGGTCTAGTTCTGCAATGCTTCTCCAAGATTGGCATCACGAATGGTCACTTTGCTGAGATCTATCTCTTTTTCTTCTCGATCATAGCCACGAACAAATTTCTTATTCCTTCCATGATGTTATCTTTAACTGCTGGACCTAGGATTGGAGCTTGTTGTGGTACAAGTGTCATCTTGCTTGACCTTACATTGTAGACTCTTCCTAATGTAGGAAAATATCCAAGTCTTATGGTACCTTTCTTATGCTTCAACTAGATTGGTTCGACTATGCCATTACCTTTGGGTCCAATTCCTATCTCAGGTTGATATCCATACTTCAACATCTCTTAGGCAATCATCTTTGCCGTGCTTGACAAATTTACATCATCCCACACTACTTTTTCATCAACTTTTACAGTTTACATAATTTACAAAATATGAAAACTGACTCCATCTAACTCTCTAGTGACCGAAATAGAATCAACAGAACATATTGGGTGACTATGCTCCCCATGGATGGTAACTTCTGTGCGACCCCACTCAAACTTTACACACTGGTGAAGAGTTAATAGCAGGACTCTCACCATGTCGATCCATGGTCTTCCTAGCTACAGGTTATAGTTATACCACACATCTATTACTTGAAATAAAATGGGGAATTCAGTTGGCCCCACTTGCAATGTGAGATAGATTTCTCCAACAATGCTTCTTTACACCCCATCAAAAGCTCTAACTTTCATAGAACTCTCTCTTTTATCTCCCATGTTCACCCAAAAATCCTTTTGTGAAAGGGTGGATGTTGCATCTAGAACCACCATCAATTCAAACTCGAGTCACAATCTTATCACAACATTTGACTGCAATATGAAGTGCTTTGTTATGTCCAGCTCCTTTTGCCGGTAGTTCATCATCGTAGAAGGATATCTTATTAGTTTCCACGACTCATCCAATAGTTAAAGATAGAGTTTCACTTGTGGTTTCTTTTGAAATGCGAACCCCACTTAATACTTCCATCAAAGCATTCCCATGTGTTTCAGAAATAAACTCTAGCGGTTTCTTTTGGAATGCGAACCCCACTTAATACTTCCATCAAAGCATTCCTATGTGTTTCAGAACTCATGAGTAACGACAAAATGGATATGTGGGTTGGTGTTTTCTTTAACTATTCTTCGACTGAATAGCCCTTGGATTGCATCTTTTTCTAGAATTCAGCAGCTTTAGCATCGGTGATATTTCTCTTCAGATTCTGTTCCTTCCCAACAACTCTTCGATTAGGATCTTCAGGAGCAAAACATCTTCCAAGCCTAGTCATTCCTTGAGCTGTAGTAGTATCAATCGTCTTACCCTTAGCTTCCATTTGGTAATCCCATGGGACAACTCTGGTGTCATATTCAGACTTCTCGGTGATCAAAGTGGTCATCACAGCTCTTGGCAAGTAGGTTTGATAGTCAAAGGTTCTTTTAATTGAACTATGATAATAGGTTGTGCCGGAGACATAGTAGCAACTTCTTTTTCATTCCAACTAGGAAAGATGGTTCCTTCCAAGTTATATTCCCCTTTTAGGGTGACCAATTTTACTTCTCGTGATTCAGTAAAGGGTTGTTGTTCACATTTGGAGGTACTGGAGTACATCTTATCATACCCCTCTTAATAGAGATTCTATCTGATTATTCAACCTGTAACAGTCCTCTGTATCATGTCCTTAGATTCCTGAGTGGTAAGCGCATCGCTTGTTCCTATCAAAGTTACGAGGAATTGTATCAGGGAGTTTTCCTTCAACTGGATGCAACACCCCTCCTGCCCTCAGTCTTTTAAATAATTGGGCATAAGGTTTGGCAATGGGTGTGTAGGTGCTAGTGTGTCTTGTTTCAAGATTCAGATGTGGCCTTGGTGTAATGCTGGTCTATTTTGGTGGATTACTGCTCGGACAAGGACATATGGTCTTGGTGGATTTTGGTGTGCTAGTGATGGGGTGGATTACAGTATGGTTGGGTACCATATACTGGGTATGAGATGTATGGAGCCTATGCAACAATTTGAGGATTGTTGGGGTATAAGTGAGATAGACCTCCATGGTGGTAGGTGACAGTCGAGACATCCTCCTTTTTCTTCTTGGTCGATCCTGATTGTATGGCCTCACTTGCAGCTTGCAATACAGACATGGACTAAATCTTCCTAGATTGGATGCCTTCTTCTATAAAGTCTCCCATTTTGACCAATTCGACAAACTTCTGGCTTATCATCGACATCATCTTGCCAATTAGATGCCTTCTTGAGCTCGAATAAAGTACTTGGAGAGCTCACTCTCATCCAATTTGGTTGAACCCTAGCACCCTCAGTTCTCCAATGTCTTGCATATTCTTAGAAGTCCTCAGATGTTTTCTTTTGTGTATTGACTAACAAAAACCTATCTGGAGTGATTTCGGTGTTTAATTTGAAGCAAGTCATGAAATCCTCAGCCATTTCTTGCCAATCACGTCATTTGAGAGGATCTTGACATGTATACCAAGTCAAGGCTTCTATAGACAGACTTCGAATGAATAACTTCATCCTTAGCTTCTCATTTCTCCCCACACCTACTAACTTATCATAATATTCCCTTAAGTGCGCATAAGGGTTACCTTTCCTATCAAATAGTTCAAACTTCAGTGGCTTGTACCCTACTGGTGTATCGACGTTAGGATGAATGCAGAAATCATCATAATCTACGTTCTCGGGTCCCTAGTGACTTGCAAACTTTTTAACGCCTTCCTTAGACCATGAAGTGGGCGCTTTTTGACTCACTTCTTTCAAGCAAGCAACTTTATCCATTTTCACATATTGATCGACCTTGTATGGGACTCTAACCATAGCTGGGGTCATGAAATTAGGGGCTTCAACACCATATACAGGTGGCATATGTGGCTCATAAGGAGCGACAATGTGTGCCCTGAGTATCTGTTGCATCACAGGATAGGCGGGCACCATGTGATCTTGAGTAGGATGGTTAGAAGCAGTTCTGACTATTGATGAAGCAGCTAGTGGTCCTTGGCCATGAATTGGAGCATGTTTGGTTTGGTTAAGCAGTTTTAGTGAGTTAGTGGAAGGCTGGTCAGTATTTGGAAAATAGACAGGTATTTTAAAAGTTGAGAAGGTAGTAACCGAAAGCATCGTACTTGACACAATTCCTCACTTAATCCAGAAGCATAAACTATTACTTTAGCATTTTGTATCAAAACACATCCCAAACCAATTCGTGAGGCATCACAATACACAACAAACCCTTCCAACCCTTCTGGTAGAGACAAGATAGGAGCAGAGAAAAGCTAATTTTTCAAAGTTTGGAAACTCTTTTCACACTCATTAGTCCACACATATTTAGCCTTCTTTTGAGTCAACCTAGTCATAGGAGAAGCAATAGAAGACAACCCATTCATAAACCTTTGGTAATGACCCGCTAAGACCAAGAAGCTTCTAATATCTGATGGAGTCAAAGGTTTAGTCATATTTCTAATCACTTTCGTCTTCTTAGAATCAACCTTTATACCATCACCAACACTACATGACCTAGAAAGGCAAACTCTTTCAACCAAAACTCACATTTCTCATATTTGGCATACAACTTCTCCTCCCTCAATATTTGTAGTACCACCCTCAGGTGAGTCACATGCTCCTCCTCACTATAGGAATAGATCAACATATCATTACTAAATACCACCACAAACAAATCAAGGTAGGATTTGAAGACCCTATTCATAAAATCCATGAAGATAGCCAGTGCATTGGTCAACCCAAAAGACATAACTACAAATTCATAGTGCCCATACCCAGTCTGGAAGGCCATCTTAGGAATGTCACACTCCCTTACCTTCACTTGGTGAAACCCGGACCTAACATCAATCTTAGAGAAGTGACTAGCCCCTTGAAGTTTGTCAAATAGATCATCAATCCTTGGTAAAGGGTACTTATTCTTGATGATGACTCTATTAAGTTGTCGGTAATCAATGCACATTCTAAGGGACCCATCCTTCTTTTTCACAAATAGCATCGGTGCACCCCAAGGTAATTGGCTAGGCCTAACAAAACCCTTCTCCAACAAATCCCTCAATTTCTCCTTCAAATCCTTTAACTCCGCCAGGGCTATATGGTAAGGGGGAATAGAAATGGTTTGAGTATCGAGAAGGAGGTCTATTACTAAATTCTATCTCCCTTTCAGGAGAAACACCGAGAAGAACCAGAACTGACTCTATAGGAGGGACCTTGGACTCAACATCCCTAACCCTCACAAGGTGATAGAGACACCCCTTAGAAATCAACTTATGGGCTTTAATGCAAGAAATGACTCTACCCTTGACCACCAAATCATGACTTTCCCACTAAAGATCGAGTTCATTTGGGAATTGAAATTTGACCCTATGGGCTCTACAATCAATAGAAGCATAGTATGCATGCAACCAATCCATCCTAAGAATGACATCAAAATCCACCATATTAACCTCAACAAAATCACAAGGCAACATTTTATACAAAATGCAAATGGAAAACCTTTTATAGACTCTTCCAGCAACAAAAGATGCACCAACGAGAGTAGACACTTCATATGGCTCACACAGCAATTCGGGTTCAACATGAAATTTTTTTGCAACAAAAGGAGTAACAAAAGAAAGAGTGACACCTTTCTCTATCAATGCACACACATCAAAATCAAAGACTTTTAACATAGCAGTGATGAATTGTGCACCTCATCTACCCCTTGTCTCCCTTGGAGAGCATAGAACCAATTGTGCTTTCGAGCACCACCTTGTTGACCTCCCCTTCCCAAAGGAACTGCATATGTACCCCGGCCTTATGGACGGCCATCTCTCCCCTTGTTCCAGTTACGAGGGCAGTCCATCGCCTTACACGCCACTTCCCCACAACTATAACAAGCATTAGTATCCCTCAAGCATGGCAACTATGACCCTTACCACATTTTGGACACATAGCATTAGGCACCACCCCACCATCACCTTGGACCCTTGGGATGTCATTGGTAAACCTTCTATTAGGAGCATTAGAAGACCCTTTGCCTTGATGAAACTGGCCACCTTTAAGACTTTGGAATTTACCATCAAATAGGGACCTTTTAGCCTCACCACTCCTCTTTTTCTAAGCTTCTCCCCTTTCAATTATTCGGCATAAGTCATGAGGCAGGACAAGTACATGTCACTTATCAACATAGCGGCATGACACTCCTTATTAACCAAATCGGATAGCTCCAACACAAATTTGTTCATTTTAGACCTTGGGTTGGCAACCAATTGTGGAGCATATTTGGAGAGTTAGTTGAACTTGAAGGCATGTTCCCTAACACTCATAGATCCTTGCTTTAAATTCATGAACTCCATGATTTTGGCCTCCCTAAGATGAAAAGGGAAGAACCAGTTGAGAAATACCACCTTAAACTCCTCCCAAAGGATCACATTGTTGTTCCCCTTCTCCTCTTTCCATTGAGTAAATCATATTTGGGCCACCCCTTTGAGTTCGTAGGCCACCAACTCTGCTTTCTCCTCCGATCTAACACCCATGATAGGCAACACTTTGTACACCAAATCAATGACTTCTTTAGGATCCTCATCTACTTTAGACCCATGAAACTCCAATAGGTTCATCCTCATGAAATCCCTCACCCTAGATACCTGAGAAGGAGCATGAAGGGCTTGGGCCTCTTGGTTGATTTGATTAGTCACAACTTGAGCTAGAATAGCAATAGCATCCCGGAACTCTTTATGAGAAAGTTGTTCTTCGGGTGTATGAGCTTTTCTTCCTCTTGGTATAGGTATGATCTAGCATAGCAAAGAACATTCATTAGGGAAAATTCTTACCTTAGCTTCTATAGCACGATATGGATCAAGAAGAAGGGAAATATTTCCTAAAACGCCTCATAGCCTCTTACTCATAATTGTGGTGCACTTCACAACTATGAATAAGACTCTAATCTATGCAGTTTGTTAGATGCAGAGGTCCATTAATAACCTAGTTCTTTGATACCAAGTTTGTCCCGATCCGAGCCTAGGGCCTAGACGTGACACGGCGAATGGAAAATCCGAAGGGACCCTAAACAAGACTCTTAGAATATCGTTATACATAATTGGTCACGAAAGTAATTAAATAACAACAAGAGAATATAAAATAAGGGAAAAGGGGCTAAGGGAGTCTTTCATAACTTAAAAACATACAAGAGTCAAGAGAGTCAAGCTTAAAGCATCATTACATAACTTGTCCAACAACACCTCTAAACTTAGAATTGAATGGGGACCAAGACAATTCTACGGGTTCACCCTCATAATCAAAAGCATACAATAAAAGAAAGAGACTCTTTGCATAATATAAGATCAAAGGATATCATCTTCGGAGTGGAGGACTCACCAAACTTGGTTCAAAGATAGTTCTAGCCACGTGGAGGAGGAAGATGATCAAGTGGAGCTTCGGGTCCTATATGGTAATATCATATAGGCATAGAGTATGTATTAGTATGTTTGAATGTACAAAGTATGTAGGACGCAATGCAACAAGAGATTGGCAACATAAGCAAAACGCTACATATAGGCAATGGATGAGCGTAGTAACAATATGGATGCATGAATGATACTTGAAGTAAATCATGCTTATATAGAACATATTACATGTGTAAGAAGAGACTATTATAATAGAGATCAAGGCCTACCACCCCCTTTGCAAGGTGATTGAGGTACAAACCCCCCAAGATGGTTGCACGGGCCTACCAACCCCTGAGCAAGGCGATTGAGGTACAAACCCCCTAACATGGTCGCACGAGACTACCATCGCCCCGAGTGAGGCAATTGAGGTACAAACCCCCCCTAACATAGTTGTTTAGGCCTACCACCCACTGAATGAGGCGTGGTCAACTTGCAACACTAAAGATACTATTCATGGAATC
>JAABOM020000049.1:2037576-2076726 GCA_011800125.2 Solanum clarkiae
ACGAAAGATATAATAATTTATAAGAAATTAGTCAAAGAAATATAAAATTCTCAAATATATTTTATTTATTACAAGAAAATTTATTAAAGATTTAAAATGGCCCAAATAAATATTACATTACATTTAAAAAATCAAAGTAAAACCTAAGGTGGCCTAATAATTGGAATTATATATATCAAATCTTGCATAGTGAGACCATAATTCATTTTGATTAGAACGTTTTATAGAAATGATTGTCTGGATCCAAATATCTTCAAATGTTTGAAACAAATTCCTAAGAACTTGACTTATTTTAAAATCTTTTAAATAATCATTATAAAAAATAACGTCAAAAATATCAGCATTGGCATGTAAGGATTAGTCTTCACATTTAGAACAAAGTTAGTCACTATATCAACAATCACATATATAAAATATAAATTTATCCATAAATATCATAAAAAATGCAATCAAAGTAACAACAAGAACAACCAAAGGATGTTGACTCCTAATTTTGAGTCCGAGTAGTGATTCTAGTAGCTACTGGCCCAACATTTTTTGTCAAAACGAGTTCCAAAGTAGAACTCCAGCTCCCAAGGGGCACATGAAACATAAAAATAATAATAGATTAGAGGAACATAAATTCTTTAAAATAAATAAGTAAAATAAGATAAAATGAAAAAAGATTAGAGAAGAATATGTATAACCATGGTGGGGCAGAAGAATTCTATTAATTTCTTTAGAGTGTGAGCAAGCTATTCTATCTAATTTAGAAAAGGTGAACATAATCAAAATGTTACTAAAATATCCAAGTAAATAAATTATCCCAAAAGTATATTTGGTGTAAAAGAGAAAAAATAAATTGTCTACTTTCCTTTACCATGAGCATTGGTTTGTTGAAGGACGAGAGTAGTTGTGATATTCTTATATATTATTATTGCGGGGTGCTGGGATATGAGATGTTATACAAGGTGATGGGGCCCTTTGAGTCCAAGAACAAAGAAAAGAACAAGTTTTGGGCATGTTACATATCAAAGATGCTTGGGGCCACATTTCTTTTAATTAATATGATTTCATTTGTCTAGTAAAAGTTTAAAACTTTACAGGTTGGTGTCAAACAATATCATTTTGGTTATTTTGGTGGTATTATAATTTAAGAATATTACATACATAAATATTTATTATTTCAATTACTTAAACTTGCCAAGATACCACATATTTGGCCAACAAATGGTTCTGCTGGCACTACAACATATTTGAGCATCCCCTCCAAAAAAAAAATCAAAGCAAATTCCAACAGATTCAAGAGGCAAAATTACACATCGATATTAAATGATTCTACTAATGTCGAACTACACATAAGATTAAACGAGAAATAGAAAAGGGGATATTACTAACCTCATGGGGAGCAGCAAACTAGGCATCGACATTAAGTGCAAAAGTATTTTCTGAACTCGAACTTAAGTTCTGAAAGTCGAGGAAAAGAGATGAAACTGTGCTTAGAATTGCTAGAAGTGTGTTGTTGCTTGTTTCTTTTTCTAAAAGTGATTTTTTTCATCCTTCCTTGGTTTCAATCTATCCCTTTTATAGTCAATTTCAGGCTCCCAAAAGTCACAAGAAACTCTAATTTTGAATTCTTGGAAGGCTAAATCTCAACCAAGTCAAAAAAATAGATGTGGGTGGATAATTTTATTAGATTGATTTGAGAGAAAAGAGGCATCAGGCGGCGATACTAACCAGATTTTTTGGGATCTGAAAAGGTAAAGGATACGTAAGTGTATGTGCAGAGGAAAGAAGTGCAACGTGAGTGAGGAAAAAGTCTAAGGGTGGCGATGATGATGGAAAGGGAGGACAGTGCATTATGGTGAGAATATGCGAGGATATGAATTTCAAGTATTAGTGATTTGGAAAGAGAAGAGGGATAAAATGATTTCACTCTTAACAAAAGAAAGATAAAAATAATAAAATACGATAAAATAAAATTATCGTATGACTACCTTAGACTTACGATTCTTTAAATTTTTTGTTCGTGACCAGATTTTAATAGGGAAGAAATAAATTGCAATTATAGGTACAATTACTTAATTCTTTTCATTTTCCACATTAGTTTTCTACTAATGGTTGAAGAAAACAATTAAGGAAATAAATAAAAAAATATTTTAAAGCTATAATGGGGACAAAATTATAATCTTCAAAGAATTCCTGGGTCTTTGCAAAAGTTTGAAAAATTATGTTTGACAATGCTAAACACAATAATGATGGTGCCAGTACCCCACATTAAATATGTCTTACAAATATGACCTCTCTTTATCACTTTTATCTGTTCATTTGAACTTTGCATATCCGTTCAAATATGTGCATTTATTATAATATTATATTAATTATTGTATAACTTTAGCTCCTTAAAAATAATTTAGGAATAAATAATTAATACTAAAGATCAAAAGTAAGAAAAACAGTTTATTTTTGATTTATGAAACATGATAAATAAAACTAAAAATACATTTTTAAACTTACATATTCAAGTTTCGTGACAAAATAATATTCATAAAAATATTTGTTGAATCAAAATAGGAGAATTTTATTAAAATACTAGCAAAGATAATAATCATAATAATAGTAGTAGTAGTTAAAAAATTTTCGTGAAAGTCTTTATCATCTTTTTCTTGAAAAAGGGATTTAACTAATTAAATACGGTGAGCCAAAATTGGGTGTCAACAATTTGCCCTTTCTTTGTCCATAGATGAGAGTAATGAAGGCGTGGACAAATAAATATTGGCACAATCCAATTTTGCCCAACCAAAACAATCTTTTGGGCCAGAATTTGGCATTATTATGAAGTTATGGCTGAACTCTGGTTTCTGAGTTGCCTACATATTTCAGGTTTCATGAGAAATCATGCCATATGTATTTTGAGAGGGCAAAACTATAGCAAATTTTGATCGAATTCAAAATTTACCCCAGTGTCGAATTATGGTAATAGTGAATTTTCTTAGGTGATGGAGGAAAAAGAGGTTATTATGATGACTATAACCACACTCAATCTAAGGCAACTTATAATACTAGAACATGGGAATCAGGTCGGATGTAGTTCTAATGGCTAACTGGGAAAGGGATATGCTCTATAGCAATTTCTACTTGAAACCTATGATAGAGAGGGGGAAAGTATTTTGCCTAGTATTGAGTCATGGTGATACCTAGCCATGAAGTTATACAAAAAGTAGAACATGAAATTTTGAAAAATCAAGTCGAGTTGAGTTCTAAAAGTAAATCCTTGGCGTAGCTAAGGATGCTTCACATTCCACTAGCTTTCCCTAGTTTGTTGCTAAGATAGAGTTTCATGTTGTGATGTGTTGTCCTGCAAAATAGGTAAAAGGGTGAAAAACACCTGTTGTGATTCAAAATTAATTACGAATAAAAGTAATAACGTAAAGAGTATAGTGTAGATATTCAAACGATTGTTGATGTCTTTGTCTGTGGTGTGAACGCAATGTAGGCAAAATAACTTGTAATGTAGAAGCCTCTAGCTGGCGAAGCAGTTGTAATGTAACACCTTTATCTGGCGAGTCAAAAATTGCAACGCAAAGCCCTAGCTGACAGGGAAATTTTAAGGTAACGCTTGTTTCTAGAGTTGTAAAATTTGTAATGTAAAGCCTCCAACTGGCGAGGCAATTGTAATGTAACGCCTGTATCTAGCATTGCAAAACTTGTAATGTAAAGCCTCCACTTGGCGAGGTGATTGTAAAGTAACGCCTATATCTGGCGGTGTGAAGTATAAAATTTAACTACAAGTGTATGACGAGATTGCTAACATGTTTGCCCCTGATTGATGAAGCTTTAATGGTGTTGTTGTATTGTAGTCCTTGACATGTAGAGCGTTGCTTCTTTTGCTTATATACAGGCTCCAAATGGTAGAATCTTGATGATGTTCGATATGTACAGCCTCCAAGTTATGGAGTTTGAACAATGTTTGCCAAGTAAAATCTTCAATTACTTACAAAGTCTGAACGGTGCTTGCTATATACCTATCCTCTAATTGGTGGAGTCTGAATGACGTCGGCGATGTGTAGCCTTTAATCAATATGAAAATGTCTGCTATGTACATCCTCCAATTGGTGGAGCTTGGATGGTGTTTGCTATATACAGTCTTTGATTTGCAGAGTTTTGAACTTTGCTTGCTACGTGCATCCTCCAAGCGATGGAGTTTGACACAACTAGATGTAATTTCCCAATTAACAGAATTTTTTCGATGTAGTTAGGTGGCAATTTCCATTTTGTGTGGCTTATTCGATGCAGTTAGATGGTGGTCTCCAATTGGTGGAGTTATTCTTGATGAAAAGCAAATTGTCCTATTTGCCCTATGGGGGCCCCCTTTTATCTTTCGATCTGGATCTCGAGTGTACCTGTAAAGATTTAAAATGAAACCTTATTAGACAAAAAACATGTAGCATATCAAGAAAGTTAATAGGGAGAAAATATTTTGTATTATCTTTGAAATGAGTTGAATGATGCCTCCAGTCATGCCTCAAGACTTGATGTTAGCTTCCTTCATTTCATGTCTTCCCCTGCGCTCAAAGAAAAAATTTTAGTTCGGGAAGGGGTATTGACTTGTGCTGACTCACAAACTTTCGCCTCATCATCTAAAACTTTCAATACTTCTTCGATCCGCTCTCAATCTCTCATCCCGGAGCCTTGATAGTAGAACAGTAGAGAAAGATTTTGAAAAATAATAGCATGTTTATATATATATGTGTGTGTGTGTGTATGTATATTGCGTATATATAAGTATATGTATAAATATATGTATATATATAGTAGTCCTTAATCATACTAAGGTTATGACATATTTTTTAGATCCGTCGAGCTTCTGTATATGCAAATGTAGTTCTTCTAATATCCTTATCATCTTACGACACTTCTCTGACTCTTTTGGGAGATTTGTTGCTCTTCAACAATGCATAATTAGAGAAAAGTTTCCTATGGGTATGACCGAACCTTTTAAGGTTGCCTACGTATCCTCAAACCAGAATCAGGTCTGTGCGTAGTTCAAGGGTTAAAGAATGAAATATATGAAATGCAACATTCGAGCCTGACTTAAGCTGCCTATGTATCCAAGTAGAATCAGGTCAAAACGTAGTTCAATACAATGGAGAAGTGAAAAACATGAAAGAACTGAATCCGTAAAGCATTGCCTACATATCCCACCAAGGGAAGTCAAGTTGGTCGTAGTTCTAGATACATAGAAACAATGATTTTGGATTTTCTAAGGTGACCGAACCCGATATGGGTTGCCTACGTACCCTACTATGGGAAGTCAGGTCGAGACGTAGTTCTATTACATCAGAAAATGCAAAAATAAAACCAGTCTTGATATCTTCAGATGTAGTATTTCTTGATGGCATTTGAATAGATTGGCTTAGTGTTCACTGTGTCATCCATTTCCACTAAGATCACTGCTCCTCTAGAGAGTACTCTATGAATCATGTATGGACCCTGCCAGTTCGCTGCAAATTTTCCCTTAGCTTCTCCTTGGTGAGGAAATATCTTCTTCACCACTAACTCTGCTTGTTTGAATTGTTAAGGCTTGACCTTTTTATTGAATGCCTTGGCTATTTTGTTTTGTTATAGCTAACCATGACAGATTGCATTCATCGTTTTCTCATAAATGAGCATTAACTGTTCAATTCTATTTCGAATCCATTCTGCATCATCCAAACCAACTTCTCAGATAATCCTTAAAGACAGTATCTCCACTTCAGTAGGTATTATTGCTTCTGAACCATAAACCATCATATAAGGAGTTGACCTAGTAAAATGTCCTGATTGTACTATGATAAGCGAGCAAAGCATATAGTAGCTTCTCATGCCATTGCTTGTGATTATCTATTATCTTCCTCATAATCTTTTTGATATTCTTGTTTGCGGCCTCAACTACTCCATTCATCTGTGGCTAATAGGTTGTGGAATTTTGATGGGTAATCTTGAACCTTTCACAAATCTCTTACATAAGATCACTATTAAGATTTGGCGCATTGTCCATGATAATTGATTCTGGAATTCCAAACCGATAAACTATATTGTTTTGAATAAAATCTGCCACTGCCTTCTTAGTCACAGCCTTGTATGTGGAAGCTTCAACCCACTTTGTGAAATAATCTATAGTTATTAGAATGAAACGATATCCATTTGATATAGTAGGCTCTATGGGCCTATTACATCCATTGCCCAAGCAGTACATGGCCAAAGAGAACCCATCACATTGAGCTCGCTCGGTGGGACTCGTATAAAATCTCCATGCACTTGGCACTGATGACATTTCTGTACGTGTCGAATGTTGTCTCTCTCCATCGTCATCCAAAAATATCCGGCTCTTAAAATCTTTCTCGCTAGTGTGAACCCATTCATGTGAGGCCCACATGTTCCTGCATGTACCTCTTCCAAAAGTCTAGTTGCTTCTATGGCATCGACACATCTTAGTAATCCTAAATCTTGAGTCCTCCCATATAGGATTTCCCCATTAAGAAAGAAATGATTGGCCATTCTTCTCAATGTCCTTTTTTAATTGTTTGTGGCATTTTCAGGGTACTCTTGTTCTTCTATCAACCTCTTGATGTCGTAGTACCATAGTTTTCCATCCAATTCCTAATCTACATGAAAACAATATGTATGTTGGTCATGTATCGCCACCCCAATAGGATCGATGGGATTCTTTTCTGGATGCTGAATCATTGAGGAAAATGTTGCTAAAGCATCGGCAAACTCATTTTGAGTTAGAGGGACATGTTTGAATTCAAATTTCGTGAATCTCTTACTCAACTCCTTTGTTAAAATGACCCCAAAAAGTGCCCAAAAACGTGCCTCAGAATGCCCAAAATGTTAAATTTCATACATCTCAAAATTCATTTGCTATTTCGAAAATTCGACTTCATATTCTTGTTTAGGGGGTCAAAATTAGCGGGGAAAGGGGTCTAACCTCAATTTTAGAGCAATTGAATCACAATTTCAAATTTTCAAAATTTCAATTTCCAGAGACGATCTGCGGCAACACTGAGACGCGCAACTGTCATGGACATGTGTTAATTTAGCCTCCACGACAAGTCCGTGTCTATATTTCATTGCCAATGTTTTTAATCTCGGTCCAAGGCTTTGGGGTATTGGGCCTAAGTGTTCCCAAACATGTTTTTACTTATACTTAGCCTTATTTCATCCTCATACCATCCCAAACATTTCTCAATACTCTCCAAAACACTTAGCCATAGTTTCACTCCAAAATTCAAGTCTCAAAACCCTCATCCGGAATTAAGGATTTCCTTCAAGATTCAAGCCTGCATTTTCAATCTTCACCAAGAGCTTCTCCAAAGCTAAGGTATGTAGATTTTAGCCATTTGATTCTTCCATCCATGGTGCCCTAATCTCATTTTTATTCAATTTGCATGATTTAAAGTTGATTTTACATGTGGGTCTTGTTTATAAGAAATTTACTGCACAAAGATTTGAGTTCATGAAAGTATGATTGTTTTAGCATGATTTAAGCTCTAAATCTTGGATCTAATGTTAGATTGATGAGGGGTTTTGATGTGAATGTCTTGGGGTTTTGCAAGGTGTTAATTGATGGTTTTACAACAGATTTTCTTGCATGATTTCATCTCTAAATTTCATGGTCTTTTACCCCCATTACACCCCCTAAGTATTTGATAAAATGTTCGGCTAAGGTTTCTTGTGAAATTAAAGGTCCAAAGCATGAGATATGATATGCATGATGTTATGATGATTAAATGAGCTTATGTACATGATAAATTCTATATAAAGTGTTGCACTAGACCATGCGCAATCCGGGGGGTCTAAGAACCCAGATAACCGAGATGGGGTTTGTACTCATTAACCAAGGGAAAGGTTAGTACTTCTCCACCTAGTGATGAGGCGGCATCATCACTAACTGAGATGGGGTTTGTGCTTATCAACCGAGTGAAGGCTTAGTACTTTACCAAGGTGATGGGGTAGCATTATCACCAACCGAGTTGGGGGTTTGTACTCATCAACTGAGTGAAGGGTTAGTACTTCACCACCTAAGTGATAGGACGGCATCATCACTAACCTACCAAGGGGTTTGTACTTTGGAAATTGCAACAACCCATCTTGAGAGGAGATGTCCCATATCGGCAAAACACAGGAGAGATGTTGGGTATATAAAGTAATGGACTGGTCTATATACTGTGAGGCGCCTTTTGGGGTGAGTCTAAAGGGACAAATCCGTGATGGGCTAGGCCCAAGAGTGGACAGTACTTCACAGTGTTAGGCCAGGTCATTACAGATGGTATCATAGTCACTCCTATGCCAGCCTTGTCAATGTGGGAATAGAGTTCAACTGAGTTTAGGCAAATCTCTATGAGGCGAAGCAAACCTCAGTGCTGAGTCTAGGAAAATTCCATGTAGTAGGACAAACCTCAGTGAGGATGTTCAGTCCATATAGGGGGTGAATGTAACAACCCATCTTGAGAGGAGATGTCCCACATTGTCAAACCACAGGAAGGGGTATATAAAGTAATGGACTAGTCTATATACTGTGAGGTGCCTTTTGGGGTGAGTCCAAAGGGAGAAATCCTTGATGAGCTAGGCCTAAGAACAGACAATACTTCACAGTGTTAGGCCAGGTCATTATAGAAATCTAATTTGGTCTATTCTACATATATGATATCTTATATGAGTAAGGGTTTCTTAAGCATATTTCACTTTAGCATTGGACATACATGCCATATTACTATGTTATGCCTATTGCTTATTGTTATGCATTTCAAGTATGATGCCTATTTCTTGTTGCATTGCATCCTAAATACTTAGTACATTCAAACGTACTAACGCATACTCTTGCCTATATGATATCACCATGTAGGAACCGGAGCCCAAGTTGATCATCCTCCTCCTCCACGTGGCCAGTTCAATGCTACTCAAGCTAGTTGGTGAGTCTTCCATTTCGGGGACCTTGGTCTATATTTTCCCTTGCTTTGTATTAAAACACTCTACTTTATGTTCTAGTTTGACTATGAGGGTTTGTTGGATAAGTTATGTATCTATGATATGAGTTTTGACTCTTTGCCTCTAGATGATGATATTTTGCAAGCTATCCCTTAGCCCCTTTGCTCCTTATTCTTACTTTATATCTTTCACATGTTTTCGTGACCAATGATGTGTAATAACAAGTTAAGAGGCTTGATTGGGGTTCATTCGGGTTCCCTATTCGCCGTGTCACATCTAGGCCCTAGGATTGGGTCGTGACATTTATGTAATGTAAGGAAGGATCTTAATATCTTTAGTAGCCCATTCTCCTCGAAATTGATGAATCAACAAATCAGAATCACCTATTACCAAGAGCTCTTCGATATCCATGTCTACAGCCATCCTGAGTCCTAGGATACAAGCTTCATACTCTGCCATGTTGTTTGAGCAATCAAATCTGATCTTGGCTGAAATTGGGTAATATTGGCCTGTCTCTGAATTTAGAACTTCTCCTGTTCCAACTCCTTTGGAATTTGATGGTCCATCAAAGAACATTCTCTACCCATCGTATGCTTCTGCTATGACTTCTCCTATGAACAACACCTCTTTATTGGGGAAGTAGGCTTTGAGCGGCTTATAATCTTGATCCACTTGCAAGGTGATCAGCTAAGGCTTGTCCTTTAATGGTCATCCGCTTCACGTACACAATATCGAACTCATTCAACAAAATTTGCCATTTTGCCAATTTCCCTATAGGCATCGGCTTCTGAATGATATACTTAAGTGGATCCATTCTTGAGATTAATTACGTAGTGTATGCAGACATGTAGTACCTAAATGTTTGCACGATCCAAGTCAAAGCACAACAAGTTCGTGAAACAACCCCAAAAGTGCTCGAAAATATGCCTCGAAAATACCCGAAATTATAATTTCCATATATCTCAAAATCCATATGGGATATTGAAAAAATCGACTTCGTATTCCTGTTCAGGGGGTCAAAATTAGTGGGGAAAGGGTCTAATTCAGATTTTAGGGCAAACAATTAGCAATTTCGATTTTTCAAATGTCAAATTCTAATGAGCTTTTCGCACCCATGGCGCAACGTGCCAAGGGCACACACTGGTGTTAAAATTCTATCAATTTTGACTTCAGTCCATGACTTTTAAGTCTTGGGCCTAAGTGTTCCCAAATGTGAAAATGCCTATACTTAGCCATATTTCACGCTCATATCATCCTAAACATTCCCTAATACTCACTCAAACACTTAACCATATTTTCACTCCTAAATTCAATTCTCAAAACCTCTTTTGGATCTAAGGATTTCCTTCAAGGTTATTCTTCAAGCTTCAAGTCTCCACCTCCGATCTTCACCAAGTTCGCCTTCCATGGGTTCCTTTCACCCATGATGCCCAAGTTTACTTTTATTACAAATTGCATGATTTAAAGGTGATTTATTCATGGGTATTGATTATTACGAGAATCACTGCACACTATGTTTGAGCATATGAAATTGTGATTGTTTTACCATATTTTGAGTTATAAATCTAAGATCTATTGAAAGGATTGGTGAAGGGTTTTGATGTTTATTTCTTGAGGGTATCACCAAGTATCTATTGAAGCTTTTACATTGAATTTACCAGCATGGTTTCACTCTTGAATTGCATGATTTTACACTAGCACTACACACCCTCTAAGTGTTAGATAAAATGTCCAGATGTGGTTTCTTGAGGAATTTAAGGTCCAAAGCATGAGATATGATATGAATGACTATATGATGATGAAAAGAACTTGTGTATATGATATATTCTATATAAAGTGTTGCATTAGACCATACCCGACCCGGGGGGACTAAGAGCCCGGATAACCTAGATGAGGGTTTGTACTCATCAACCATGTGATTTGTACTTCGCCACCAGGGTGATAGGGCGAGATTATCACCAACCATGTGAGGGGTTTGTACCATACCATCAGGTGATGGGGTGATATCATCATCAACCTACGAAGGGGTTTGTACTTTGGAAATCTTGCTTGGTCTCTTGTACACATATAATATCCTATATGAGCATGAGGTACTTAAGCATGTTTTATTTGAGCATTGGTCATACATGCCATATTATTATATTATTCCTATTGCTTATTTTTATGCATTTTGATTATGATGCCTATCGCATGTTGCAGTACATCCTACATACTTAATATAGTCAAACATACTGAGGCATACTCTTGCCTACATGATATCACCATGTAGGAACCAGAGCCTAAGTTGATCGTCCTCCTCCTCCACGTGGCTAGTTCGGTACTACTCAAAGTAGTTGGTGAGTCCTTCATTTTGGGACGTTTGTCTCTATTTCTCTTATTATGTATTGAGACACTCTTCTTTATGTTCTATTTTGACTATGAGGATTAGATTGGTTGCTTTGTCTTGGCCCCCGCTCTTATCTAAGCAGTAGAGGTGTTTGTTGGACGTGCTATGTATCTATGACATGAGCTTTAACTCTTTGTCTCTTGATTATGATGTTATGCTAGCTTTCCCTTAGTCCCTTTTGCCCCCATTCTTACTCTTATATCTTTTATATGCTTCTGTGACCAATGATGTGTAATGATAAGTTAAGAGACTTTTTTGGGATTCCATCGGGTTCCCCATTCGTCGTATCACATTTAGTCCCTAGGCTTGGATCGTGACAAACTTGTATCAAAGCACTAAGTTGATATATCCTTGGAGTCCAACACACCACGTCGATTAGAGTCCTATTCATAGTTGTGAAGCTCGCCATGTCTATGAATAGGAGGCTATGTGGCGTTTTAGGGAATGTTTCCCTTCTTCATGTTCTAAGTCATGCTTCAGAGTTATGGTAAGTTTCTTTTCCCTTAACGATTGTTCTTTGCTATGCTAGATCATGCCTAACATTCGAGGAGGAAGGGCCCGAACTCTCGAGGAGAAACCTACCAATGGTGAGCTCCGGGATGCTCTCACTATGCTTGCCCAAGTTGTGGCCAATCAAGTCAACCAAGGGGCCCAAGCTCCTCATACTACTATCTCAGGAGCTAGGGTAAGGGACTTCATGAGGATCAATCCTCTGGTACTCTATGGGTCTAAGGTAGATGAAGATCCACAAGAGTTCATTGATGAGGTCCACAAGATTTTGACTTTCATGGATGTTGGGACGAACAAAAAAGATGAGTTGGCAGCGTACCAACTCAAAAGGTTAGCCCAAATATGGTGTGACCAATGGAAGGGGGAGAAGGGAAATGGTAATGTGGTGCTTTGAGAGGAGTTCAAATTGGCTTTTCTTAATCGGTTCTTCCCTCTTGAGCTTAGGGAAGCTAAGTTGGTAGAAGTTATGAATTTGAAACAAGGTTCCATGAGTGTGAGGGAGTATGCCCTCAAGTTCAATCAACTTTCAAAGTATGCTCCTCATTTGGTGGTCGATCCTAGATCTAGGATGAATAAGTTTGTGATGGGGGTCTCCAACTTGGTGAGTGAAGAATGCCGGTCCACCATGCTAATTAGTGACATGGACTTGTCCTGATTGATGACATATGCCGAGCAAAAGGATGGAAAAATTGAGGAATAGAAGGGGTCATGAGGCCAAGAGGGCTTATTTTGAGGGTAAGTTCCAAAAGAGTGCTAGATTTCATCAAGGCCAAGGGTTTTCTCATTCTACTAATAGCGGGTTTGCTAATGACCTCTCTAGGCCTCAAGGCGTTGGTGGTGTGGCTTCTATTGATGTGTGTCCTAAATGTGGAAGGAATCACATAGGCTCATGTTTTAAATATGCTAACACATGCTTTGAATGTGGGGATCTTGGTCACAAAAAGGTGGATTTTCCAAGAAATCATGGCAAAGGCCGAGGTGTAAATGCGGTTCTATTGGGTAGGGGTGGTTATCAAGGTGGTGCCCCAAGGTACAATCGGTTTTACGCTATACATGGGAGGAAAGGTGTTGGTGAGGTTCCCGAAGTTGTTACCGATAAGTTGAAAATCTCTAACTTTGATGTATATGCTTTGATTGATCCGGATTCCACTCTTTCTTTTGTCACCCCCTAAGTTGCCCATAAGTTCCATGTTGACCTCGAGTTATTGTATGAGTTATATAAAATGTCTACTCCAATTGGTACATCTATTGTTGCTAGAAAAGTTTATAGAAGTTGTCCTATTTGCATTTTGCATAAATTGTTGCCTTATGATCTTGTTGAATTAGACATGGTTGATTTTGATGTCATGCTTGGGATGGATTGGCTGCACGTGTACTGTGCTTCTATTGATTGTAGAACCTATAGGGTCAAATTCCAATTTCCAAATGAACCCTTCCTTGAGTGGTAAAGTCAAGATATGGTGGTCAAGGGTAGATTCATCTCTTGCATTAGCCCATAAGTTGATCTCTAAGGAGTGTCTTTACCATCTTGTGAGGGTTAGGGATATGGAGTCTAAAGTCCTTCCCATAGAGTCGGTCCCTAGTGTAAATGAGTTTCTTGATGTCTTCCCAAATGACCTTCCCGGAGTTCCTCTTGAAAGGGTAATAGACTTTGGCATAGACCTCCTCCCCGATACTCAACCCATTTTTATTTCCCCTTACCGTATGGCCACAGAGGAGTTGAAGGAATAATTGAGGGACTTGTTGGAGAAGGGATTTATTAGACCTAGCCAATCACCTTGGGATGCTCCGGTGTTGTTTGTGAAAAAGAATGATGGGTTCCTTATGATATGTATTGACTACCGACAACTTAATAGAGTCAATATAAAGAATAGGTATCCTCTTCAAAGAATTGATGATTTGTTTGACCAATTGCAAAAGGCTAGCTATTTCTCTAAGAATGATCTTCAGTCTGAGTATCATCAAGTGAAGGTGAGAGAGTGTGGTATTCCCAAGATGGCATTCTAGACTAGATATGGGCATTATGAGTTTGTTGTGATATCTTTTGGGTTGATCAATACACTGACCATCTTCATGGACCTTATGAATAGGGTCTTCAAACCCTATCTTGATTCCGTTGTTGTGGTCTTCATTGATGATATATTGATCTATTCATATAGTAGGGAGGAATATATGGGTTATTTGAGGGTTGTGTTGCAAAGATTGAGGGAGGAGAAATTGTATGCTAAGTATGAAAAGTGTGAATTTTCGTTGAATGAGGTTGCATTCTTGGGTCATGTGGTGTCGGGGAATGGTACTAAGGAGGATCCAAAGAAAATTGATATGATTAGAAATTGGCCTAGAATATTGACCCCGTCGGGTATTAGGAGCTTCTTGGGCCTAGCGGGTTAGTATACAAGGTTTGTGAATGGGTTCTCCACCATTGCTTCCCCGATGACAAAATTGACTTAAATGAAAGTTAAGTTTGTGTGGATCGATGAGTGTAGAGGAGCCTTCAAACATTGAAAAACAAGATTGTGTCTACTTCTATATTGTCACTACCGGATGGGCTTGAGGGATTTGTGATGTATTATGATGCTTTCCGAATTGATTTGGGTTGTATGTTGATGCAAAATGATAAGGTCATAGCTTATGCCTCTAGGCAACTCAAGGTACATGAAAAGAACTACCCTACCCATGATCTAGAGTTAGCCGTCATTGTGTTTGCATTAAAGATTTTGCGTTACTTCTTGTATTGAGTTCGTGTGGATGTGTTCACCGATCATAAGAACCTCCAATATGTCTTCATTCAAAAAGATCTCAACTTGAGGAAAAGGAGATGGTTAGAACTTCTTAAATACCATGATATGAGTGTGCACTATCAATCGAGTAAGGCAGATGTTGTGGCAGATGCTTTGAGTAGGGTGTCTATAGGTAGCCTAGCTCATGTTGATACGGTGATAAGGAAATGGCTAGGGAGATGCACCAGTTGGCTAGATTGGGGGTTAGGTTAGAAGAGGTTGGTGATGATAGTGTTGTTGTCGTTGATGGGTCGAAATCTTCATTGCTTGATGAGGTGATAACAAAATACGATCTTGACTCCTCCTTGCTTGATTTGAAGGCCTTGGTGAAAGAGGGAAAAGTAGAGGTTTTCTCCCAAGGGGGAGATGGTGCCCTTAGGTACCAGTATAGGTTGTGTGTGCCTTGTATTGATGGTTTGAGGGAGAAAATCCTTGATGAGGCCAATAATTCTTCTTATTCTAACCACCCCAGTTCTACCAAAATGTATAGAGATCTGAGGGATGTGTATTGGTGGGGAGGCATGAAGCGGGACATTGCAAAATTCATTTCTGGTTGCTGTAGTTGTCAACGAGTCCAAGTCGAACATCAAAGGTCGGGTGACCTAACCCAGGACATAGATATTCCTACTTGGAAGTGGAAGGTGATTACTATGGATTTTGTGGTTGGGTTGCCCAAGACTAGAAAAGGTTTTGATACCATTTGGGTTGTGGTGGATAGGATTACGAAATTGGCTCATTTTCTACCAGTTAAGACCATATATGGGGCTGAAGATTATGCAAGGTTATACATTCACGACTTGGAAAGATTGCATGGGGTTCCTTTGTCCATCATATCGGATCGTGGGGCACAATTTATTTCACATTTTTGGAGATCTTCCCAAAGGGGTCTTGGTACTAGAATTGAGCTTTCTACGGCCTTCCACCCTCAAACGGATGGCCAAGCCCAGAGGACCATCCAAACCCTTAAGGATATACTTAGAGCATGTCTGTTGGAGCTTAAAGGTAGTTGGGATGATCATCTTCCGTTAATTGAGTGTGCCTACAACAATAGCTATCATTCTAGCATCGGTATAGCTCTATTTGAGTCTCTTTATGGTAGGCATTGTAGATCATCGGTTGGGTGGTTTGAGGTTGGTGAGATAGCTTTGTTGGGACTAGATCTTGTTATGGAGGCTCTTGAGAAGGTTAGGATGATTAGAGAAAGGTTAAAGACGGCCGAAAGTCGTCAAAAATCCTATGCCAATGTGAGAAGCAGAGACCTTGAATTCAAAGTTGGTGATTGGGTTTACCTAAAGGTTTCTCCCATGAAAGGTGTGGACTTTTTCGGCAAGAAGGGAAAGTTGAGTCCAAGATATTTTGGTCCTTATGAGGTCATGAGGAGGGTTGACAAGGTAGCTTATAAGTTGAAGTTACCTAGTGAGATGGAATTGGTTCATCCGGTATTTCATGTCTTTATATTGAGGAAATGTGTGGGTGATCCTAATGCTACTGTGCCTCTTGATGTGGTGGGGATTTTTTGAAGATAACTTGACTTATGAGGAGGTTCCTATTCAGATTTTGAATAGGCAAGTAAATACGTTAAGGAACAAGGAGGTGGTATCCATTAAGATCCATTGGAGGAACCAACAAGTCGAAAGTGCTACATGGGAGGCGAAAGTGCACATGCAAAAGTTGTATCATTATCTTTTCCACTCCACTCAAGCCTAAAGTACTAATTCCCTATGTGATTTCAAGTCTTATATTTTTGCCCCTATGTCATTCATGTGCATTCATATTTAAGTTGGCAAATTCGTGATGATTTTACACTTATATTGAGATTTTGAAAATAGTGTTTTAAATGTAATGTTGCATTCTTGTTGGGGCTGATTTGTTGATGATCACCCTTGTCTTGTATGCCTGTTTTACATTCGGGGACGAATGTTTCCAAGGGGGAGATAATTGAAACGACCCCAAAAAGTGATTGAAAATGTGCCTCGAAAATGCCCAAAACTGTAATTTTCATATATCACAAAATTCATGCGCGATATCAAAAATTTGACTTCATCTTCTTGTTTAGGAGGCCAAAATTAGGGGGAAAAGGGTCTAACCCTGATTTTAGAGCGAACGATTAGCAATTTCGATTTTTCAAATGTCAAATTCCAGTGAGCTTTTCACGCCATTGGCGCGACATGCCAAGGGCGTTTACTGGTGTTGCAATTCTACCAGTTTTGACGTCAATCTAAGAATTTTAAGTCTTAGGCCTAAGTGTTCCCAAACGTGAAAATGACTATACTTAGTCATATTTCACCCTCATATCATCCTAAACATTCCCCAATACTCATTCAAACACTTAACCATATTTTCACTCCTAAATTCAAGTTTCAAAACCTCTTTCGGATCTAAGAATTTCCTTCAAGGTTCTTCTTCAAGCTTCAAGTCTCCACCTCCAATCTTCACCAAGTTCATCTCCAAGCTAAGGAATGTGAGTTTCTTTCATGGGTTCCTTTCACCCATGATGCCCAAAATTCCTTTTCTTACAAATTGTATGATTTAAAGGTGATTTATTCATGGGTCTTTATTATTATGAAAATCACTACACACTATATTTGAGCATATGAAATTGTGACTATTTTAGCATGTTTTGAGCTCTGAATCTAAGATCTATTGAAAGGATTAGTGAAGCGTTTTGATGTTTATTGCTTGAGGGTGTTACCAAGTATCTATTGAAGCTTTTTGGCATGACCCAAGCCCAGGGTCTAGACGTGACCGACGAATGGGGAACACGAAGACCCCAAACAAGTCTCATAGCATATCATTACACATCCTTGGTCGCGAAAGCAATGTAAAGCAACATAAGAAATATAAACAAGGGGAAGTGGGACTAAGGAAAAGAGAGATTTAGATTTAAATAGCTTGAATATCATAAGTGAGTCAAAGTTGAAGCATAATACATAACATGTCCAACAACATCTCTACGACATAGATAAGAGCGGGGGAAAAGACAAGCAACCAGGCTCACCCTTATAGTTAATACATACATAAAAGAAAGAAAGTCTTAGAACATAGTATAAGAGAATAGTCATTGTCCCCGAAATGGAGGACTCACCAAGGGCTGATTTGAACAATCCGTCTAGCCACAAGAAGAATCAATAGGAGCTCCGATTCCTATATAGTAACATCATGTAGGCATAGAGTATGCATTAGTATGTTTGAATGTACTAAGTATATGGAATGCAATGCGACAAGAGATACTTCATAATCAACATGCATAACAATAGATAGTAGGCGTGATATAGCAAGATGACATGTATCATCAATGCATAAGTAAAACATGCTTAAGTAACTTATGCTCATATAGGATATCATATGTGTAGAAGAGACCAAGCTAGATTTCTAAAGTATGAACCCCTTAGTAGGTTAGTAATGTTGTCACCCCATCACTTAGGTGGATGAGTATTAACCCTCATATAGGTTGATGATGATGCCATCCCATCACCCTGGTGGATGATTACTAACCCTCATTTAGGTTGATGAGTACTAAGCCCCATCTAGGCTAGTGATGTTATCACCCCATCACTTAGATAGATGACTACTGACCTTCATATAGGTTATCTGGGGGCTAGACCCTCGGATTGGGTATGGTCAAATTCTATACTTTATATAGGATTCATCATATACATAAGCTTATCTCATCATCATAACATCATTCATATCATATGTCATGCTTTGGACTTTCAATTCCTCAAGAAACTCTAGCCAGATATTTTATCAAACACCTTGGGGATGTGTAATGGGGGTAAAAGACCATGCAATTTAGAGATGAAATCATGCAAAAATATCTATAGTAAAACCATCAATCTACACCTTACAACACCCCCAAGACATTCACATCAAAACCCCTCATCAAATCAAAAAATAGATCCAAGATTTAGAGCTCAAAACATGCTAAAACAACCATACTTTCATGAACTAAAATCATTGTACAGTAAATTTCTCAATATACAAGACCCACATGTAAAATCAACTTTAAATAATGCAATATTAGTAAAAAGGAGACTTAGTAACCATGTGTGAAAGGACTCAATGGTTCGACACCACATACCTTAGCTTTGGAGAAGTTCTTGGTGAAGGTTGATAATGGAGACTTAAACCTTGAAGAAAATACTTAAATCCGGATGAGGGTTTTGAGTCTTGGAATTTGGAGTGAAAATATAGCTAAATGTTGTGGGGAGTATAGAGAAATGTTTAGGATGATATAAGGGTGAAATTTGACTAAGTATAGATAAAAATACATTTGGGAAACTTGGGCCCAACATTTAGGATATTTTGGACCGCACTTGAAAAACATTGCCAGGAAAATACACATCTCCGCGTCGTAGAGAGGATGCGGAGAAGATTTTGTACTGAAGCGCACTCAAGGAACGTTGTGGAGGCATCGTAAAAAGCTCTCTGAAATTCGTCACTTAAAAATTTATAATTGATATTCTTTCGCTCTTAAATAGAGGTTAGAACCTTTTTCACCTAATTTTGATAACCTTATCACAAATATGAAGTGGAATTTTTGAAATAACGAAATGATTTTTATATATATGGAAATTAGAATTTTGGGCACTTCCGAGGCACATTTTCGGGCATTTTTTGGGTTGTTTCACTTTTAAATTGAATTTACTAGCATGATTTCACTCTTGAATTGCATGGTTTTACACTAGCACTACACACCCTCTAAGTGTTTGATAAAATTTTCGAATGTGGTTTCTTGAGGAATTGAAGGTCCAAAGCATGAGATATGATATGAACAACTATAAGATGATAAAAAAAGCTTGTGTATATGATATATTTTATGTAAAGTGTTCCATTAGACTATGCCCGACCCGGGGGGACTAAGAGCCCGAATAACCTAGATGGGGGTTTGTACTAATCAACCATGTGAGGGGTTTGTACATGGCCACCAGGGTGATAGGGTGAGATTATCACCAACCATGTGAGGGGTTTGTACCACACCACCAAGGTAATGGGGTGAGATCATCATCAACCTACCAAGGGGTTTGTACTTTGGAAATCTTGCTTGTTCTCTTCTACATATATGATATCCTATATGAGCATGAGTTACTTAAGCATGTTTTACTTAAGCATTGGTCATACATGTCATATTGTTATATTATGCCTATTGCCTATTGTTATGCATTTTGATTGTGATGCCTATCTCTTATTGCATTGCATCCTATATATTTAGTACATTCAAATGTACTAACACATACTATTGTCTACATGATATCACCATGTAGGAATTGAAGTGCGAGTTGATCATCCTCCTCCTCCACGTGGCTAGTTCGGTACTACTTAAGCTAGTTGGTGAGTCCTCCATTCTATGTATGTTTATCTATGTTTCTCTTATTATGTATTGAGACACTCTTCTTTATGTTCTATTTTGACTGTGAGGATGAGTTCGGTTGCTTTGTCTTGGCCTCCGCTCTTATCTAAGTAGTAGAGGTGTTTGTTCGACATGCTATGTATCTATGATATGAGCTTTGACTCTTTGTCTCTTGATTATTATGTTATGCAAGCTTTCTAGTTAGTCTCTTTTGCCCCCATTCTTACTCTTTCTGTGTTTTATATGCTTACGTGACCAATGATGTGTAATGATAAGTTAAGGGGCTTGTTTGGGGTTCCTTCAGGTTCTCCATTCGGCATGTCACATCTAGGCCCTAGGCTTGGGTCGTGACAATTCATTCTAGCAAGGTATATTTAGCCTCGGATGGGGTGAAATTCTTGCTTAAATAGTAAATGGCTTGTTCTCTTCTCCCTGTCTCATCATATTGTCCTAGCATACATCCAAATGCGCCATCCATAATAGATAAGTAGATAAGTATAGCAGTAAATGCCTTCCTGGCTCAGGTGGGACCAACACTGGTGGATTGGGTAAATACTCCTTGATTTTATCGAAAGCCCTTTGACATTCCTCCGTCCATTTCGTGATACATCTTTATTAAACAATTTGAATATGGATTTGCATATTACTGTGCACTAAGCGATGAACTGGCTAATGTAGTTGAGCCTTCCTAGGAAACTCATCACGTCCTTCTTGGTCCTAGGAGGAGGTATTTCTTGGATTGCTTTGACTTTTGATGGATCTAACTTTGTAACCATTCGACTGACAATGAATCCTAGCAGTTTTCCTGCGAGTACCCCAAATACACATTTTTCCGGATTTAATTTCAAGCCATACTTCCGCAATCTTTCAAAGAACTTTCGTAAATCGTCTAATATTCTGAGTTCTTTTTGGACTTGATAATGACGTCATCCACATGTACTTCAATTTCCTTATGGATCATGTCATGAAAAAGAGTGGTCATTGCCCTCATGTAGGTTGCTCCAGCATTCTTAAGACCAAATGGCATCACTCTATAGCAATATACCCATCATGGCGTAACGAATGTTGTCTTTTCCACATCATCTTCATCCATCAATATCTGGTGATATCCCATAAAATAATCCACGAATGATTGCAACTCATGTTTTGCACAATTATCAAGGAATATATGAATATTTGGAAGAGAAAAATTGTCCCTAGGGATGGATCGATTGAGATCTCAATAATTCACACATATTTTGATTTTTCCATCCTTCTTTGGTACTGGTGCAATATTGGCCAAACATGTGGGATAATTTGTAACCCTTAAGACATTCACTTCAATTTGATTAGTTACTTTTTCTTTGATCCATAGACTCAAATCGGGCTTGAATTTTCTTATCTTTTGCTTGACTGGTGGGCAAGCAAGATTGATTGGTAATTTGTGCTAGACTATGTCAGTACTTAATCCTGGCATGTCATCGTAAGACCAAGCAAATATATCAACGTATTTCTTAAGCAAATCTTTTAACTCCTGTCTCCTTTAGATTATCAAATGTATGTTGACTCGTGTTTCCTCTGCGACTCCCTCGTCTCCTAAGTTGACAACCTCTGTTTCTTTCACATTGGGTTTCTCCTGACTTTCAAGCTACTCAATCTCATGTGATAGATTTTCTGGCATCATGCTATCATCATATTCCTTGTGATCCAATTCATCGCTTTTTCTTTGCCCGACGAACTCGTTACATGTCATAACCACTGAACTAGGATTTTTATTAATACGAATGCTGAAAAATATAAATGATAAGCAAAAATAAAGAAAGAAATAGAGAAGTAAATACTTTAAAAGTAATGGGATAATTTTAGAAGATAAGACTTTTATTCAGAAACACTCCAAATTTTCAAAAGAAACAAATGACAAAAGGATTAAACATGATTCAAGCATCAATTTTGCTCGTGAAAATTTTATAAACTACTACATTCCACACTACTAGGATTCTCGTTGAAACAAAGATGGGTGGACGGTCCAGTTCTGCAACACTTCTCCAGGCTCAGCATCATGTATGGTCAATTTGTTAAGATCTATCCTTTCCTCCTCTTCGATCATTGATACGAACAAATTTCCTATTCCTTCTGTCATCTTCAACTTCTGAATTTAGGATTAGAACTTGTTCAGGTACAAACATCGTCTTGCTTGACCTCAGGCTGCCAACTTCTCCCGATATAGGTCGATATCCTAGTATAGTGGTACCTTCTAATTCTCTAGCTAGATTGGTTCAATTATGCCATTACGCTTAGGTCCAAGTCCCATCTTAGGCTGATATCCATACTTCAACATCTCTGAAGCAACCATCTTTGTTGCGCCTAACAATTTTATGTCATCTGACCCTATTTTTCCATCAGTCTTCATAGCTTGAATAATTTCCAAAGTATGAAAAGTGGCTCCATCCAACTCTCCAGTGATTGGAACAAAATTGACAGAATAAATGGGGTGACTATGCTCTCTATGGATGGTAACTTCCGTGCAATCCCACTCAGACTTTACACACTTATAAAAGGTTGATGGCACGACTCTTTCCAAGTGGATCCATGGTCTTGCTAGTAGTAAGTTATAGCTAGATGATACATCCATGACTTGGAATAAAATGGTGAATTCAGCTAGTCCCACTTGCAATGTGAGATAGAATTCTCCAATAACATTTCTTTGTGCCCCATCGAAAGCTCTAACTTTCACATGACTCTCTCTTATCTCTTCCATGTTGATGCCCAAATCCCATAATGTTGTGAAAGGGCAGATATTGCATCCAGAACCACCATCGATCACGACTTGATCCACGATCTTGCCATAACATTTGACCTTGATGTGAAGCGCTTTTTTATGTCCTATCTCTTCTGTCAGTAACTTATTATCATAGAAGGAGACCTTGTTTGGTTCCACGACTTGTCCAATGGCTGCAACCAGAGTTTCACCTGTGGTCTCTTTTGGAATGTAAACCACATTTGATACTTCCATCAAAGCATTCCTATGGGTTTTTAGAACTCATGAGCAGCGACCAAATGAATATGTGGGCATCTGTTTTCTTTAACTGCTCTTCAACTGAATAGTCCTTGGGTTGCATCTTCTTCCAAAATTTAACAACTTTGGCATCGGTGATATTTTTGTTCAGATTCTGTTCTGTCCCGAAAATTCCTCGATTAAGATCTTTGGGACCATAACACCTTCCAGACCTAGTCACCTCTTGAGCTGCGGCAGTTTCAGTCATCTAACCCTTAGCTTTCGCTTGGTAATCCACGGGACTGCTTTGGTGTCATACTTAGACTTCTCAGTAATCAAAGTGGTTATCACAGCTTTTGGCAAGTAGGTTTGAACATTCAAAGGATCCCTTAACTGAACTGTGACAACAGGTTATGCCAGAGATGTAGTAGCAACTTCTTCAGTATTCAAATTAGGCAAGGCAGTTCTTTCTAAGTCATATTCTCCTTTTAGGGTGACGATGTTGACTTCTCAATTCTCATGATTCAGCAAAGGCTTGTTGTTCACATTTGGAGGTGCTGAAGTGCATTTTATTATACCTTTTTTTATTAGAGTTTTTGACTCCATCTGATTCTTCAACCTGTAACAGTCTTCTGTGTCATGTCCTTAGATTCCTGAGTGGTAAGCACATCGCTTATTTCAATGAAAGTTGCGAGGAATGGGATTAGGGAGCCTTTCTTCAACTAGCTGCAACACCCCCATAGCCCTCAGTTTCTCAAATAATTGGGCATAAGGTTCAGCAATGGGTGTATAAGTGCAATTGTTTCTGGCTTCAAGATTCGGACAGGGTCTTGGTGCATATGTTGGTCTGTTCTGGTGAAGTGGTGCTTGGACAGGGACATATGGTCTTGGTAGATTTTGTTATGTTAGTGCTCGGGGTGGATTATAGGGTGGTTAGGTATTATATACCGGGTATAGGATATATGGAGCATAGCCAACAATTTGAGGATTGTTGGGATATCGATGGGGTGAACCTCCATAGTGGTAAGTGACAGTTGAGACATCCTCCTTTTTCTTCTTGCTTCCACTGAGGGACCCCAATTGCATGGCTTTACTTGCAGATTATAATGCAGCCATAGACTGAATCTACCCGAATTTGATGCCTTCTTCTATAAAGTCCCCCATCTTGACCAATTCGGCGAACTTCTGGCCCATCATTGACATCATCTTATCAAAGTAGGTGTCTTCTTGAGCTCGAATAAAGAACTTGGAAAGCTCACCCTCATTCAGCGGTGGTTGGACCCTAGCAGCCTCAGTTCTCCAGTGTCTTGCATATTCCTAGAAACTCTCAGATGGTTTCTTCAGTATGTTGGCTAATGAGAACCCGTCTGGAGTGATTTCGGTGTAAAATTTGAAGTGGCTCATGAAGTCCTCCGCCATTTCTTGCCAATCATGTCATTTGCGAGGATCTTGACATGTATACCAAGGCAAGGCTTCTCTAGATAGACTTCAGATGAACAAGTTCATCCTTAACTTCTCATTTTACCCTACACCAACCAACTTATCACAATACGTCCTCAAATGCGCATGAGGGTCATCTTTCCCATCAAATAGTTCAAACTTTGGCGGCTTGTACCCTACTAGCATATCAATGTCGGGGTGAATACATGCGTCATCATAATCCAGGCTCTCTGCTCCTCTAGTGACTTGTAAGTTTTTTAATGCGTTCCTTAGATCATGAATTTGGGCATTTATCGACTCATCTTCCTTCAAGTGAGCATCTTTCTCCATTTTTGCATATTGATCGACCTCATATGGGACTATAACCACGACTGCGGTTACCAAAGTAGGAGCTTCAACAATATATGCATATGGGAATATAACCACGGCTGGGGTTGTCAAAATAGGAGCTTCAACAATATATACAAGTGGCACGTGTAGCTCATATGGAGTGATAGTGTGTGTCTCGAGCATCTGCTGAATCTATAAGTAGATGGGCATCATGTAGTCTTGAGTAGGGTGGTTATGAGTGGTCTTGACTTTTGATGAAGCAACTGGCAGTGCTTGACCATAAATTGGAGCACTTTGGGTTTTCTTAGGTAGTTTTGGTAAGTCAGTGGTAGGTAAGTCGGTTTTCGAAAAGTGAATAGGTGTTTTGAAGGTCGACAAAGTGGTAGCCAAAAGCTTAGCCAATTCTCGCACTTGACGTAGTTCCTCCCGCAAGGCTTCCAACTTTTATGTCATTTGAGTCATTTTCTCGTCATCTTGTGCCATGTTTTGGGAACCTTCTGGGTTTTCGATAGGTATCATTACATTCTCAGAGGCATCAAATTCTTCCCTGTCGGTCATCTTTCCTCTTAATCGAAGGTTTTAACGTGAGTTAGCTAGTTTGCAAGTCAACATAAATCAATGTTTTTGTGGGATTAATAATAGCCAAAAAGAAAGAAAAGAAAAGAAAAACTATGTTAGTTTGGGAGATATTGTAAATAAAGGAAAATATGTATATAGCAAACATGTAACACATATATACGCCAAGTTGGTGACATTCAAGATGCGTCCTAATATGGAGCCTCTCTTTGCAAGAGGTCATCCTACGTTGCAACCAAATTTTGATGACAAATGATGCAATTAAACACAATTCGAATTTGGAGCAACATAATCTTCATTGCTAAGGTATTTAGAGTCAAACAATAGAGCACCCGGTAGAATAATGGACAATGAAAGCGAGGGAATGAAAGGTAACAGAAAAAGGATGAGTCATGTGACCCTATAACGAAATATGACAAAGTACAAATGGATAAAGCTATGGTCAAGATGGACCATCATCAAAGCCATTGTCCTAATCATAGTATGGCCCGAGGTAGTACTATGGAGGGCCTGAACTTCCTTCCAAAACCTTCTACATTGTCAGACCCTGTGTACTCGAAGTGGTCATCTCCTGCTGCTGGGACAGGTCCTTCTTCTATGGCTCATCCCTCTGGGTCATCTTTGGGCTTTTCTTTTGACTCTTCTTCTGGATCTTCTTTTTAATCTTCTTCTGGATCTTCTTCTGGATCCTCTTCCGGATCCTCCTCTGGATCCTCTTCCAGATCCTCCTCTGGATCCTCTTTTGTGTCCTACTCTGGATCCTCTTTTGTGTCCTCCTTTGGATCCTCTTCTATCTTTTGGATCAAATGATCCATAGATCCTAGAACAATTTAGTGGTACATGGACATTGTGAGTTCCATACCAGGGAGTACCTCTTCTCTGATCCAAGCGGGCCACCGATTATCCACAAAGTCCCCTAATCCTTCTGCACTAGGTCAAACCCTATGACTCATAGTGGTGCGCCAGGCATAGTATTCTGGTGTGCACCATCTTTTATTCCCTATGTTGATTGTAATCACGTAACTCCATTCTAACTGCAAATTCCTTATTCATATAATAGGGACTGAGACAAGATCATCTTTGTACAATATGATGTGTGACCACAGTGGCACGTCCTGGATGACTCCGAACTGTCCCATGATTCGGAGAGGTGCATATGGTTGGACACCTCTCAACCAACTAGCTCAATAAAATACAGGTGTCGGGTTCTGACGAATGCCAACTTTCCTACCAAATTAAATTTCCACTGAATGCAATCCCCAATGAGATTTGTCAAGAATGTGCGCCACTCTTCTTCTCCGATTGGCGCACCCCTATAACGAAGACGATCTTCGTGACTTTGGATCATGTTGCAAGCATCTACTGTATAGTCCATTTGTGGGGGTCGACGGTAAAAGTGCTCAATTGCCCAAAACCTGTAGTAATAAGTTGCAGCCCCCGAAGAAGTCATGCCCTCTCGTGCAGACAGGTAGTGAACACTTCAGCGAGGACCATGTGCACTAAGGAGAAGTTCTGTGGTGCAGCATACAGGTCCATAACTACAGGGAGGATGTTGATGTCAATGAAATAGGATCTCATTGGGAAGACCATTATACCCAAAAAGGCCAATACAAAGATCTTTGGTCGCATATTTATCCATTGTTGGTGAGTGCAAGCAAATTCTCCTCGATGGTCGCTGAAACTCTCAAGTCGGCCAAATCTCTTGAGAGATACTCCAACTTAACCTTCCCACCTTCTATGTATCTCAGGGAAGAAATGACGTGCAACCCCAGGTATCTTAAAAATTTCTGTGCACTTATTGTTGACGGGCATATCGGCAACCTTCCACTGATGGGTAGCTCTATGAGTGTGCTAAATTCCTCTAGCATAAGGGTGATTTCAAAATCCAAGAATCTGAAAGTCACTGTGCTCAGGTCCCAAAATTCCATCAATAAATTGAGGAGCATTTTGTTCGCCCGAATCAACATGAGCGATAGCAACCCTCCTAGAAGTCTCCTAACTTCAGCTCTGTGCTCTCCACAAATATTCCGCCACCAATTTTGTAAGGTATGTGGAGTGGAAGTGGCCATCTTAATATTTGGAAGGTTTAAGCTAATGTTCATCTAGAGGAAAAGAAGATGGTATGATAAGAATGTTTATCCCAAATCCACTATGTGTTTTAGTTTGGATCATTCACATCGATTTTTACAAAATATGTCATCGGGTGTATAACCTTTGAAAAAAGGGTAGTTTCCTAATTACAAAAATGATTCCTCGAATCGTCTTGCCTAAGGTGTATGCAATATGACCTATTTTCTAGAGTAAGAGTTTTTCCTAAATGTTTAAGATGTGGATTGAAGATTTGAGAGAAGGTACACTAAACCTATTGCACCAACTCTAAAGCTAAGGAATCTAAAAGAAGATTTGGGAAACCAGTGTGTGTAAGTGTACGGCCAAGGACACGATAAAAAGTGTGAATGGCAATACAAGAAAGTAATAATAAATAGTGTTCTCAAACAAATAAGGAATGCAAGGTTGGATTTGATTTGCGACCTTTCAAACAAAGCAATATATAAGACAAATAATTAGCTAAAAATAATCACAAATATTATTCCTAAGCTTAGTTTCTAAAGGTTAAAACACAACATTCCCTAGCAGAGTCACCACTCTATCGCGCCCCATTTTCGAACCGGTCGAAATAGCTCGCAACATTTTGTAGTTATGCTCTCTGGTTTTTGAAAAATATATTTAGAGGTGCAACTTAATTTTAAGAAAAATATTAGGAAACTAATTTAAGAAATATGTAGATGTAGACTATGTTTTAATTTGCGAAACTAGTAAAATTCTAGGTAAGGGTTTTGGTTACTCGATGGGAAGGTGTTAAGTATCCTTCAGAGCTTATCCGAAGATAGTCCTTAATCTTAGCTTAGGAAAACAAATTGTGATAATTTAAAAAAAAAAACTTCGTGACAAGAAAATTTTATTAACTATAAAAAGAACAAAATACAAGGTACGTCATATGTATGTCTATAAGATTTGGAGAAAAACTTTAATAATGACATATTTATTATACAATAAAATTGACAATTGAGTGGTGAATAATTAAATTAACTATATGAGAAAGTTGAAGAAACATAGATGTTCGTTTAAGATCTTATAGTAAAACAATATAAAGAATGTTAAAATCTCACATAAAACTTACTACTATCTTATATACATTTGTTATGAAGTAAAATAAATTTATGAGTGTTGTTAAAAAATAGTCGCATGTTCATTATTCATTATTCATTTTGGTGATAAAATAATAATAACTATACATTATAAAATGATTAAGATATAAAATTTTATATTTTACTTGTAAGTAAAATAATGATTAAGGCATAAAATAATATGACTGGTGTAAAATAATATATCAAGCATAAAGCAAAAAAAATAATAATAATAATAGTAATATATATCTTATATATGACATATATATTTACATACTTTGTATATTTGAACCTGTTTAGAAAAATCTAACATTTTGAAACAAAATATCTGAGTCATATTCTTTTAGGAAAGATATAATAATTTATAAGAAATTAGTCAAAGAAACATAAAATTCTCAAATACATTTTATTTTATTGAAAGAAAATTCATTAAATATTTAAAATGGTGCAAATAAATATTACATTACAAAAATAACAACATACCTAGTGGAATCTCACAAGTGGGGTCTGGGAGGGTAGAATGTATGCAGACATTACCGCAACCTCATAGAGGTGGAGAAGTTGTTTCCTGGAAACCCTCATCTCAAAAACCCATAAGTAGAATAAACTAGATATGAAAGACAAGTAAGAAAGAAAAGTAAATACACAGGACGATTTGTGCTAAAAACACATACTTGTATGCAAATATAATAAAATAGACATATACAAGGTGAATAATGGCAATAAAAAATATAAAGACATGACTGACCTAATATCCTAATATATTCCATGGCCGGGCAATAACCTATTAACCTAACCCTACAAACCTAACTCTACTAACCTATTAACCTAGTACTCTAATTCGCGACCTCCACTCCTTCCTATCTAAGGTCATGCCCTCGATGAGATCAAGTTTCACCATATCTTGCCTGATTACCTCCCTCCAATACTTCTTCGGTCTACCTATACCCCTCCGAGTAACTCCTAAATCCAACCTCTCGCACCTCCGAATAGAGGCATCGGTGCTCCTCCTCTGCACATGTCTAAACCATCGCAGTCTCGTTTTACTCATCTTGTCAGCCACAGGGGTCACCTTTAGCTTTTCCTGAATTGTCTCATTCCTAATCTTATCACTCCTGGTATGTCCATGCATCCATCTCAACATTCTCATCTCCAAATAGATATTACATTACATTTAAAAAATCAAAGTAAAACCTAAGGTGGCCTAGTTATTGGGATTATATATATCAAATCTTGCATAATGAGGCCATAATTCATTTTGATTAGAAATTTTATAAAGTGATTGTCTAGATCCGAATATCTTCAAATGTTTGAAACAAATTCTCAAGAACTTTGACCTATATTAAAATATTTTAAATAATCATTAAAAAAAATAACATCAAAAAATATCACCATTGGTAAGTAAGGATTAGTCTTCACATTTGGAACAAGGTTAGTCAATATATCAACAATCACATATATAAAATATAAATTTATCCATTAGTATCATAAGAAATGCAAGCAAAGTAACAACAAGAATGGCCAAGGGACGTTGACTCCTAATTTTGACTCCGAATAGTAATCCTAGTAGTTGGCCTAATATTTTAGGTCAAAACGAGTTCCAAAGTAGAACTTCAACTCCCAAGGGGTACATAAAACAATAGAATAATAATAGATTAGAGGGATGTAAATTTTTAAAATAAATAAATAAATAAAATAAGATAAAATGAAAAAAGATTAGAGAAAAATATGTATAACCATGGTGGGGAAGAAGAATTCTATTAATTTCTTCAAAGTGTGAGCAAGTTATTCTATCTAATTTAGAAAAGGTGAACATAATCAAAATGTTACTGAAGTATCCAAGTAAATAAAATATCCCAAAGTATATTTGGCATAAAAGAGAAAAAAACAAATTGTCTAATTTCCTTTACCATGAGCATTGATTTGTTGAAAGGCTGGAGATAATGCATGAGAATAGTTCTGATATTGTTATATATTATTCTTGTGAGGTGCGGGGATATGAGATGTTATACAAGGTGTTGGGGACCTTTGTGTCCAAGAACAAGGAAAAGACCAAGTTTTGGACATGCTACATGTCAAAGATATTTGGGCCACATTTCTTTTAATTAATATGATTCCATTTGTCTAGTAAAAGTTTAAAACTTTACAGGTTGGTGCATTATCAAACAATATCATTTTAGTTGTTTTGGGTAGTATTATAATTTAAGAATATTACATACATAAATATTTATTATTTTAATTACTTGAGCTTGCCGAGATACCACATATTAGGCCAACAAATGGTTCTGACAACACTATAGCATATTTGAGCATCCAAAAGAAAAAAAATCAAAGCAAGTTCCAACACATTCAAGAGGCAAAGTCACACTTCCAAATTAAATGGTTCTCCTAATGCTGAACTACACATAAGATTAAATGAGAAATAGGAAAGGGGATATTACTAACCTCGTGGGGAGCAGCAAACTGGGAGTTGATATCAAGAGCGAAAGTATTTTCCAAACTCGAACTTAACTTCTGAAAGTCGAGGAAAGGAGATGAAACCGTGCTTAGAATTGCTAAAAGTGCATTGTTGCCTGTTTCTTTTTCTGAAAGTGATTTTTTTGGTCCTTCCTTGGTTTCAATCTATCTTTTTTATAGTTAATTTCAGGCTCCCAAAAGTCTCAAGAAATTCTAATTTTGAACTCTTGGAAGGCTAAATCTTAACCAAGTCAAAAAAACAGATATGGCCGGATACTTTTGTCAGATTGATTTGAGAGAAAATAAGCATCAAGCGGTGATAATAACTGAATTTTCTGGGATCTAAAAAGGTAAGGGAAACGCAGGCATGATTTTGTGCAGAGGAAAGAAGTGCAGCGTGGGTGAGGAAAATGTCCAAGAGCGGCGATGGTGATGGGAAGGGAGGACAGTGCATTTATGGTGAGGATATGTGAGGATATAATTTTTAAATGTTAGTGATTTGAAAAGAGAAGAGGGGCAGAATCATTTCACTCTTGACAAAAGAAAGACAAAAATAATAAAATAAGATAAAATAAAATTATCGTATGCCTACCTTAGACTTATAATTCTTTAAATTTTTGTTTGTGACCAGGTTTTAATAGGAAAGAAATAAATTGCAATTATAGCTACAGTTACTTATTCTTTTCATTTTCCACGTTAGTTTTCTACTAATGGTTGAAGAAAACAATTAAGGGAATGAATAAAAAATATTTTAAAATTATAATGGGGGCAGAAAATTATAATCTTTAAAAGATTTCCTTGGTCTTTGCAAAAGTTTGAAAAATTATGTTTGACAATGGTAAACACAATATTGATAGTGCCAGTACCCCACATTAAATATGCATTATAAATATGACCTCTCTTTATCACTTTTATCTGTTCATTTGGACTTTGCATATCCGTTCAAATATGTGCATTTATCATAATATTATATTAATTATTATATAATTTTAGCACCTTAAAAATAATTTAGGAATAAATAATTGATACTAAAGATGAAAATAAAAAAAAAGTTTATTTTTGATATATGAAACATGGTAAGTAAAACTAAAAATACATTTTTAAACTTACACATTCAAGTTTTGTTACTAATAATATCCATAAAAATATTTGTCGAATTAAAACAGGAGAATTTATCAAAAATACTAGCGAAGATAATAATCATAATAATAGTAGAAGCAGTAGTAAAAAAATTTCATGAAAGTCTTTATTATCTTTTTTTAAAAAGGGATTTAACTAATTAAATACGGCAAATCAAAATTGGGTGTCAATAATCACTGCCTTAATCCAAGGATCAAATTCCTTAGGACACCATCTTTTCTATATAAGGAGGCATCCGGATATCTCATGAAGTATACAAGCCTATGCATTTCAAACCCTTCTTAAATACTCTTCTTCTTTAAAAAATCATTGTAATCTTTAGTTTTTGTTACCTGAAAGAAAAAGCGATAGAAAAGAAGAAAATTTTGAAAGAGAGGTCTGTATTAAAAGAAAAAGAAAAACACAAAAAAAAAAGATAGAGAAAATCAGAGTATTAGTTTTAAATTCCTGTAACTATTACTCCATTAAAGGCTTGAAGAGATATCTCTTGCAACCCAAAGGGACTGGACCTAGGATTCACATTGAACCCGAACTAGTATAAAAACATCTGGTATCGAAGTTTCTTTTTTAAGAACTTTAATTTCCTGCTTATTTACTTAATTACTTCAGTCGAGTATATGATTCATTAGGTGACTATCCGAAGCTCAGGCTTAAGTGAAAAGAAAACTGAAGAAATTTCAATTCACCTCCCCCTCCCCCTTGCACTTTCACTTGGTATCAGAGTCTGGTCTCACTAAATTTTTCTGTCTAACCACAGGTGAGAAAAAGATGATGGCAAGTCAAAATCAAACCATTGGTGAATTGTTTCAAGAGGGAACTTCTCAAACCAGGCCTCCCTATTTCAATGGAAACCACTTCTCTCACTGAAAATCAGAATGAAGACCTTCGTCAAGTCCTATTATGTTAAGGTTTGAAGGGTTATCAAACTTGGTGACATTCTCATCCCTGCAAACAAACCTGCAAATGGAAACTCATCAAGTTCTGAAGGAAGTCAGACTTTTGTTGTCTCTAGTCTGAAAAACTACAATGATGAACAAATGGAGATCATCCAGATAAATTCAAAAGCTAAGAATGTTCTCCACAATGCCATCAGTTATGAAGAATATGAGAAAATTTCCAGCTGTGAAATTTCTAAAGAAGTATGGGACAAATTGGAGGTCACTTATGAAGGAATTGGCAAAGTAAAAGAAATCATTGTTAGTCTTCTTGTGTAAGAATATAAACTATTCCAAATGAAAGAAGGCGAATATGTTGAGAGTATGTTTGCATGATTGAGCAAAATCACTGGAGAACTCAAAGCTGTAGGAAAAGAATATGCCCTTATAGAGCACATAAGGAGAGTTCTAAGAAGTTTACCTCCTCAATGGCATGCCAAAGTTATTGCACTCTAAGAAGTTTACCTCCTCAATGGCATGCCAAAGTTATTGCACTTGAAAGCATAGATCTAAAGAATCTAACATATGATGAGATTCATGGAGATCTTATTGCTTTTGAGAAAACTCATCTAAACAAAAAAGGCGAAGAAGATGAGAAAAGAAGTTTATTACCTTCAAAGCACTAGACAGATTGGAAAAGTCCCTTTACAAGAAGATCAAGATAGATTCAATGAGGATGAAATCGCACTGATTTCAAGATGTGTCATGGATGTTGGCATAATAGAAATCAAAGAAGAGGTAAGGCAAACAACTACAAATTATTAACTATAATTAAAATAATGGCAGGTGCTATGATTGCGAAAAGTTTGGACACATTTCAAATGAGTATCCAAAAGCTAAGAAAAGATATCCTCAGGGATATGAAAGAAATTAAACATTCAACAACTGGAGTGATGAAGAAGCATCGGAATATGATCAAGATGATTCTGGAAATGTGTTCTTCATGGCCATTGGAGAATCCATCCAGGTAAAATCTGATTTTTGTAGAAATTGCAATGAATTAAGAACTTTATTGGATTAGGCCTTCACAGATTTAAAAAGATCTTTTGAAAATCTTAGAACTATTCAAGATGAGAAAAGAGCTTAGAAATCAAACTTGAAGTTTGGGCTGTTGAAAGAGATCTTTTTATGAAGAAATTTTTGAATTAAAAAATCTCTTAAAAAATGCTCAAAAATTTTCCAGTCCTAATAAAGAAATCAAGTCAACTAACTCAAATCAGTCAATATTCTCAAAGTGAATACTATAGTGTGTCTAGATCTGATGAAACTGGTAAAGTTCATGCTATTATTGTGATAAACCTGGTTACTCCTATTCTAGGTGCAAATTTTGTCTCTTTAAGCCAATTAACATGGTTTGGAAAGTGAAAAACAAACCTAACAAAAAAGGACCAAAAACACATTGGGTACCTAAAAACAAGTAATCTTGTTTTGCAAGAACTCCGCGTGAAATCAAAAGGTAAATGGTATCTTGACAGCGATGTTCAAATCACATGACTGGAAAAAAAATCTATTCAAATTTGTTGCTAACTTTAATGGTGGAAAATTTTGATTTGGCAATAATTCAACCGGAACTGTCATTAGTATAAGAATAATTTCTTTTAACGAAACTTGTGATATTACTAACGTTTATCTTGTGAAGGGATTAAGGTGTAATCTGCTAAGTATCAATCAACTATGTGATGCCAACCTGGAAATAAGATTTAGAAAAACTAGGTGTATTTTTGAGGATGTATTAGGAAAGAAAATTCTTCCTCGAAGCAGGGACAAAAATGTTTATATTTTGGACTCAGTCAAAGCATCAACAAACTACATTTGTCTGGCATCCATCTCTGAAGATCCATGGATTTGGCATAAGAAAAACTAGGTCATACTAGCATGACATTAATTGAGAAGTTTGCAAGGCTGGATCTGGTCATTGGATTGCCAAAACTGGATTACACTAGTGACCATATCTGTGATTCATGTCAAATGGGTAAGCAGACAAGAAAATCTTTTCAATCAAAAGATATTATTTCTATTACAAAGCCTCTTCAGCTTCTCCACATGGACCTTTTTGGTCAAACTAGGACTGCTCATTGGAGGAAAAAGGTACGTATTTGTAATTATTGATGATTATTCTCGCTTTACTTGGTTTATGTTTTTATCCAAAATAGGTGATACTTGAAAAAATTTTGAGTTCTTTTATAAGAAAGTACAGAGAGAAAAAGGTTATTATATCACCTCCATCAGAAGTGATCGTGGAGGAGAATTTGAAAGTAGAGTTTTTGAAAACTTCTGCAATGAAGAGGGTTATTCTCACAATTTCTCAACTCCTCATTCTCCTCAACAAAATGGAGTAGTTGAAAGAAAGAACCGAACTCTTCAAGACATGGCTAGGATAATGATCTGTGAGCATTCTCTCCCCCACCACTTCGGACAGAAGTAGTAAGTATAACCTATCACATACTAAATAGATGCTTAATAAGGCCCATTCTAAGGAAGACTCCATATGAATTATGGAACGAAAAGAAACCAAACATTAGCTATTTTTATCCATTTGGTTGCAAATGCTTCATCAACAACAATGTTAAGAATAACCAAGGTAAATTTGATCCTCGCAGCGATGAAGGTATTTTTCTTGGTTACTCAAACTCTAGTAGAGCATATAGAGCTTTTAATAAATGCACCTTCATAGTAGAAGAATCTATTCATGTTGTATTTGATGAATTTAATCCTATTTCTGAGAAAAAATACAGTTCATATGATGAAGAGATTCCTAACAGTATGGTAGTTGCTTCAAAAGAAGCTATAGACAAAGAGCAGTCGAATACTGGAGATGGAAGTTAGCCAGTGATGGAATCAGTTCCAAATGATAAAGAAGTGAACCTGATTACCAAGAAAATTCATCATTAGAAATGCAAGTGATGGAACGAGAATAAGGGTCTCAACCAAGAAAAATACAAATATTGCTCTCATATCTCAACTCGAACCTAAAAAGGTTGAGGAAGCATTAAAGGACAATGAATGGGTTAAAGCTATGAAGGAAGAGTTGGATCAATTCGAAAAGAATCAGGTCTGGACTTTGGTTCTCGAACCAGAAAATGTTTCTATAATTGAAATGAAATGAGTCTTTAGGAACAAACTAAATGAAGCTGGACAAGTAACCAGAAACAAAGCTAGAATCATAGCTCAAGGTCACTCACAATAAGAAGAAGTCTGATGAAAATTCTGCTCCTGTAGCAAGGTTAGAATCTATTTGTATCCTCCTTACTTATGTTGCTTTCAAAGGTTTTAAACTTTTTCAAATGGATGTCAAAAGTGCTTTTCTAAATGATTTTATTGAAGAAGAAATTTTTGTAAAACAACCTCCAGGATTTGAAAATCCAGAATTTCCTTATCATATTTTTAAATTGTCAAAAGTTCTCTATGGACTCAAACAAGCTCCAAAAGCTTGGTATGAGTGCCTAATAAGTAAATTTCTGTTATCCCATGGTTTTTCTCGAGGAAGCATTAACACCATTCTTTTTATTAAAAAATCTTCCTCTAACAATATTATCATTTAAATTTATGTTGATGATATTATCTTTGGTAGTACTAGCCCCAATCTGTGCAAGGACTTTGTCAATCTTATGCAAAGTGAATTCGAAATGAGTATGATGGGTGAGCTAACTTTCTTTCTAGGACTTCAAATCTTTCAAATTAATCAAGGTATCTTCATCTGTCAAAGCAAATATGCTTTGGAACTTGTGAAAAATTTGGTATGGAAAATGTTAAATCAATTAGCACTCTCATGAGTCCTTCCTGCAATTTGAATCTTGATCCTAATGGTAAGAATGTTAACGAATCTAAATACAGAGGTATAATTTGATCTTTACTTTATCTCACTGCTAATCTTCCTGACATTATGTTTAGTATGTGTAAATGTACTAAATTTTAATCTGCTCCTAAAGAATCTTACTTAACTATTGTCAAAAGAATTATTCGTTACCTGGTCAGAACTATCTCTTTTGACCTATGGTATGAAAGATCTTCTACACTTAATCTTTGTGGATTCTCATATGCATATTATGCAGATAATAAAGTGGATCGAAAAAGTACTAGCGGCTCTTGTCAATTCCTTGGAAATTGCCTAGTCTCCTGGAACAGCGAGAAGCAAAATTCTGTTTCAATTTCAACCACTAAAGCAGAATATGTTGTTATAGGATTGTGTTGTGCCTAGGTTTTATGGATAATTCATCAATTAACTAATTATGATATAATTGCTAAACCTGCTCAATTGCTATGTAATAATTCCAGTGTCATTTGCTTGTCAAAAAATCTGGTGCATCATTCTAGAGCTAAACACATAGATATTAAGCACTATTTTATTAGAGATCATATTTTAAATGGAGATATTGAAATCATTTTTGTTGATACTGAAAATTAATTAGCAGATATTTTTACAAAACTACTTCTTAAAGAATAAATTTGTAATCTTAGAAATTTTCTAAATATTATTTTCAAACTTGTATATTTTTTTGGGGAAATATTTTATATTGTTGACCATATTTGATTTAATTTCAGCACTTAGTTGGTAATTACTAGATGCATTTATTGCTAAATTGATTCTGTTTCTTTTTTTAGGCAATATTCTGATTCTTCATTAATTGCTCTATATTAATTGTGATGGCTGGCATATGAGTTTTCCATATCTCTTTTCGTGTGTCAGTCGCCTTTCCTTTCACATCCCGTCGAATCAGTTTGTCGCCCTTTTCTTTTCAACTTCCATCCCCCTTTTCTTCTTCAAAGTCTCCTCTCTCTTCCTCTTCTCCTCACTTTTTCTCCTCATCTTGCATGTACTTCACTATACCTCCTCGTAAGAGTTCAAGAAATAAAGGAAATGGTGTTGCTCATTCCCCTATTCCCATTGACTTTGAAAATTCTTCCGCCCCTTTGTCTCCTCCTTCATCAAACTCTCCTCCTGCTTCTACTCTCAAATACTCTGCCCCTACTCATATCTCTAGTGATCAGAAAAAGAAGTGTAGTTTTGATTTTGAAAATTCCCTCGATGTGAAAACTGACTTTCGGTATTCCCTAAACCAAACTCTCTTCCAATCCTTGAAATCCAAAACTATTTTCCACAGATGTATTGTTAATCTTCTCCTCCTGCTTCTACTCTCAAACGCTCTGCCCCTGCTCATCTCTCTGGTGATCAGAAAAAAAGTGTAGGTTTGATTTTGAAAATTCCCTCGATGTGAAAACTGAATTTTGATATTCCCTAAACGAAACTCTCTTCCAATCCTTGAAATTCAAAACCATTTTCCATGGATGCATTATTGATCTTGATCTTCTCTTGACTCTTCATTGTCCCATTAAGGAGTTCTTCGAATTCCAAGGATGGGCTAAAATTTTCTCCTCCCCTCGAAAAGTTGTGTATGAGCCCTTGGTTAGATTATTCTATGCAAATCTCTGCTCTTCAAACCCTGGTGAAATGGAAACCCTGGCTTTCGGTCAGTGAATCTTTCTGGACTGTGATATTTTGGAAGAAATTCTTGAAATCCATTGCTCTGGCTTTTTTGATTCTATCAAGAACTTTGGCTCTCTGAGTTTGAAATGACCTTTAAAGAGGCAAAATGGGCCCTCTACTTTAACCTAGTCCTTGTCCCTCAAATCCCGGCCCCAAAGATGTCTCCTGCGAAGGTCATGTAATTGCACACATTGTTGCAACCATTCTTATCCCAAGAGAAGGTTCCTTCTCATCTATGTTTGTTTGAGACACTTTTTTCACCTATTTCCTCCTCTCCAAGAAATGATTCAATCTTTCCTCCTTCATTCTCAACTATATATGATAAACTTCACCATCGATCCTCCTAGTCTTCCCTATGGGATAATCATATCTCAAATTTTTTAGGCCAATTATGTTTTCCTTGTTGATATCCCATATGTTACTGTGAAATGGTGCTACAACTCTAGGGCTTTTGGTAGTGTAGTCTATGTACTCTCCAACAACGCATGGGTCCTAAAATCTGACATTGTTGCCCCTGTATCCCTTTCAGATCCTTCTCCACCAACTTATGTTTGTCACGACCCGAACCCCGGGCCATGACTAGTGCCGATAGGGCACTTGGACAAATCCCAACTCACGAATACCCAAACATTTGCTCACAAATTCTG